>JASCZW010002581.1:0-331289 GCA_034211315.2 Aedes japonicus
GAATCACAAGCAATCATTTATGGCAATCAATATTCTATTACAATAGCATATTATCAAGTCATACATCAATCACGTCTTCTTCCTCTTCTATATCAAATCTATGAAACTGTAAATGATCATACGGAGGCTCATTGGCAATCCTATCGGGAATTTCTTCATAAACATTAGTTTGCAATGTACTATCGTCACAGTTTTCTATGGGTTGTTCATAAACGAAGGAATCAGTTCGGGTGGTGATTGTTTCCCGAATGTTTAAATATCTCTTTCTATTCGGTAGTCTGCGATAAAATGGTTTAAAGGTGTGCCGTTTGTAACTGTTGTAGAACATAAAAATAACATGGGACAAAAATATTCCAACTCCAATTGTTGCCAGTAGAATCTTCATCCTCGAAGGAATATAGTAAGGCTCAGTGATCATTTTGGTTGGATATGGTTGAATGAGACCCAATGGATGATAAGATGAAGTTGGTGTCATTTCGGTTGATGTTTGCCTAACATTACACGGTAGACCTCGTACTGCTAATCTGTCATGTTTCACTCTGTACTTGAACCGCAGGAAATATTCTGGCTCACGCTCTGCTGTTTGATAAAGCCACAGACAATCCCATGGATTAAAATCTACTTGAATCGTTATGAGAGCTGAATTGAGTATTAAATGTAGCGTAAACAACCGATTGCCTGTGAGATTTAAATTTACAAGATGATTGTATTCACTAAAGGCGTTTTCTTTTAAATAACTTATATGATTGTAACTAAGACTGATCTGGGTTATCTTCTCACACATGTGCACATTTGAATCAGTTAAAGTATTAAATTTGTTATAGCTAAGATCTAATTTGTTCAAACCCGAGAGCTGACAAATGTGAAAGGACGATTCGTTTAATTCATTTAGAGATAAATCTAAAGTGAGAAGACTTTCTAGTCCACACATAATCACATTTCGAATTTTTGAGCGTTTCAATACAATGTATCTCAGCTGATTTTCATCACTTCTGTTTACAATAACCTGAGATTCACTTAAACTAACAATTCCATCTATTGCAATTGACCACAAACTCTGAGGAACATTTGCGAGCAGCGTTTGAAAGTCAGTAAAAATTGTGTTCGTTGCGTTGAAATATCTTAAGTTTTTTAAGTTACTCAAATTAAAATCAATACCACCACAATGCGTCATCGATAATTCGTGCAAATTCGCAGGATAATCCATTACACATATATCATTGCTTTCAACCTGGACATTGTCCATTCTTATCGTTTTAACTTGATCCAATCCACGGAAACTTTCTGCTTTTAATTGAAAGAAGTTAATGTTTTGGAGATCTAAATGTTTTAAAGCAGAAAATCGCACAAAGGGAAGTTCTTCCAATTCCACTGCACAGAAATTACTCAACACTAAGCGTTCGACTATTCCTGGAAATTGCAGGTATTTCAAACCCAATAAATTCCCAGATGATGCACAGCCATTCAGCTTGAAGCTTCTAACGTTCGAAAAAACTTTCACTGTGTGTTGATCGAAAGTGGGATTTTTTGCACAATCAAAGTTGACTGAAAATTCCCTAATGCTGATACCGTAATTGACAACAACTTCCAGCATACATCCGGTGACATTTCTTGAACAGGAGCAATTTGGATTTGAACTGTCTAATTGCATAGATAGCGCTTTGTAGTCACTTTCCCAGCAGGAGGTTGTTCTTGACATTGACATTAAAAGAATAATGGTAATAGATGAAAGTACTCTCAAACTAACGCAAGTGTTTCGATCCATTGCGTGGTGTTTTTCGATCGATACTGAACCATTCATATCCATTTGAATCAAGTGAGCATCGTATAAACAAAACTGCGAATATAATTCACGCACGCACGCGCATGCACGTATTGGCTATTTAGCTAAAATGGTATGTACATATATGTGCACATTAGGGAACGTCCATTTATTACGTCACGCAAAAATACTTCTTATAAACCCCTCCCCCCTTGTCACGTTTTTGTATGGACCTTCAAATTTTTTTGTATGGATCGTCACGTTTTCCCAAACCACCCCCCTCCCCCCTTACTGCGTGACATAATTAATGGACCTTCCCTTAGTCGTATACTTGCTTCAGATGGATGTTGTTGATATCGATCATCAATTATCGAAAAGTAACGTAGTATGACGGATGGTTGGAACAGTCACTCCACTAAAGATCCGAAATGATCAGAAATCTATCAAAAACATGCTTTTCAACTAGACGTATTATTCTGCATAAACCGTGGCAGAATTTGAGCGTTAAAAGTCGTTATTCAACACGATATAAAATATAATAAAGTCTCGATACCTAACCGGAATATTGAAAAAATGTTTGATTAATCTTCTTTGATTTACAAATCATTCCAAAATTGTGTGGATTAAAGTTTACTGCAATTTTGAATGGGAATAATTCAAGCATACTTAAACATGGTATTGAAGTAAACTGAAGCGCATGTTGAAAGTTCAATTGTTTGCTGAGAGGACGTAGCTTCTGGATGTTTAAACATGAAGTAATTATGTGCAAAGACATTTTCGAAGATCTATCTTCACTCTTAGAAAATATCATGTCAATTTAAATCGTCTTTGATGCCATAAGAGGAGACCTACATTCTCATCTGTTCATAAATTTACAAAGCCATAAAAACTCAAAATGACATGACGCAATAGTAAGTTGAGGATCATGAAAAGATATTTTCCAAATTCCGCGAATGATGTCCGTTTCGATCTCAAAGATTCAAAATGCCGTCGAAGCAAGAAGCATTATGCGAGCGGATTGTACAGTTTTTTCAAACGAATATAAATCACGAAAGTTCACTGTGAACCATTTTAAAACCGAGTGTAAGGGGATGAAAAATAGCTGGTGCTATCGGTGAAGAGAGAAGAGCAACGAATTTCATTTCAAGTACTAACACTGCTTTACCAATTTTGTACTTATAAAACGATCAATATATACCCTTTTGGTCAGTTCAAATGATACCACAACAGTAGACAGATCTGTGTAATCTGCTCCGAAACGTCTCGATTACGGGTTGTCCGCATTGTATATTCGAGGGTCGCTGTCCACCGCGTCAACGGATAGTTTTCAAAAGTTGACCCTTTGCAAGCTGTAGACAGGATAACAGCCTTGCGTGGTACAGGTCAGTGATGGAACAATAGATCCACTGATCCATTATCCGAGTGTGAGATTTGGTGAAGCGGTGGCAAAATTTTTGATTGTTTCGCAAAGCTCTAGGTGGTGTGGTTTAGCGTACCCATAAAGTGCGCGATCGATAGTTCACGTGTCTAGTGAAGCCGTGGATGAACACGGACGACAAGAAAAGGTCAGACGTTGAGACGGTAAGTGATAGATGTAGGTAGAGGGAGGTCAGTGGGAAAAACATGTTTCTTTGGATCAACAATCAAAACACACGCAGTTACAAACAAAAGAAACTTTTACTTAACTTTACTTGCGGATGGTTGGTACAGTAATGATAAACATAATACAAAGCAAAAATTGTTCCTTTGCAGTCAGTGTGAGTTTGGTGCATCGAGCGAAAAAGAAGAAAGTAAAATGTTACCCGATGATGACAGAAACCTCGCTCGCTCACCGTTTTCTCCACATAGGGTGATTCGTAGCAGTTGTAGATTGCAACATTCCGACACTCCTCCTCAATCTCCAACTCTCTATTCCTTGAGTCCCAGCATTTCCGAAAACACATGATGCTTGTTTGCCGAGTGGTTTTGTGCAGATGTCCGCAATCATCAAATCTGTTGGGCAATATTCCAAACGTATCTCTCCACGATCACACAGGTCTCGAACAAAATGTTGACGCGTTTCTATGTGTTTGGATCGCTTACTTACGCGGTCTGAGTTGACAAAACTTATGCAGCTCTGTTTATTCTCGAACACAGTTGTGGGATGGTCTTGTTCTTCGTTGAAGTCTTTCAGTAGCCTGCGTATCCAAAGAAGTTCCTGGCAAGTTTCACTCAGCGCACAAAACTCCACTTCCATTGAGGACAGCGTCACTGAGTTCTGCTTTCTATCGATCCAGTTAATCGGACCACCGTTGAAAAAGATAACACAGCCAGTCGTCGATTTTCTGCTGGACACGTCACCATCCCAGTCGGCATCAGAGTATGCAACTAGACCCTTTCCAGCTGTCACAGACGGACCCAAAACTAACTTCCATTTGTAATTTTCGACTAGCTCAGGGTTTTCTCTTAGCTCAAAGTCGGCGCATTACTTGCTTCGAAGAACACACGTTTATCAACCCAACAATGAAAAAAATAGGAGGACCGGACAACAGTTACCCAGAGGGTCTTTCAGAAAGAGAAATGGCACACACAATACACATTAGTCTTAATCATATCTTTATTTTAGGGTATACATCGATTAATTCGGGGGGGGGTCGTTGGGGTCGTTGCGGCCGTTCAGGAACTGCTTACTTTGGTGCATGCATGCCGACGATAGAGAGAGAGATTGAGGTTACCTTCGTAGTTTCCAAGGTTGAATCGGCCTCCCGATCTGGTGGTCTTCCGCTACGTCGGTAATCCCGCAACCGTTACCGATTCCATTTTCCGGTTTTCTGGCTTCCGAAATTTGGATGGATCACTGCACGTTTACACAAGCCGCTCTTCTGTCGTCGTAATACACCCGACGTTCCACGTGCTCGCAAACGGGGCTGCAGCCAATTGGATTTTGGTCGCCAGTAAGCGGGGGCGAACCCACCGGACCTTACCGCCAAGACAATGGCTACAGCTCACCCGTGGCGTGTGGCTTGGGAATAACAGTCGGCTTGCCAACCACCAACACGGGACTCGCCGGGTGTCTGATTCCTAAGCGTAGCGTTCGGTGTAATCGGTCACTTCTGAAACCGTTTCCAACTCCGGCCAATAGCCACTCCACTTTTTCACTGAATCCTTTCGTCAATTCTTTGGTCGCTCGATTTTAAATATTTCTGTTTTCTTGATTTTCACTATCGTTTTCCTGTTGTAAACTTCCGTAACTTTTTCCACGTCTATTCACTTTAGTGGTCTCAATCCTTCTCCTCGATTCACCTTTTTTCCTTTTGGCTTGCGACTGACCGCTTTACATCTCGTCTCTCATTCTTTCACACCTCCCTCTCTCTCTTTCTCTCTCCTCTCTCTCTCTCTCTTGCTCACCTTTTCCGGGCATCGTTAATGCCAACATTGACCAGCCACTTATCAACTTCCAAGATGCGAGCCGTCGCTGAGGGGTTAGTCGATTAGCTACGTGTTTTTATTCAGTGTATTCAGATTTTAGTGCGATCTTTGTCGTCTTTTTTTTATTTACAGTATATATACATTTATTTATTTATTTTATATGTATATATCTAAATATATTTGATCTGCATGCATAGATTTACAAAAAATGGCTCAAAACGCTGGGTGACTATTTACAGGTTGATTTATGTTAGTCCTAATTTATTTACATCAAGTTTCTATGGTTTTTATTTTCCAATCATGTTCCAAAATGTGCCAGATGAAATTTTAATATTTACTATAAACAAAACTAGCCTAAATATAAAGAAATAGCTTACCCTAACCTTACCGAGCCTCCTGGATACTCTGCATTGAGTCAACCCATTGTTCTCATTCGTTGGTAACACATTTTAGCGTTGTCTTCAGATACCTCAGTATCCTCTTAGCAGCTGTCCGATCCGATGCAGTGGGACAACTTACTTTTCTGCCAAAAATCCAACGGTGTTAGCTATATCAGGACGAGCAATCACAGCAACGTACAAAAGGGCACCTACTAAACTTAGGTACTTTTCTCCATTCTGCAAAGGATCACTTGTTTCCGTTTCCTGAGGGTATCCAACATTCATTGGCGTACGACTGGTTTTCGCATCGGTCATTCCAAACTTAGCAATCATTTTCTCAATGTAACTACATAAACTGATCGAGTAGAATCCCTCCTCCTGATCCATTTCCATTCCTAGAAAATAACGTGCCTTTCCGAGATCAGAAACTTCAAAATATTGCTGCAATCCACGGTATACTCCGTCAATAATCGACTGATCTGAAGCTGCAACCAGTAAGTCGTTCACATACACGAGTATGTAAATCGATCTGCCTTCTGGCGTCGCCTTGTAGAACAGACACTGATCAGTTGAGCTACGTTGAAATCCTAAGTTAGTAAGCACCTCCGAGATCTTCTCACTCCATCAGCGCGTAGACTGTTTTAATCCGTAAATGCTTCGTCTGAGTTTGCATGCGAGATTCTCCTTTCCTGGTATTTCAAAACCTGGCGGCTGTCCCATGTATACATCCTCCTTTATGTTGCCGTACAAGTATGCAGTTTTTATGTCAAAGTGTCTGAGAACTAAGTTTTTCTTACCCACCACAACAAGCAGCGTTCTCATGGTTGTGTGACTAACCACAGGAGCGTAGATTCGATCGTAATCAACGCCATATTTTTGAGCCTAACCTTGAGCTACCACTCGTGCTCTATATTTCACAATGTCACCTCTTTCATTGTGCTTAACTTTGAAGACCCACCGACTACCGATAATCTTCCGGTTGGGTGGCGCCTCCACAAGTATCCACGTGCCGTTCTTGTCGTGTGACTTCATCTCATCGCTCACAGCACACATCCAAGATTGCTTCTCTTGTGATTCCATGGCTTCACGAAACGAAGCAGGTTCCTCTACCGCGCACATGGCAACGCCAACCACGTAATCCGATAATTTGGATGACATTGTTCCTCGTGTCTTCCTGAACGACAACTGTTTCACCGCATCTTTGCTATTTCGCTCCTCCTGAATCCCTTCCTTTTCGTCGGATCTGCCGCTTTCACTCGCATCGGACCACTCGTCATCAGATACTACTTCCGTTGATTCGGATTTATCCTGTCGGATTTATCCTGTTGGTTGCTCGGCCCAGGCTTTTTCCGATTCTCGATAAGTTCCACTTGTGATGACCCGTTGTTCCATTCGATGAAGTTAGCATCTCTACTCAGCGTAATTGTATCGGTAGCAAGATCCAGAAAACGGTATCCTTTCCGATACCTTCTGTCCGACATTCTCAAGACGTTCGAACAACTCATCTAGAGCGACTAGATGCTTCTCCATATCACCGCCGTCGGAAAGGTTAATCGAACACAACCGTTTTAAAAGCGACACTCGCGAAGACATATTTCTCGGAAACTTTTTCAAACAGACGTATGTCATTTTGTTAACAAAGAGGGGAAGTAAGATTCAAACGTAAATTTCTCGAAACCCTTAGAACTTTCATGCAAACTAGGGCCACCAACACAAGGAATAACATTGCTTTACATGATTGTGATGCTTCTTTATGTGAGGGTGCTGAGAATTTCGAGAAATTTACTTTTGATTCTTACTTCCCCTCTTTGTTTACAAAATGACATACGTCTGTTTGAAAAAGTTTCCGAGATTTGGTTTTTCGTGATACGCTTTAAGCGATTCCCACGCTTCTTAAGCACTTTCCTTCTTCTTGACGAGACTGTACTGAGATTCTTCTAAACACAAACCAATTGTTGCCAATGCACGCTGATCATCGCGCACCCAGTCATCGTCTGGTTCTTCTGGTTTCGGACCTGTGATCACATGCCAAAGCTCTTCTCGAATGAGTAACATCTGCATTCGAAAATTCCACGACTGCCAGTTACCGTTATTCAGCTCTATGAAGGACAGCTTCGAAATGTCTGCCATTTTGCAATCACAGCCGATCGGAACACTCAACCGTGCAAAAAAACGTACAGCCGAGACCGCTCCGAAAAAAACGCACAATTCGCGAAAAAGAAAGAGTAAGAAGGAGTAACTTTTTTTTTCTATTTTCCGAACATCCACTGGGCCCATAACCTGTAGGAGGAGGGAGGTCAGTGGGAAAAAACACGTTTCTTCGGATCAACATTCAAATCACACGTGGTTACAAACAAAAGAAACTTTTACTTAACTTTACTTGCGGATGGTTGGTACAGTAATGATAAACATAATACAAAGCAAAAATTGTTCCTTTGCAGTCAGTGTGAGTTTGGTGCATCGAGCGAAAAAAGAAGAATGAAAAATGTTACCCGATGATGACAGAAAATTTCGCTCGCTCACCGTTTTGTCCACATAGGGTGATTCGTAGCAGTTGTACACACAAAGAATAATGATTATTAAAATTAAAAAAACCATTGCTAAAATTGAAAAGTTGCGTTGGTTCTTTTTCGTAGAAAGCGGTTTACTTTCAAAACCAAAACCTTCAAACCGTCAATTCAAAATGTTGCTGCTCTACGATTAAAAGTTCAAATTTTTAAAACAAATTGTAGAACTGTCAAATCAAAGCCGTGGCATCGTTGAAAATAAAAGCGAATTAAGTTCAAATTTTTAAAACAAATTGTAGCAACTGTCAAATCAAAACCAAGTGGCATCGTTGAAACATAAAAGCGAATTATTTTGATTCCAAAATAATCTTTCATTCAGAAAGTGTCGTGCAATTAAAATAACAGTATGCTGTAAACATACTTTTAACATGACAAATTTTCTTTTCAGATGAATTGTAGAACTGTCAAATCCATTCGTGGCATATTTGAAAATGAAAGTAAATTATTTTTATTTGAAAATGATCTTTCAACTTTAGAAAGTATTGTGCAATCATAATAAATGTATGCTGTTTTGATTGAAAGAAAAAGGGTTCTTAACAAAACAGGGTTTTAATTTTCGAATGAATTACTATAACTTTCATAGAGACCGGAGGTTGGCGTCGTTCAATCACCAATATTTCCATCCCGAATTGATCCAAGTCGAAAGATTTTTCCCATATCTTCCGAATGCACCTGAGCCAGCTCTATCATCTGCTGCCACTCGTCGTCGCTTGTGGCACCGCTGCAAAAAAGATGGGATTATTATCAGTGACATGGCCTATTCCGTTTGCATGGACCGTTCGAACTTAACAACGCCGAAAGTTTGTGAACTTTCCTGATAAGCGATTCGTTGGGGCGAGGAACATTTCGAATGTGAAGCTTTTGTATTACTTGACAACAGAGAAAAAATCCCTACGACGACTTCCTTTGTGTTGGTGGATTTGACAGTTCTACAATTTTCATGGTAAAAGAACATACTTTTAAATTTACACACTGAACCGAAAAAATATATTTTCAATTCAAACACAAAACTTTCGCAGTAGATGATTTTACTTTTAATTTAATGAAAAATAAACTCTTTTCCGAAGTAAAGTGCTAAGCTTTTAATAAAACAATATTTCTTTTTTCTGTGTAGATTGCAACATTCCAACAATAGAGAAAGTAACTTTGGAGCGCCAAGCTAAAGACACGGGTGCGAAAAGAAATGGAGGCAAAATTGACGGTCAAATTGGAGGCTAAGGAGCAAGAAATTCAGAAGCTGAAGTTGCAGTTACTGCAAATAGGAACGGGTTCGAATAATGGGTCAAATGCCAATCGATTGTCGGTCAGATTTCCGAGAACCGAAGGAATTAGTGAGCAAGTTCAATCCCAAGGACCCGACTTGGATGGGTCCTACCTTAGCTCAGTCGGTAAAGGCGCGGCTACAAAGAAATACCATGCTGGAGGTGACTGGTTTCGATTCCCGATTTCGTTAAGGAAAGTTTTTCGACTCTCTGGGCATAGGGTATGATTGTATTTGCCACACAATCATACTAATGCAAAAATGGTACCTGGCATCGAAGGCTCTTAATTAATAACTGGTGAAAGTGCATTTAGAACACTAGGTTGAAAGTAAGCTATAAGCTAATCGCGAAAGCAATAAGCTTGAAATGCTAAGAAGAAGAAGACGTGTTTATCTGCTCAGGAGTGGATCGATGGAATTAACACCACTGCAAATCATTAGAAGTGGAAGGATGAGACTAAACTTCATTGTGCTCGGTTAAATTTGGATGGCTCAGCTAAGTTGTGGTGGGCAGGTGTTCAGAATGAGGCGACCACATGGACCATCTACTCGCGAAAAATGCGTATCGGTTGGCTCGTGATCCGATTTCCTACCCAGATGTCCCAACGAAGAAAGTTAAAAGAAGAAACTTTGGACGAATATGTTTATACCCATGTGGCTATGGGAAAGCGTGCAGGGTTTGATGAACCAGTGATTGTGAAGTACGAGATCAACGGGTTGGGTGATTTCACCGCGAGCTCCAAAGTAACTTTGGGTGGAAAAATAGACATTGTGGAAAAGTTTATGGAGCAGCTGAAATGGATGGAAGGGTTGATGGACGTACCTACGGATAGAGATGGGGTGAAAACTGGTGAGAAGAAAAAGGAGAAGACTAATGGGTGCTATCGGTGTAACAAACCAGGTCATAAAGCGGTAGCGTGTAAAATGGCACCGGATCAAAGTTGTTTCAGTTGTGGTGATAGTGGCCATTTGGCGAAGAATTGTCCTAAGCTGCCTCGGGCAGGTCCATCACGGGTACAAATGGT
This sequence comes from Aedes japonicus, assembly GCA_034211315.2. Lineage (NCBI taxonomy): Eukaryota > Metazoa > Arthropoda > Insecta > Diptera > Culicidae > Aedes > Aedes japonicus. Next base: position 10,404 of record JASCZW010002581.1, read on the forward strand.
GGACGAAGAGAACATTTTCATCAAAATGGTTGGAATTGGAGGCATGCGTTGAATACGTTGATAGATTCGGGATGCAAGGTGTCGACAGTTCAGTGGTGGTTTGCTGGCAATGCTGGAAGATTGGAAGAAACAAACACCACTTTAGTGGGTTTCGGTGGCAAGAAAGTGAAAGTGGATAAAATGGTGAGGGCCACGGATGAAATTGAGGTACCAGTGAAATTGAATGTTGTTCCTATCTGGACTCAAAGTACGGCATTGATTTTGGGACGCGATTTGTTAAATCAAGATGCTATTTTCATGATGAACAAAGGTGGTGTTGTGAAGTTTCAATACGACGGTGGTGTGCGTTCGTCTGCAGGACGATCGGAAAGTCAAATGGTCGTTGAACTTCAGACCATGTACACGATCGATGGCCGTACCGAGTTCGAAGAAATCAGTGGAAGTGACTTGAATGCCGATGGCCCGAAAAAAGAAATTTTAAAGCTGGTGAATGAATTTCGGCCGTGCTTTGCCAAGAATATGAAGGATTTGGGGGTCGCAAGAGGCACTGAGATGACGATAGAGCTGTGTGACAACGACCCTGTTTATGTGAAACCACATCGTATGGTATACGCAAGGGAGGCGGCACTGAGGGAAATAGTGGATGCCAACATTGTGGTAGAATCAGTATCGCCGTACAGCAGTAGAGTGGTTATGGTACCGAAGAAAGATGGATCGTTCCGAATGGCTGTTGACTACCGGTTGCTGAATCAGAAGACGTTGAAGAGTCGTTACCCTATGCCGGACAAAGAATGGTGTTTGAACAAGTAAAGTGGTGCAGAACTATTGATTACTGTCGTTCTCTATTCTGGTTACTACCAGATTCCTGTCGCAGAAGAAAGTCAAGCCTGTACCGCCTTTTCGTCTAGAGATGGCCATTTCCTCCGAATGCCGATTAGATTAGTAAATGGCTGCTCGGTATTCCAACGAGCATTGAACAATTTGACGGTGAAATTGCGGAAAGAAGGAATAGTCGTCTAGATTGATGACTTGGTGATAGGAGGGAAAAGTGTGTCAGAGTTGCTGTGAAAGCACAGACGGTTGCTTGAAGAGTTGAGAGAAAGTGGTTTTACGATCAACCTGAAGAAGTCGCATTTCTTTAAGCCGACTATTGAGTTTTTAGGATTCGAGATCTCGAAAAGTGGCGTGCGACCGGGATCAGCTAAAACAAATGCGGTAGAAGAGTTTCCAGTGCCCGAATCAGTGCAACAAGTACAGCAGTTTTTGGGTCTTAGTCAGTCGTAAAATCCCAATGCCGCTGGATGACCTGAAATTACGCCAGAAAAGGTTTTGTATTGATCCATCAAGGCTCTCACGTCAAAGTCACGAGTTCGAATCTCACCCCCGGACAAGTTATGAAAATACCCAAAAAGGTATTTGAGTGACTATGACGGAAGATGAACCAGCCCAGGGTTGAAAATTTCGATAACCAAGGAACTAACTAACTGTTTTGTTTTGGATGATGAAAGTTACTTCCCTCTCTCAAAAACCCACATTCCAAGAAACGATCGATATTATTCTGGTAACATTTTTACTGCATCTCCGAATTTGAAATATAAGTTAAAGCATAAGTTTGAGCTGAAGGTGATGCTTTATATTTCAATTTCTGAGAGAAGAATTTGACTATTAATCAAGAAGTGTACCAAAATGAAGTTTGAAGAAAATATTGATTCCATTTCTACAAACATTACATGCAGATGGAAATTACGTCTTTTGGCCGGATAAAGTGTCTTCGCATTATGCGGGAAAAATACAAGCCTTCTTGGAAAGCCATATGATTACACTTAGCGCATGAAACTCTTAATCTCAGGGTCGTGGGTTCGAGCCTCACGTTGGGCGCCAAGTGTAACCAAAGGGGCGATCCCTGACCAGCACCAGCGAGACTCCCTTCTTACAATCGCCTCAGGGTCAGCGTTCGCGCTTCACTACCGTTTCCAAGGAATCACTTGGATAGTTTTCCGAGCATTCACCCTCATTAATACAGATTTTCATACAGGTAACGTCTTTTCCCACTTCGCATCTCCTACCTCTTTCCTCACTCTGTCTCACACTCCTATCGTCGAGCCCCTCTTCCCATTCCGCTATTTCGCCAGTGCTTCTCCTACGCTGCTGATTGCTGTGTCTGGTCTTCAGGCTAACAGGCAGATCGATACTCCTCCAGCTCTCAGTTCAACGCTTCCTCTGCTCCGAACTCCTCAGAGTCTCGCCGAATCACGTTTATAATGGCGTCCACGTTGGCTCGAGACGGGGTACCAAATGGCCACGTTTTCGATTCAAGACGTCACTAGTACTAGACACTAGGACTCTCACGACCGGGCAACGGCCGGAAACTAACGAACGGTGGAGTTGGCTTGGGCAACCTGGACGTCGGTCGGGAACTTGATCAGCTCAGGCCAAACTTAAGGTAAACACAGGGGTCCTGGATGCTCTATCCGCTTCACTTGATTCTTCTTCTCCACTTATTCGATGACTTTCCAAAATTGTAGTTTTTGCGTCAATACTACAAGCGTGCTACAGACTTAATGGCAGATAAACTATGGCGGTTTGATCTTCAACCGACCTTTAGGAATTTTTCTCCCATAGCCTTTTCGCTCCACCATGCCTCCCTTTATGTCACCCTAAATCGCCGCCCACTCCTGGTCTCCTGCGAAGTCTGGTGGCAAGTAGTGGAGCTGTTGTGCACGCGCTTGCTTTTCTCATAGTGGTTATTGGGTGGTGTCTGGAATATATATTTAAATGTTTTTTGGGTTTTAATTTTAAAAGCCGATACATTAATTCCCGAAAATCTCACTCGTCTTGGACAATTCAACACAACAGTTTTGTTTTTTTTTTCATTGTTATCGAGATTTTCAGCTGGTCACTGGAACACCTCTTAGTGTATTTTTGTAACATGTCCGGGGGTTAGATTTGAACTCGTGTTTTTGGTGTGAGAGGCATGGATGTTAACCACTACGTGGGGCCAGATAAATCCAAGAAACTATGGTCTTCAAACTAATGGTCTTATTATCACACCTAATCAATGTAAAACCTAAGATATTAGTGAAAGATTCTAAAATGTTTAGTACAATGACGGGTGTTATTAACTAGAAATGAGAAATGCGAAGAAAAATTAGTATTATCCATTTAATTCCAACTACCTTTGCTTATGTTGACAGATACGCGTATTTTGTCTACAATGTGTCGACTTCTTCAGTGTCTCATACTAATAACTCGCCAAGGATAAAGCTGGTAGAATTGGGCTTGTGATTAATTCGGAATGAAAGGAAGAGGCTCACGAGAAGACAATGTTAGCCTCCTACCACGAGTTCAGATCGACGGTGATGAAATCGAGGCAGTAAACGAATTCATGTATCTGAGCTCATTGGTGACCGCCGATAACGACACTAGCAGAGAGATACAAGAGCGCATTATGGCTGGCAATCGTGCCTACTTTGGACTCCAAAGGACGCTGAACGCGAACAAAGTTTGCCGAACTATAAAGTTGGGCATTGCTAATGGAGGACCAACGAGCCCTTGAAGTCTTTTAACGGAAGGTGCTGCGTACGATCAACGGTGGAGTGCAGATGGAAGACAGAACGTGGAGGAGGCGAATGAACCACAAATTGCATCAGTTGCTGGGAGAATCTCTCATCGTACACATCGCTAAAATCGGTCGACTACGATGGGCTGGGCATGTCGTAAGAATGTCGGACGACAGCCCTGATAGTGAAAACGAACCGACGGGTACAATAAGAAAAGGCGCGTATCGAGCAAGGTGGATCGATCAAGTAGAAGGCGACCTGCGGACTCCCCGCAGACAGCGAGGCTGGCGAGGAACAGGTACAGCCATGAACCGATTGCGTGCATACTGACACATGAGCGTGATGTTCATTTTCGATCAGTTGTTGTTTGCTAGTTACGAGCGATGCAGCAATTTTGGAAAAATTGTAGTGAAACGATTTTTAAATTTACGACCGCCATGGCGCGGTTTTCAAAAGCCTGAAATCTTTTGGCGTTAAGCGTAACTTTATATTCAAGATCAGGAGACGTCCTATTTGGAGGACAGGAAGAGGTTCGGTCGTCTACGTTCGATACGGACACAGCGAAACACCAAAATCGTGAGGGGATCATAACGGAAAATGGGGTCAAAACTGACCTACTTTACGGATCGGCTCACAGTATTGTACGACCAGATCTTGTATTCAAGGCTTTTTTTTAAATTAAGTTTTATTGCGTTTCCAAATCATCCAAGCATAAGAGGTTGGATAGAGTAAAGGGGATACTATCGCGGCATGCTGGTCATGAGTTCATTTTTATCTGATGGGAAATTGTTTGTCCTGGAGCAGCATCACAACACAAAATGATCGGGTCTGGGCTAAGGCTAAGGAAAATAATTTTCATGCGTTGTTTTTTATCGATAAAGGGGTGAAAATTACCGCCATGTATGATAAAACGGATGTTTTGGATAAGATTGTTGCTCGAAAGATCATTATTTATTTCAGCAAGATGCCGCGCACGCTCACACGACCAATTTTGTTTATGCCTGGTGTAGGCATAGTTTGACGGATTTCCTGGCGAAGAATGAATGACCTCTCAGCTCTCTGGATCTGAATCCCGTGGATTTTTCCGTTTGGTCCTACATGCTATCCAAACTGAATTACTACAAAATCTCGAATGTTGACCAGTTCAATGTAGTCATCCAGAGAATTGGGGAGCATATGCCCATGGAATCAGTACGTGGCCTGTGACAGTTTTGAATGACGTTTGAGGTTGGTCAATATAGTTAAAGGAGGAGTACTTTCCATAAAATATATCAAGAAGCTCAAAATATTGCGGCTGCGTTATTTCAAGTCATTTTGAAAATGTATCCGAATTTATTGATCACGGTGTTAATTTAAGTCCCATTAGCCGCTTCGTTTAAGTGCATCTAAAAATAATTAGTTTTACATTAAATCAAATGTGTAGTTTGCGGGCTTCCAAAAAACATAGAAGGCAAAAACAAGTTAACGAACTGCTCATTTTTTTTTTTTTTGAAACTTTTCTATCTCTATCTTTTAAAGAAAATAGATCGCCCCAAGCTTCACACGTCCTAAACTTTAGCTAACCAATTCCATTTCCAAACATGTGAATAGATATTCCAAATTCACCGCTACTCCTGCAATCTGCATCCATCTACTCATGGGCAATCTCCAGCTCGTTTACATGCTACTCTGTGTGTACCAGTAGACAAGTAGATGATACTTTGAATGCTTGTGAAATCAAACCCCGTAATGTTCAAGAGCTTATTGTTTGTTAAACCTGAGCCGGATTTGACACTACTGGTGCCTGTATTTGTACAGTTCCTTCCCCAATACAAGCATATCCAGAATCTATACTGTAATTCAATAATAGGAGAAAGCGTGCATGGATGCAGTAACGGTAGAAGTTTGCAACCGAACACAGTGGGATGGGTGGGGATAGCTGTTGAGCCGGGTTCAATATTCATTTAATCTCCGCAGGAAATGCTATCCAGGTCCTTTGTATGCCACACGCAAACCCATCGTCACCTCTCTTGGCCTCATCAGAGGTCCTGTGTATGTGAATGTCGTTTGCTGATGACCTGAAAATCTTTATGCGAATCTGTTCAACCGCAAATTGCCATTTCCTCCAAGCGCAGGTTCATGCCTTTGCTCATTGGTGTACTCTAAATCGGTGGGTGGTCAACCCGGCCAAGTGCTCAGTGATAACCTTCTCACGTCAGAAACAACCAATTCATTTCAACTACCATCTTCTCGGTACAACCATCGAACGAAAGCAGTGCGTTAAAGGCCTAGGTATTCAGCTGGATTCGAATCTGACGTACACGCAACATTTATCGTATGTTGTTGACAAAGCTTCAAGGACACTCGGTTTTATATTCAAGGTTGCGAAGAACTTCAGCGACATTCACTGCCTTAAATCGCTCTATTATTCCCTCGTTCGTTCGACACTGGAGTATTGTTCAGCGGTCTGGAGTCCATACTATGATAATGGCGCCGAGCGAATCGAATCTATTCAACGCCGTTTTCTTCGGTTCGCACTTCGTAGACTTCCTTGGAGCGACCCTTTTCGTCTTCCTAGCTACGAAAGTCGGTGTCAGTTGGTCGACATGGAGCCTCTGCGGGTCCGTAGAGATGTATGTAGAGTAGGCTGATGCAAAATTCGAAATATTTGCTCCCCTAAGCTTAATCGACGCCAATTTGGGTCCTGATAGTCCCCAAAAATTTTTAACACATTTGGTTTTAATTTGGCTTTGCACACGCTATTCAAAGTTTGTATGGGAATTAGTATGAAGAATCTCAAACTTACATATCCAGATCCCTAACATCTTGATATTATGTCCTTAAACCAAATCTAATATAGATTCATATAGTGTAAGTTGTCAACTATCAAAATGCCGAAGATACCTGACATGTAAATTTTATACAAAAATAGTTATTCAACAAATATAATAATAAGAAGTAAAACTATGTAATGTATATAAAATATCTAAATAAAAAATATATAAAATATATATAATAATATAAATAAAATATAATACATAAAATATATGAATATGAAATATTAAAACATATAAATAATAAGAAAACAAAAATAATAATAAAACATCATACCTGAAATGTGTATTTTATGTTTTATTGAATAACTATTTTTGTATAATATTTACATGTCAGGTATCTTCGGCATTTTGATAGTTGACAATTTACACTATATGAATGTATATAAGATTTGGTTTAAGGATATAATATCAAGATGTTAGGGATCTGGAATTGTAAGTTTGAGATTCTTCATACTAATTCCCATACAAACTTTTAATAGCCTGTGCAAAGCCAAATTAAAACCAAATGTATTAAAAAATTTTGGGGACTATCAGGACCCAAATTGGCGTCGATTAAGCTTAGGGGAGCATAATATTTTTGTAGAGCTTTAACTGCTGCAGATGTTCTACAAGGAAGAATCGACTGCGGAAGGATCCTTCAACAAGACCAATGCGTCACAACTCCATGCTCAGGCTTCCTTTTCGCCGCACCAACTATGGGTTGAATAGCGCTATTCACGGATTGCAGCGAACCTTCAATAGGGTGGCGTCCATTTTCGATTTTCATCTGACGCGGAATGCACTTCGTCGGAGATTTTCTACCGTTTTTAGAACAATTGACACACGTAGTTAAGATAGTGTATAGCTTTAATTATTTTATTTTTACTTATTTTTTTTTTTTTGACTCCAGTTAAGAGGTTATGTAATCGTTTCTTATTGTATTTTTTTTTTGTTTTTAACATCATTAGGACCTAAACTTGGTCTTTTGATGTCTACTTCAAATAAACAAATAAACAAATAAACAAATGGATACCGAAGTGATGACCGTTATTTCGTCATATCGATAGTAATTCGTTCGAATGGAATTTAATGCAAACATATATTGGCATCAAACCGACCAAGATAAAATGTTTCCATAAAGATTCTCATAAATAGGTTTCTGGGTTAGAGCCGATGCAAGATGTGTCTTTCAAAGAATACCTGCCTTTAGAATGGACAACGGCAATAAACCAAGCGTCAATGAAAATGTACTTTCAGTACCGAGAGTAAGTAGTCATCTTGATTAAGGGTTTTAATAGGCATAAACTAATACCACCCGAATTCTAGAGAGTTTGAGCTGTGTTAGTGGAATACCTGTAACTAGAAATGAGAAGAAAAATTAGTATTTTCCATTTAATTCCAACTCTCTTTGCTTGTCTAGACAGATCCTAAGTAACCACGAGGCTGTAATTAGCATGCATATATAGGGCATATGCATTACGTCTAGTGCATCATTGAAGTTGGATTAAAGCTGAAAAGGGCCCCACTAAGATTGAACTAATGCTATATGTTTGTTAATGCCATAAGACATTGCTAAAGTAGCATTATTGCATTGGTAATGCATCACTACATCCTGAATCTAATCAAACGCTTAATTGAATTTATGCGATTCCGCATTACCGATGTTGATTTTGGGTTGAATAAGTGCAATAAAATAATATGTGTGGTTACTTGGGAATGGTTTTCTAACAGTCAGGCCTGAGAAACCATACGACATTAAGTTAAAACTTTATCATACAGTCGTTTGTGTAAAGTTACATAACCATTAAATGTTGCGTCGAAAGGTGGAAGAAAACCATATTTGATAAAGTTAAGTTATGGTTCGTGTTCATGCGGATGCCTTCAGCAATATGTACATCGATGTGATTGTTTCAAGCACGAATAGCAATAAATTATTTTCGTCGATTTTTGCATACTCCACCAACACTGCTCACGTGCAGAGGGTAGTGTGTGCATTGAATTAATTCATTTAGAAAAAAATACATCAATCCATTATTGATAAACGCTTTTTTAACAAAGTACGCTCGAATTACTGTTTACAGCCTGTCAGTGCTGTCAGTTGTATTCGTTGCACTTGGTAACGGGGCTGAATTTTGACACTATTTAACGCGTCGCGTCAAATGCTCCGATGGCCAGCTCATCTCGGCTTTGCTTTCGTGTGTCTGTCATGTCAAAAGTGGAAAGCAACTTCCTAAACTAGAAGAGGAAAACTTTCATTTTTTCCTAGTTTGCTAACGAATTTTCTCACTTTTGTGGACAATTTGTAGTCCCATTTACGGCAACCGGTTGCCCATATATTGTGCTACAGTAGGAATAAGAAGTAAACGCTCGACATAATGAAGCGGTTTCTGTTTGGTTTTCTGTTACTGTTGATCGTCGTTCTCCAGACGGAGGCAATCATGTTCCGCCTGGCACCTAATATGCAGAAGTGTCTGAAGGATGAAATGCAAGGCAATCAGATCGTAGCCGGCGATTACGAAGTCACCGGTGCTCCGGGACAAAAAATTAACTATGTGGTAGGTTTACCGTGTCGATTTGACCGCTACTATGGATGGGGTAAATGTTTTCCATTACTTATAGGTTCGAGACAGCAAGGGCCACATTATGTCCCAGAAAGAAGACATTAGCAAAGGAAAATTCTCGTTCACCTCGGAAATGTATGACACATTCGAGATTTGCTTCATTTCGCAGGTTCCGCCAAGTATGGCTTTAGGAGGATAGGCTTTGATTTTTGGTTTGTTTAAACTCGAATTTTACTTCATTTTAGCGCATCGTGGCATTGAACAGGACGTCGCCTTAGATATAAAGAAGGGCATTGAAACGAAGAGCTACGAAGGTGTAAGTATGCGTTACTCAATTCAGCACAATATTACCTAGTTATCGTTCTGAGATGCTTATCTAGTTTCTTTTTTCTTTCCTTTGGAATCGAAATTTTATCCACCATTCGGGTTGCTCGTTACTTTTTTATCAAACATGAACTCGATGATAAATATTGTTGTCTTGCTGTTGATATCGTTTATATATTCGTTACTACCCAGTTCATGAGCGCCGTAAGTTAGAGTTACAGTTCCGTTGTAGTGAGAAAATTAGTTTGTTTTGGTTTATTTCCACTCAACTTGTTTGCCTAAATTTATGCAATCAGTTTAAATTTAATTTGGGGACACAAGTTGCTAAGTGGTTTTTACATGATTCATAATTAATAGTATTGTGTGATCCTTTTTTTAAACCATGCTCTTTTCCGTTCCCTAAACCCACGTGTGCCTAATAGTTTTTTTTATCAACTTTTCATTAAATTGCTTCTTGCGTTTGAATATGAATATGTGATTAGTCATCAGATTTAAAAAAAATCATGTCAGAAGGTTATTAAATCTCGGATGCATTGTTTTCGAAAGGGACGTATATGATTTCATAAACAAACAATTTAACAAGAAAACTGCCATACTGACGAAGGAGCAATTTCGTTCTGATGGTACCAAGTGTTAGTTTGCGAAAAAGTGCTACGCTCGAATTAGTGCTCAAGAAAACAGATGCGTTCCTTAGAAAAGGTATCCAAGAATTATTGAAATTCTCAACAGTTATGTCTATAAAGGTAGAGTCCTATGTTGTAATGCCATAGGTGCTCATCACAAACGAAAATTTTACGTTTTCGCTCTTGTATTCAAATGTCATAATAATTTCAAATTATTCTGTTCTTTATCATTTTATAATAAATGTGTCATGTGAATTGCTTTTCTCTACAATCCAAAGCTTGCGACAAATCCCGTAGAATGATTTTCTGTTACAAATGCTATTTATTTTCTAGTTTATGCTAAAAATGCAAGTTTTGCTTTATCATCTTTGAAAATTTTAAAAATAACATACTTTCAGATTGGCGAAGCCGCGAAACTGAAACCCCTCGAAGTTGATCTCAAGCGTTTGGAGGACCTTTCGGATGCCATAGTGCAGGACTTTGCCCTGATGCGAAAGCGTGAAGAGGAAATGCGTGACACCAACGGTAATTATGCACCTTCTGTCGTCTGTCGCTTTAAAAATTTCAATCACACCGTCCCTTGTTTCCATTTTTTCAGAGAGCACGAACAGTCGTGTGTTGTTCTTCAGCATCTTCAGCATGTGCTGCCTGCTCGGTTTGGCCACGTGGCAGGTTCTGTACCTGAGAAGGTACTTCATTGCCAAGAAGCTTATCTAAACTAAACTAACGAATTCATGGTGCGGGAATGTGTGCGATGAGTGAGCGGCTAGATGAACGCGTGAACGTGCGTCGGAACCCTAAAAAGGGTGCAATTTAGTAAAAAGAGAGCAGCGTATTTTAGAAAGCAGCAGAGGATTCAATTTTGTTCCGACTCGCATATATTCGTCCCCGGTTAGAAAAGAGAATCAGTTGACTATTGCCTTGCGTGAGCCCCGCAGTTTTCAATTATTAGGACCGGTGAGAAGTCTGAACTTATTATCCTACCGAAACCCATATTATGTTAAAATCTGTCATTTTTTCTTCAAGAAGAAATTTTATGGAATCCTGTTTTTTTTTTGTCCAGCAAGCAATAGAGAGTAGCTTTTCGGATAGTATTGAATATGTGAGCTCAAATCTGATAATTTAGTGGTTTCTTTGTTTTTGGTTGCATAAACAGGTTTTTTAGTTCATAATGTACACATCGACGTGGTACGTTTGACGCATTGAAATAAATGAACTTAAATTACGGTGACTGGTGTTTCATTAGTTTTGAGAATTCATTTAAGATAGAAAAATTGCGCGAACAATGTTAAAGATTATGAAGAAGTGAGTCAAAAGAGATTTAAATCAATTAATTAAGACTGGCAGACCGCTGATGACCTTCGTAGTGGTTGTGTTTTATTTGAATTGTGATGTAGCTAGATTGTGATTTTTTAAAAGCATATGGACTACCCGTACAATCGCCACAAAATCGCGATATTGCATTCCACATAGGTACCCACATCGACGGCAGTTTCGACGCAGCTTTATAGTATGTAGTATAGAGGGCCTACCTCGTATGTCATAAGGTCGGCAAAAGATTTTTTTTATTAATCAGTTCGTTTATTTGTTAGGCTCAGGCGTGTGTAACACTTTGCGGAGCCGATATTCAATATTGTAATTAACAATGTTTTATTTTGTCATTTTAGTAAAGTGGGGTGCCAATTACTCGTGGCTACCCAACACACATCGGTGTTGAATTAGAGCTTGTTCAAACAAATTTGGAGAAGCTATTCAGCTATTCTAGAACTTGAACAAGCTCTAATTCAACACCGATGTTTGTTGGGTAGCTCGAGAATGATGGGTCACATTGTCGTTTGGAAGGGGCCAGGCAGGTAACTTATTTAATTACTGCTTATGGTTGTGACACCTTCCAAATCCTCGGTCCCTGTAGTCTCTTTCAGGAACTAATCAGCAGATGGGTGACCACAGCTTGCTGGGCAGGTACAAGTAGCACGGAAACAAAAGGATAATATGTATAACCAACAATCGATATGCAACTAGCGATTTGAAATTGGTTCACTGTTGGAGAACCCCTTGTTTCGCAGTAAACCTTGCAGTCTGTACCTTGCCATGCATTCTTGCGCTTTTCTTAACCTTTTGGTACAACTGACTGAGCCAAAAAAAAATCGTTTTTGTATGGGACCTACTGGTCTTAGAGTTAGTCTATGGTACTAGCATATCGGTCCCAAGCTTAATGATTCGCCCCTAATAATGAACTCACACGAACACACTCTCAATCATTCTGTCAAAATAACAGCAAATCAAAACAAAGGCGCAAATATGTACAACTAGGTGCTGGCTTCAAAGTATACTTCGGACCAAGGGGTTCTACAATAGTGACTCAACTTCAAAGCGCTAGTTGCATATTGATTGTTGGTAGTATGCCTGCTTCGGCCATGACTGAGTTGATCACGAAGCCTCAGAGCTGAATGGAACCATTCGGTTGTTTGTTTGTACTCCTCAGCTCACAAGCCCAACTCCGTAGATCAATTTCGCGGTAACTATAGCTGAACCAACTTGCAGCAGAGTTGTTCGATTACCACGTGGAAGTTTGGCGCCGATCATCTGCAGGATTCGTAGTCGAGATTCGCATGCTTTCTTTATCGCTTTGCAGTGTGGCTTGAACTTCAAAGGTTCGGTCCAGCGTGACACTCAGACGGTTGGCCTTTGGGACGGGGCCTCTTTCGATGGTGACCTCTTGCGCCGGCTCTCGACGCGCATTGGAAATGGAGAACCCCACGCTTTTTGCCCACGTGTCCACAGCTTTGACAGCGGCCTGCAGTTTTCAGTGCAAGCATTCCCCTTTCGCACCTCGTACCACGAGGAGGATGTCGTCCGCGTACAAAACTATATTGACTCCTACAGGCAACACACGCAAAATCCGCTGCATCGCAACGAGGAATAGTGTCACAGATAATACGAAACCTTGTGGCACTTCATTCTCCAGCGGGTACTCACGAGACTTGTGTCTCCCTATGGACACCTGGATAGTGCGTTCTGGGAGGAAACTCTGCAGCGGATTTAGCATCCGACCGCGTATTCTTTAGCGTTTTCTATAAGCCGTGTCACCACATAGTGTCGCACGCTTTCAACAGGTCCAAAGACGCTATCAGGCTGTGCTTGTCGGTAGTAAGCAGCGACCGGTCAAGCTCAGCAAATAACGTGTCGGTGCCGCGTCCTGCATGGAAAGCGTGCTGTCGCTTGTCGAGCCTTTCACTCGACTCTAGCTCGGTAATTAGCTGTGCGCAGCTGGTGAGCGATATTGGTCGGAAGGCATTCGGTCCTGATTCGTGGCAGTTCGGCTTCGGTATTGGAACGACAATGACATAGCAGCTGGAACGACAATGACATCAGCAGCTGTAGGAGTGCCGTTTTCAAATAGGGAGAAAGACGCTGCAACAGAGGGTACCCAATCGAATCTGGGCATGTTGAGGAGCCTCGCCGTTTGCCGAGGGCCCACAGAAGTTCGTTTAGAGTGATGTCGGTGTATAACATCGTTGTTGTGCGAGAAATCTATGGACCTTCGTTTAGCTGCCGCTTTTACCATCTGCAATGATGGAAGGTAGCTGGGAGTCATTGAACTTTCGCAGTACACACCCTCCAGTTCTTCTGCCACTTCTTCAGGGTCGTCCGCTCACTTGAAGACTACTGCCTGGCCCACAATTGATACGTTGCGGATGCGTTTGCGTGGATTTGACAGTTTTCCCATAGTCGTCAAATTAACGTCAACGGAACGCAAATGTATCTATTGTGTACAAGCCTTACCGGGCGCTGTTTGCGGTTGCCACGCAAAGTGTTGACCGTCCGCCATAATTCGGTTGTCGTACTACTCGGTGATATCTTCCTTTGCTTTGTTGACCGCCTTTTGTGTCGCTGCTATTGCTTTTCTGGAACCTCGCCAATGCTTCTGGTTGAACTGGATCGGATTGTTGAAGATGTCAGAGAGATCGAAGGCACTTTCGCAGCTGTAGGATTGCGGTTTTTGTTTGCACCCGTTCGTGATGTGGACTTTGCCGCTGCTGCTGTTATTTTATCCGTGAAGCTGCTCACGTCCCACTCGGTCTCTGTCCCGATGGTTTCCGCTGTAAGCTGCTTGTACAACGACCAATCTGCTTGGTCTTAAAGCCACTTCTGTCGATGATTCGTCCACCTGGGGATGGACACTGTGATCGGGAAGTGGTTGCTGTTGTGTGTGTCCGACAAGGTTCTCCAGATGAACCTGCGAGCAAGCCTCTCGGAGCAAATGCTCACATCGATAGCCAAGGTGTTTCCCGTAGCCGGGTCGAAACAGTATGCGAACCGTCGTTCAACAACCAACTGTTTGGTCAAAGTCGTCACAACGATAAATTGGCGAAGCGAGTTCAATTTGTGGGATCCCCACGCGAGATGAAGAAGTCCCCCAGAAGAAGCACGGGGCCTTCCATTTGGAACTTGTCAAATTTTACCGAAATCCGTGTTATCGGATTACCGAACGTTCAGCTGTTGAAAGTTCGGTAATAAATTACCGAATAATGTAAAATTTTCTAAGTGTGTACACTCTCTGCGTGTTTCTCTAATAATAACATCGTTTGTCTTGTAGAAAATAATTTGCACTTAGTGAAAAACTTGTTACTCACCAAAAGCAGAGTGATTTGAAATGATCCTAAAAATCTCCCCAACGTATCAATTGTGGGCTAGTCATAAGAATAATTCCATGGTTGTACCGACAATCAATATGCAACTAGCGATTTGAAATTGGTTCACTGTTGTAGAACCCACTTGGTCCGAATTACACCTTGAAGCCAGCACCTTGTTATACATATTTGCGCCTTTGTTTGATTTGCTGTGTTATTTTGACAGAATATTTGAGAGTGTGTTCATGTGAGTTCATTATTAGGGGCGCAGTTGTTAAGCTTGGGACCGAGTAGCGGGACCGTTGTTCTAGTACTGACTGAGCCAAGAAAAAAATCGTTTTCGTATGGGACTACTGGTCTCAGAGTTAGTCTATGGTTGATACCGACAATTAAGTCATCATCAAGATCAGCTGATTGCATGATGCATGCTTAACATAAACCTGTGTACGGAATTCACCTACGGGTTCTTTTAATCAGTTCGTTTATTTGTTAGGCTCAGGCGTGTATAACACTTTGCGGAGCCGATGTTCAATATTGTAATTAACATTGTTTTAATTTTTCGATTTTAGTAAAAGTGGGGCGCCAATTACTCGTGGCTAGCTCGAGGTTAATGGGTCACATTATCGTTTGGAAGGGGCTAGGTAGGTAGCTTATTTCAGGTATCAGTTGCTGCTCATGGTTGCGACATCTACCAAATCGTCGGTCGCTGTAGTCCCTTTCAGGAACTAAGCCGCAGATGGATGACCATAGCTTGCTGGGCAGGTACAAGTAGTACGGAAACAAAAGGATAGCATAAGTGGGACACAATGGCAGGGAATTTACTAGAGTGAAAGGAAGGGGGATGACGACGTTACACTCTTAGATCATACAAACTAAAGAATTCGTAAATCGCTTGCATGTAGGGAAGATCACGCATTCAAGACATCTCTTACCTCGCGGAAGGGTTGTCTACCTCGGGCCACTAGGGTATCCAATAGTCGTGCTCTGGAGGTATCATTATCCGAACAATGCCAAACTGCGTAAGCGATGTCATCATAACCGGTGCCGCACTTACATAAATTGCTATCGACGAGGTTAATTCTGTAGAGATGTGCGTCTAGCGAGTAGTGGTTGGATATAAGTCTTGACATCACACGTATGAAACCGCGACTTACATCCAGACCTTTGAACCACGATCTCAACGAAATATTTGGAATAATGGAATGTAACCACCGCCCAAGAGAATTACTTGTCCAATCGTTTTGCCAACTTTGAAAAAAAAAACTCTGGCGTACTAATGGGAAAAAGTCTTCATGTGCGCCCACCTTTGCTAGAGAGTCCGCCTTTTCATTGCCTGGAATTAAGCAATTTGAGGGGACCCATACAAAGGTAATCCTAAATGCTCTTTCGATCAACGCACACATCTGCTCCCTTATTTATGAAAGAAAGTAAGATGAGTGCCTCACTGTGTTCACCGACTGCAGGGCCTCAATTGAACGGAGACTATCCGAGATGAACTAATGGTCTATGGGCATATCGGAAATTATACCCAGAGCGAAATTGATTGCTGCCATCAGCTCAGCAACATATACAGAACAAAGTTCCTGAAGTTTCTGGAAGGCAGATGAGTATTTATTGTAAACACTGAAACCAGTGGATCCATCAATGCGCGACGCATCAGTGTAAATTCTTCTATTGCAATTGTCATGTTGATACTTGAAAAAAAAAAATGGTGAAATAAAAAAGGGGACGAAGTTGATCTGGAACACCTTGAATAGCCTATTTCATGGAGAGATCATAATCAATGAAGTAACTGTGATAAGGGAAGCTTACATTAGGAGAATTATAATACTATATACACTATATAGCATGGAAGACTAATATCGGACGACATATAGTTAATATAGATTTGCAAGAATCTAGACTGGGTTCTCAATTCGAGCATTTCTTCGAAGTTTTCAATCACAAGGTTGTTACTGATTCCACACTTGATCAGATTTCTAAGGGTTTCGCTCCTGTCAAAACCTCCAGGCCCATATTATGCGTTGAATGCTTAAGGCCAAGGGCAATACGTAAACAACGATATTGAATGCGTTCCAATTTAATGAGGTGGCTCTTTCTTGCCGAGAGGATGCAAAATGAGCCATATTCGAGAACTGAAGGAATAGTTGTTTTGTAGAGTTTAATGAGGTCTTCCAGGTGGGCACCCCACCATGTCCCGGAAATTTGTTATTAGAAAAATGATTCTTTGTTGACATTTCTGTTTCAAATATGCAACGTCAGTACATAGAGAACACACATCCAAGCTGGAGTGCCCATCGTGTGTAAATTTCTGTAACTGCTATTTTAAATATACAGCTCGTTTCCGTTAGTTTTGGTGAATCGTATGTTGATGGCGAAACTTGCCCGCCTTGAGATTTGATAGCCTGTCAATTTTAGTTCGGTGAAACCTAGACTAGGCGGCGTTGTTTTTCCAACGGTTTGCATTTAAAAATTTACACAAGAAGGTCAAAGATTGGGTTATACTTCTTCCCAACAGCTTGAGACGCTGGGCTGGGAACCGCTTTCTAGTAAACACTGCCAAGTCGGATAAAGTAAGGGACTTCAACATGCGCCTTGGGGTAAGCCCTAGAAGCAAATTCTAAAAAGTTGTCAGTTGGCCTAAATTGAAGCACAGAGAACAGACATCTAAGCTGGAGTGTCATCAGTGTGTAAATTTCTGTAACTGCCATTTTAAAATTACAGCTCGCTTCCGTTAGTTTTGTTGAATCGTATGTTGATGGCGCCACTTGCCCGCCTGGAGGTTTGATAGTCTGTCAATTTTAGTTTGAATCTAGACTAGGCGGCGAAGACGGCGGTGGAAATCATGTCGAGATTACACTGCAAGACGTGCTCTATGTGCCTGGCCTTGACGGTGGTTTGATTTCTGTGAGCCGGATGGCTGCTAAAGGATTCAATGTGTGTTTCGGTGGCACAAAGTGTGACATTAAGAACTCGAATGGTGTGACTGTAGTGGTGGGGGACAAAATCGGCAGCCTCTATCGGCTTCGTAAGCAGCAGTGTTCGCTGAAAGCAGCTGGTGAGCATCATGAATGGTGTCAACATACCTGGCATCGCCGGGTTGGCCATCGTGACCCGGCCGTACTGAAGAAGATGAAAGCTGAAGACCTGGTAAGTGGCTTTATATTTTCTGATTGTGGCGTCCAAATGACATGCGAATGCTGCCTAAAGGGAAAGCTAGCACGACAGCCTTTCCCTCCTATAAAGGAACGAAAATCAAAGCGCCCCCTGGATTTAATCCACACGGATCAGTGTGGGCCCATGGAAACAATCACCCCATCTGGCAATCGTTTCCTCATGACGATGATTGACGACTTCAGTCGTTTTACAGTCGTTTTCTTGTTGAGTCGCAAAAGTGAGGCTGCAGGCAAAATCAAGCAATATGTAAGCAATATGTTCAGAATTTGTTCGGTCGGAAGCCCCTCGTCATTCGTTCTGACGGAGGAGGCGAATACCAGAACCGGGAATTGCGTGAATTTTATGAGGCTGAAGGCATTCCCTGTATCAAAACGCTCCAAGCTCGACCACAAAGGGGTAAAGCTAACTTTTGTCGGATATTCCGATGAACATAAGGGATATCGGTTATTGGATTCCTCAACAAACCGTGTGATTATTAGCAGGGACGCCAAGTTTATTGAGCTCGCAGATGAATCCGAGAAAATCAGCCCACTTGATACTGTGGTGTCTCCCGAGAGTCTCTGTAACAATATTGAGCTTTCTATTAGAGTGGAGCTAGATCGGACGGTGCACCTGATGCGATCGAGTCTGAGGATGGTCAATCTTCAGAGGGATGGACAGATGCCAAAGATGAGGAGCCTGACCAAGAACCTGACCCACCTCAGGAGCTAGAATTGCGACGGGAAGAGCGGTGTACCAGAGGAGTGCTACCACGTCACCTGGACGATTTTGTGGTTGGTATTGCGGTTGAACCGGTACAGGAACCCAAGGACTATCGCGAAGCAATGCGCGTTGAGGCGTGGAAACAAGCGATGGATGCGGAGTTGCAGTCGCACGCACAGAATGCCACATGGAAGCTTGCCAAATTGCCAGATGGGAGAAAGGTCGTCGGGTCACGATGGATTTACAAGCTCAAGCGGGATGAGCAAGGAAGGATCGTCAGGCACAAGGCAAGACTTGTGGCGCTAGGTTTCAGCAAGCGTTGGGGAGAGGACTACCTTGATGTTTTTGCACCGGTCACGAGACATGAAACACTGCGGGCAATGTTAGCGGTTGCATCGAAGAACAAAATGCAGCTTAGTCATTTCGATGTGCGGACCGCTTATCTACACGGAACAGTCGATGAAGATATCTACATGCGTCAACCTCCAGGCTACGTCGTCAAGGGAAAGAAGGAGTACGTATGCAAGCTGATCAAGAGTATTTACGGTCTCAAGCAGTCGGCGCGCTGCTGGAACCGTACTCTCCATGCGGTTCTTGAGCAATTAGGTTTCAGGCAGTGTCAATCCGACAGCTGTCTTTACGTTCACGGTGAAGGCGAGAACCGGGTATTACTACTGGTTTATGTGGATGATATGTTGGTAGGATGTCGGGAAGCAGCTGCTATTGCGATGGTGTTTGAGGCACTGGCAAAACGGTTGGACATAACGAACCTAGGAGCGGTAAAGCATTTTTTGGGTTATGATGTCCGTTGCAACAAGGGTATTTACAGTCTGCAGCTTACTAGCTACATCGAGAAGGTTATCGAGAGGTTCGAACTTAAGGATTGCAAGCCGGTGAAGACCCAATGGAACCGGGTTTTACGAAAGCAGATGTTGTTGGCAAGCCGTTTGAGGATTCAACCAAATATCGAAGCTTGATGGGAGCGTTGCTTTATGTAGCCGTAACTGCGAGGCCAGATGTGGCTGTGAGCGTTTCAATTCTCGGACGACGAGTTAGCGCTCCAACGGATATGGACTGGAAAGCGGCTAAGCGTGTAGTTAAGTATCTCAAAGAATCCAAAGAGATGAAACTTGTCTTCGGTCCAGGAGACGGTTGGAAGCTTACTGGTTATTCCGACGCGGACTGGGCCGGTGACCAGGAAAGCAGACGATCAACAACAGGCTTTGTGTTCCTCTTCGGTGGCGGTGCCATAGTCTGGGCTAGCCGTAAACAGTCCTGCGTCAGCTTATCGTCTATGGAAGCCGAGTACACCGCACTTAGTGATACTTGCCAAGAGCTGATCTGGTTACGACGATTGATGACTGATTTGGGAGAAGAGCCTACCAGTGCAACGACTATCTATGATGACAATCAAAGCTGCCTTAGCTTTGTGCAGGCGGAGCGGACAACCAAACGTTCCAAACACATTGACACAAAGCGTCATTTTATCAAGGATCAATGTGAACGCGGCGAGGTGAAGCTCCTGTATTGTCCATCGGAGGAGATAACGGCGGATGCGTTAACCAAGCCTCTTGGAGGGATTAAGTTCCAGCAGCTACTGGGACAGTTTGGACTGACAAACGACAAGTGATGAATAAGGTGATCATTAAAGAGGAGTGTGGGATTTACTGCTGCACCTTATCATCACTGTACCTTAAACCTGACTACCATCGTATTAGCAGTGGGTCTTTTACAGCTTGACAGTTTGCAGCAGTCCCTGCGAGTGTTTATTTGTTTTCCGTTTCCGATTACCATTGTACGCGAAGTTTCATTGAATACACACGTTATCAAAAGTAGCTCCGACGTGTTATTTAATCCGAGTATTCCTTTCTCTCCAGTACTTGTTATATCCGCTTCGGTATCCGTGATCGGTTCGATCTCTGCGCTTTTCCACACAATGTACCTTCCGTCTGATATCGCACAGCTCTGTATGTGGGACTTTTGTCAGCCGCTTGTCCAATGTACAATGTTTGTCTAAAATTTTGACAGATGTAGCCTGGGACACGGACATATGAAAGAAAAAAATATTCGCTCCCGAATAATTTTTGGAAGCCTTTTAGCCTTTTTTGTAAAGGCTTCCAAAAATTTAAAGGGAACTGGAATTTAAATTTTGACACAGGCTAATGTACATAGGACCTACATTTTGTCTTCTAAAAACGCGTGTTTTGATTGTTCGAAGAATTAAAACAAGCAAAAAGTTCTTTGTTTGGATGGATAATATTCAAATACTTCAAGCAAAATTTGTCACAAATCGAAAAAATAGGATCGAAAATTTAAATATTCTTTTTTCAAATCATACTTGAAACTCAATTGTGTAATCTTTAATTATTATATGTTTTTCAACATAAAACGTCGTCAGGATTATGAAGAAAATGTTGCCTTTGGTGTTTGCGGTGATTTTAGACATGTAATTGATACATTTGTTAGATTGGTCTTTTGTTAAGTTAGAATTTACATTGGACTATTGTGATTGCGGAATGCACTAGTAAAATAATGTTCGCCGTGGTTCTGGATTAGATTTATTATCGTGCTCTTGAACTCCACAATTCTTGCAATTAGCAAACAGTAGCCCATAATATTTAAGAACTCCAACATCGCCTACATATTTATTTAATCGGAAATCAACAAATCGGCACAAACCTGAATCAATAAAGGACCAATGCATCTTATTTTATAATTAAAGCTTTGTTGCGTTGTAGCAGGCATAAGAATAACAAAATCAGATGCGTTGGTCCGTTATTGCACGGTATGCTTGTTTCATCCTTTTTGTCGAAATTTTCACACATTTTTTTATGCCTGTATTTAAACCTATTTGCTGGGTGAATTACAAATTATCATTGCTATGAATGGGTGCATAGCAGATCCCCCAAGATACTTAAGTAAGTAAATTAAGTATAAAAATAATGATAAGCGTGATATGTAAACCAGGAGTTTTAATCTCGGTTTTAATATTATATCACTATTCAGTCATCAACGCTAAAGAACAAGTATTTCAAGTAATAAATGCACCTGATACAATAATCCGATTGAATAAATATGTAGCCAGTTTTTGGGGTTCTCAAATATAATAGACTTCTTTTTAGTTGAATTTTTGCTTATTGCAAAGATGAAGCGGTACAAGAGCACAAAAATAAAGCTAGAAGGAAGCTAATGTGATCATTTTTTATTAGATCTTATCGCAATCAAAAAAGTCCAATGTACATTTTAACTTGGTAGAAGACCAATCTCACAGGTCCAATCTACAAATGTAAATGCAATAGGACCTAAGCTTGGTCCTAAGTAACAAATGTATAAGTTAAAGGCCAACATTAGATTAGGGCGAAACTGCTTTTGTAAACAATGTCTTTCGTAGTCATTTTCTCTTGCACAAAAGGTCACGCATACAAATTAAACACTTTTTTAGGAAAAGGAGATTTATCTCTTTTCGCTGATATATTCAATTTGAAGGATTAGTATTCAAATTCCGATATATTAGCGGCCAAAGTGGTTGTTTACAAAAGCAGATTCGCCCTAATCAAATGTTGGCGTTGAATTACACAACTAAAATCATAGTCAACTTAAAAACCAACTTTTTCTTTGTAATATTGATGACGGCTTACCATGAAAACGATGCAAACAATAATGATTACATGATTAAGTTACAATTACGATTTAAAAAACAAATTGAAATTTTCAATCCTATTATTATCGATTTGACACAAATCTTGCATAGGACCTAATGCAATGTTTGGCTTGAATTGTTTTTTTTTCGAGTGCGGAGGAACAACATTACCACGCATTCTACCGAACATTATACCTTCACTTGGATGAACGTTGGTAAAAGTCACAAACGTCACCGACACAGAGCAGAATATAAAATGTAAATACGTATCATCCGAATTCCTTTGTGGAACCCCAATTTCATTCGATTTGAAACCAGTTCTTCTGAAATCCACAATTTATCGGATACAAATTAGTAGCCAGCAGTCGGTGAAGTGATTTTTGTACATTTGTGGTGTAACAAACTCCAAAATTAGGATGCGTAAAACATGGGTCAAACGGGACAACATCTACTACAAACCCTTCTACAAGCAGAAGCTAAAGATGACCTTGCTCGGAGTTCTGCTGATGGCCATCGTCTTCTTCGGATACCAAATCTTCTACATCAGTCAGTTGCAAACGGATTCTGGGACGGGCGTACTAACCCGGGGTGAAGCCCATCATAAGGCTAATAATAATCATCGTGTTAATTCGATAGGAAACGAGGCGGAATCGATAGACGCCGGAAACAACGTCAGGGACGAGGGCGGAGGAGAAGCGCCTGGAGTCAATGTTAACCGCAGCACTGATGGGCTCAACAGTCTTTTCGATGATAGTCGATATGTGTATGTCGAAAAGATTGCCAACTACGAGAAGAGGATACTGAGGTGAGCAGGTGTTTGAGATGTTGGAAGTAAACAACAGATATAATATTTGTATTACACATTACCTTTTCAGAGGAATCCGATTGCGTGATATCGATGCATATTCGGAGCGGCCAGGCAGCATCTTCCGTTGCTTACACGGGAAAGTTGAGATTAGTTGGAGCAGGGTGAACGATGATTATTGCGACTGTCCCGAGGACGGAAGCGACGAGCCTGGCACTAATGCTTGCGAAAAGGGTCGATTTTACTGCCGCTTCCAAAAGCGCCATCAAACCGGTCGTGGTGGATACGCGTCGGTTCCCAGCTCCTGGGTGAACGATGGCGTTTGTGACTGTTGTGATGGTTCCGACGAGTGGCTTCGAGATGGCCTACGCTGTCGGAACACGTGCAAGGATAAATATTCCTATTAGATTATTGAAACGAAACTGATGATATTTCTAGCGCCACTTTTCTGAATCAAAAACTGGGATTGCATTTCTAGCTGCAACGAGGATGAATGCTTTGCGTGATTGTGAATTAGTATGTTGAAAATAAATTATTCCATCTGAAGTTGTTCTGTGTGTGTTGATTCAGTTTATGCATATCTACTAACGTGATTTGACATATCGATCTAGTTCAACCACCACTCAAACAATTCATTCGGATCCAAACCAGGGCCAAACATTTTCTCTGAATGATAACAACAGCAGTCGAAAAACTAGGAAGAGGTTAGGGTTTACAAAAATAAATGTAGGAATGGGGAAGTAGAGGACCTAGCGTTGATTTTCAACAGCATATTGGCGAAGCGGTATTGTTGCTGCTGGTCAGGCGGAGAATGGGCATTATTCTGTAATGCCCTGTAATGTAATGTAACCTATAATACAATCAGAGTGAAATAACTGGCGAAGGGACGAAGTGGACATGTTAAAACAACAGCTAAGAGGGGATCAGACGTAAACTTCTATTTGTTTCACTTGTAAATTAGCCCTATATAGTCGAAGTCTAGCTTACCCAGCACATCTCTTATATGTTCCTTATCTGAATTCCCTCGGACCCGTAGAGAAGCACAAAGATCAGATCTGGTACCTTGATAAAATCCCGGCTAATATTCAACCTTCTGAACCACCACTTTTTTTTATACCTTTGGGAGAATGGAATGTAACCGTCTGCCCAAATCCCATACATCCAATTTTTGTTGCCAGCCTGATGATTAAGGCCTGTGGACGGAAAATAGGAAAAAAATCATTGAAGGTGATTTGTCGATCATAAATATCGCCTTCCATAGCGCCCACCTTGGCAAGTGAGTCCGCTTTCGCATTACCGGAATGGAGCAATGAGAGGGGAGCCAAATCGAGGTGATGGTGTAAGAATTGTTAGACACGGCACTCAAAAGAGATCGTATTTCACGGTGAGTGCTTCGACGGCCTCATTGAACGAAAACCCTAAAGTGAGCTGAGACTATCCGTAGAGATGAAAAATTGATCAAATTGATCAGAGGCAATTCGCTCTAATGGATAATGTACATCCGCCAATTCCGCGACGTATGCGGAGTAAGGATTTTAAAGTTTGAAAGAGGCGTTCCGAATTTCGTTAAAAACACCAAATCCAGTGGAATCATTCGTTTTTGACCCGCCGGTGTAAAACTTCTTGTCACATCTGATATGGCCAAACTTACCTGCAAAAATTGATGGAATGTACTCCATCAAGAGGGTGTGCTTCTTGCTTCATGGTCAAATCAAAAACAACAGTAGAACTAGAAAAGTCGGCTAGGAATATTCGTAGAAGGGCTCACTTTCAGAGTCATGTAACAATAGCGCCATAAAAATTAAGAACGCATGAAGTTTATTCGCTGCTGGCATTTAAGATGCAGATACTCAATGTGCTTTCCCCAGGTGCATTTAGAACTGAACCAGGCCCCTAGATATTTATAAGACAAACTTTGAGTTGTTATTTTACCCATGAGTTGAAGCGGTATCTGTGCTGGACCATGCTTCCTAGAAAAAACAACTAACTCAGATTTTTCCGGGGAAAATTCGATACCCAGCTTTACAGCACAGGTAGACAATCGGTATAGGGTATCCTGCAACGGACCATGCAGGTTGTTGGCTCTTGGTCCTACCATTGAAACAACGGCGTCATCCTCAAGCAGTCCAAGCGTGCAATTTTCCACGACGCAGCTATCGATGTCTCGGACATAAAAATGATAAAAAAGAGGGCTTAAACAAAAGCCCTGGGGGAGACCCGTGTAGTTAATTCGTGAAGTTGTCGAAGACCCATGAGAAAACTTCATATGTTTCTCGGACAAAAAATTGTACAAATAGTTGTTTGATAATGGTGAAAGGCCACACTCGTGGAATTAGTCTGAAAGGACGTCTACACAAACTGAATCAAATGGACATGAAAACTGAACCCATTTGCTCATTTTGAGCATTGGCAAGTTGTATTTCTGTAGAAAGCAGCGCAAGACAATTGTACGTTCCTTTGCCTTTGCGGAAACCAAATTGTGTATGAGATAGAAAGCCATTCGATTCAATCCATTTGTCGAGCCTATTAATCATCTTCTCTAGCAGCTTCCGTATACACCACAACATCGCAATTGGGCGATACGGGTTGTACTCCGACGCGGGTTTCCCGGGTTTTTTGTATAGCTATAACTCTAGCCTGCCTCCATTCATCCGGAACAATATTGTGCCCGTCGGTTCGTTGGCGAGAATTATTTCAAATAGGCTGTCAGCCGACATTCTTACCACATGCTCAGCCCACCGTAGTCAACCGATTTTAGCGGAGTGAATGATGTTTTTTTTTTAGACGAGATGGAAAATCTGCAACCAGACACCTGAAGAACTCAGGGTGTGGGGATGAGGGTGCCAACTCCTCGACCTACCAAAAACCCACCCGTGCCTTAAGCCCTGGACCCTTTCTTGCAGGCGCAATCGACGTGACTAACAAAGGACAGCTTATCGTCGATCATAACCCCAAGATACCTCAAGAACCTCTTCGATTTTATTGTGCAGTTACCTGCACTGATCGTCGCATGTTGTTCCGATTTTCGATTATTCACCACCGTGACCTCAGTCTTATGGTGGGCTAGCTCCAGTTGCCTGGAGCTCATCCATCTCTCCACAATGCCGATGGAGTGCGAGGCCGTTAACTCGACCTCTTCGATGGATTCACCACATATTTCCAGGGTGATGTCGTCCGGAACCCGACTATCTTCACCGCGATCGGGAACTCAAGCCGTAGTACCTCGTCGTACATCGTGTTCCACACTCTTAGAATTTTATGCCGAGTCTCAGCTTTCTGAAACCGAGATCCGCACAACCGACTTCTCGGTTTCGATCTCGGCTTAATTATGTTAACCGATAATCTCGGTTTGGGTCAAACTGAAAACTCATTTAGTTAGCTGGGAATCTCGGCATGAGCAAACTGATGTGTCGGTTAAAATTCAAAACAAACAAAAATGAAGGTGACCGAGATTCCGGTTAAATTATGTGTAAGTACTCGAAATTTTGGATTAGATTTTCATCGAGATATTGAATATTTCATGCCTACAGGCAATACTCTGCATGGATGGTGTTTTACGTCAAATCCGCTGGCTGGCTGGTACAAGGTGTAGAGTACAGCGAGCTAGATGGATGCATCAGGTAAGCCAAGAGAGCGTGGGCGCAACCGAGGATGGAGAGAAGCAGACATGAACCCGGTGAATCGACGTAGAATTGTTGAATAGTTTTTATCAATATAATTGATGTAGTGCCAAAAATGTATGTTTTTCCCCACTCCACAAACAGCATACGATTTACTCTACTTGCGAATGAAAACAATATGGCGCATGGCGGTTGACAGATAAAAAGCCGAACCTCGGCTTACACCACTGCTAAATCGATATTTCAGCATGATAGGCAGCTGAGGTTGGTTGAATTTTGGTTAACGTTTGTGCTCGGTTCCTAGTGATGCCGAGAATCGGTTTAATAATTAAGTTACCCGATATTTCAGTTTCAAGTGATGCTGAGACTTGGCATCGTTCGATTTTTTGCCAAGCTATCAGTTAAATACAAAAATGCTGAGTGAATTCAGCTAAATGTTTAACCGAGCCCGTGAATAATTTTTAAGTGTGCATAACACCTGACCCAGGATCGAAACTTGCGGGACGCCTGCGGTGATCTGAACACGTTTCTGGCCTGCCTATGTATTGTATACCAGTACGCGATTCTGGAAGTAGCTTCCGAGTATCTTGTACAGGTACCGAGGAACCTGTAGGCGTTGGAGCGAGACGGCGATAGCCACCCAACTGGCTATTGAATGCATTTCTCACGTCAAGGGTGACCACTGCACAGTATCGTACTCCTCGCCTCTTGCGCTGGATTGCCACCTCAGCCGTCTTGGTGACGGACAGGATGGCATCCACCGTCGACTTCCCTTTACGGAAGCCAAACTGATTATTAGACAGACCACCTATACCCTTCGTGTATGTTGTCAGTCTGTTGAGGATTGCCATCTCGAGCACCTTACCAGCTATATCCAACAGACGTATAGGTCTATATGCCGATGGATCTCCTGGTGGCTTCCCTGTCTTTGTTAGCAACACAAGGGTCTGAATTTTCCAGGCATCCGGGAAGACGCCCTCGTGCAGAAACTTTTGCATCACCTCCCTGAACATTTCGGGATCCAGCAAGATAGCCGTCTTGATGGCCAGGTTCAGAATACCATCCGGTCCCGGTGCTTTGTTCACCTTTAGCGACTTTGCTCTCGCAATGAGTTTCTCATTCGTCACCGTCGCCTCGTCGCCGGTCCTCGTTGCGCCGTTGTCAATGCCCACGTGGTCACGTGTGTTCGGTGGAGCCGTCCACCCTTCCGTCGCTATGACAGCGTTAAGGTCTAGGATACTGGAACGCTGGTCATGGCACAAATCTACGGCGGCGGGGGGGCATGGACTTGGGTCGTGGCTCGGAAAGAGTCCCCCAACGATCACCTGCAGCAGCTCAGATGAACGCTCGGTTGGAGCCGCCGATCCTCTGGTTTTGGCCATTACTACCCGGTAGGCGCCACCCCATGGATTCGCATTGGCCTTCTGACCCTCGAAGCAGGCTCGCTTGCTGGCCTTTATGTCCCTCTTTAGCGCGGCCTTCGCGGCGACTAGCGCCCCTCTACGCTCGATTCTCTCGGCGTCTGACCGCGCTCTTTGCACCCTCCGTCTTGCGTTGAGGCATGTTCTTTGGAGGTCGGGAATCGACTCCGTCCACCAATACACCGACGATCTTCCATTCCTCGGTTTGACTTCCCTCGGCATGGTAGCATCGCATGTTCGTGTAAGTGTCATAACGAGTCGTTCGCCGCAAGGTACCTGGGTTTCGCGTAAGTTTCGTTCCCTCTCAAGCGGGAGATCGAAGTAGGTCGCGCTTCGGGACTGACGTGTTTGTGCTTCGCTGCTTGTTTTATCTGCAAATTTTCGAGAAAATTAGATATTTAGTGGAAATTATTGTGTAGTGTTGAACTTTTCATCTTGATAATGATTCGGTCACTAAAGAGTTGATTGCGGTCCAACACGAGGTGTAAAAACAAAGTATCCCCGGTGCAGACGGAACCCCGAACATGCAGCCTTGCGGCGACAGGAGGAGCTCGAGTTCACCCGCGTCACTCGGAGATGTTTGGTTAATGGTCGTGGAGCGTTCATGGTCGATCATCTCCTTAAGAACAGAATGTTATCTGGAGGGTACGCGGACCTGCTCTGGTTGCTCGATGTTACAACCACAGCAATGGAATGTTCTGGAAACCCGGGTGAGCTCTTTCCATTTTCTCCTTTGGTGTCCCATTCCAATATTTTTTGTTTCGATATGTATGTATATGTATGTGTATGTACACTCAGTGGCATGGGAGAGGCCGTTTTGTTGGCAGAAGACTCCATGTTCAGCCTCCTGTAACTTTGTCAATTGTCGGTGTTTTTGGATGAGGGTTTGGCAGCATTATGCAAAACGTGTGGACCTGGTGTGATCGGGGTTTCGTGTTGATAGGGTTTATAGATTTGGAGTTGTCGTGGCATGTGTGAGGGGAGTCATTTTTGGGCGTGAAGATTTCAGGGGTCCGTGTTTCTGTGAGGGGTACGGAGGATTGTGTGGGCGGGAATTGAACTGTTTCTATAGGGTGGTTTGGACTGCAGCTGCGTCGGGGTTGACGTACCAGCGTGGGCATTTCCCTTTTTCGCCCGATGCTGACCTTGCTGAGGTGTCGGTGCGGGGAGGAAGCCGAGGTGAATTTTATTAATAATACTGTATAACACTGTATACGTAGTTTTCACAAACCAATTCATACTGAATGCCATATTTTCAAAGTTCTTCGTGGGTTACACTAGTTGTTTGGGATATTTCACGCGTAACAAATCATGTGTATTAATAAGATGAATTCACCTCGGCTTTTTTTTTTTGCACCGATGTTTCGGCGGGGTCAGTATCGGGTGAGGGGGGGAGTGCTCGTGTTGGTGTGTCAACTTTGACGCCAGCTGTGGTCCAGACCGCTTTTTGGGGGTAGTTCGGGTTTTGTCCACATTGTTTTCTGTGTTTTTGTAGGCTGTGGAGAGGTTTTTAGTGTGCTACCTGGGTCCTTCACAGGGGTGCGGATTTTTGGGGTTGCTGTGTCCAGGGATGGCTTTTTCACATATGTTGTGATGGCTTCGGGTCTGTAGGTTTTGTCGGCATGGGGGTTTGATCGCATAAGGTCTATACATTAGTTATTAAATTGTCAGATTTTCATTTGGAAGTATTGATGGTTGACGGGGAGACAGGGGGTTGAACAACGTGGTTTTTGGGGGCAGGGTTTTGCTCGGCTTTTTTTTTGCTACTGTAGTGTATGTGTATGTATGTGTGAATGTTCATAGTTTTAAATGCATTTAGATATGTTATGTAATGTGTATATGTATATATATATATATATATACATATATATATATATATATATATATATATATGCATATATATATATATATATATGATCACATCACTTATCAAGGTGAATCCTGATCCATCGAGCCCTACCCTACTAACATAGAAAAACCTCCTTCCTGTGACCTTTGTGGGGATGCAGAGGTAAACACGGTCCCTAATCAGCAAAGGTCACACTAACTTTCCTTCCCTATTCCCAACTGATTGCAAGGACGTGGCCGGCGCCGTTATTGATTATTAAAGAAATTGAGTCACTGAAACGTGTACAGTGAGAATGGTCGGTTACTCCCAGCCCCATTCAGTTGATTCATTGTGCAATTTAACTGATTCTGATCAATCACGGAGTAGCAACCATCGATACGTGCAGTCAGTCAAGCTAAGCTAAGCTAAGTTTCGTTCCCTCTCAAGCGCCTCTCTAAAGGTCTCTATATCAAAGTAGGACGTCCTCCATCTGCGGGCGAAAGGAGTGGATGCTCCTCCTTCCGCACGCTGCCTTGTATTGTGGACGATACAATAACGAACCGCCAAGTGGTCGCTATAGGTGTAGCCATCATCCACCCTCCAATTACTAAGCAGTCCAGGACTGCTAAATGTTATATCGATGATCGATTCCGCTCCGTGATGGTTCTTGCAGCAACTGATTCGTGGTTCTTTACCAACATCATGTATCAAAATATCCAGCGAGTTAACCAGGTGGGCAGGCCCATTTTGTTGAAGTTATCAACCGCCAGAAAATGCGGAACTCTATCGAACGTTTTGGTGAAGTCGATATACCTATATGGCATCAATTTGTTGTCGTTTTTCCAGTGTATTGATCATCAGATTGCTTGTAGTCGAGCGCTTTTTCACAAATCTATTCTGGAATTCGGAGATAATGTGAGGAACGTGTGGATAAAGCGAATAGTGGATAAAAACTTTCGGCAAGCAACTCAAAATTGAGATGCCACGGTAATTCTCTATGTTGTGTATACTGCCCGTTTTATGTATAGAAAAAATCGCTGCTATTTTGCAAGCACTGGGGAATATCTTCCGCCAAGGAACGATTAAAAGGTATTGTTGCAGGTACGATGAGAGACTAAGCACAGTTTTTTTATCAAGTTAAGCGGAGAAGAGTGTGATCAGTGACATCAGCTCCATTTTTGGAAAGAATCATATTTCTCTTGGTTGCTTGACATGGAGCACATCCCCCGGAGAGAAATTGAGTAGCACAATATTCAGATCATACCGAGGCATACTGTCCAAGAACGCTTCAGACGTAGGCGATCGGTTATTACTTAGCACACTTCGAAAGAATGACGAGAACCAGTTCGCAGATTCGAGCGGAGTATCAAGGACAAGCTGTAAAGTATTTCTTTACAAAGAGCGTGAACCCCGCCGGGAGAGGATATAATGAAGTTTCAGAAGTTGTTCGTGACATTATGTACTATTATCTGGTCAACATTTTTGTTCTTTGTTTTGGATTTCTTTCTTTTTCTAAATGTTTAAAACAAAAAATGTTTATTTGATTCAAACGTGAAAGTTTCTCCTTTTTTACTTTAAATTTTCGTTTATAATTTCCATAGCAAACATCAATTTTCACCATTCATCCAAAAACAGTTTAATTTTTGATTGTTTTCCACTGTTAAAATCTATGATCTCATTTTTCACGTTATTTTTTTTCTTGTTGTCGAAAAAGAAGCAGACATAATTTAGTGCAAACGATTCTTTTTGTTGTTGTTGTTGTTTTTGTTTTCTTTTGTCATACCTAAATATCAATCCAAATTGAATACTTTCTGTCGTTTTTGTATCGCTTATCCTAGTCTGAAATAATAGTAGTAGTAGTAGGTCGCCCCTGTGAACCTCATATCCGAAAAAAACGCGGATACAAAATGCCTTTCCTCGCCTAGCCAGCTAAACTAATTAATCATTACACGATCAAAGGAAAATCATACAAAATATATTATATACTTTCTTGTTCTCCTGAATTCTAAATTACAATTTTAATTTAAAAAAAAATATTGATTGTTTTTAAATAAAGACTATTATCAAAGAAATATAATGAATCTGTTTTCATCTATCTTCCATGCAATAAATTTTATGCAAAATAATGGCATGATTGGTTTTACCGTTATAGGCTAAAAACTGTACAATTTCCACCTATACACATTCACACAATCCATACGCGGTGACACACGTTCCGCCGAAAACGAAATGAAACGATTTATAAGCATGACTGTTGAGTGAAAAAAAACGTTGAATCTTATTAAAATACCACTTTGACCAATCAACGCTGTCCACTTACCTTCATAAAAGATTCATCACTGGATTCGCACACTCGTTGCAAAGACGGGTAAATTCGCTGGCTGAGTTTCTGGTTTAGTCATTTGATCACTTAGTGCCGCTTTCTTCCTCCTCGTCGTCGTCGGCGGCGGATGTAGCCATTTTTTCATCCTCTACTACATCATCCGCACTGTTGCCAGTAATCATTTGCTCGACGCTACTGGTGCTTGTCTGTTCCACTTCCTCGGTATGCAACTCCGATTGTGTCTGGTGCTGCTGTTCGAGTTGAACGTTCTCCTCCAGGGTGGTAGACAAATTCGTGGCGGTCAGCTGTTGCTGTTGTTGTAGGTGTTGTTGAGCGAACACGTTGATCTGGTATTGCCTGAAGCGATTGAGTACTTCAAAGTGAGTGAACAAGTTGGTTGAGTTGGCTTCACTAGGATAGAGGTGTCGATCGAAGGAAGCACCGAGTCGTTTGAGTAAATCCGTGAATGCCTTTTCCTCCTTCCGAATCCACGGCCGATGATCATCCTGGATCTGATATGGCGTAACGTGCACGTGAACGTTGATCCCTAACCGGCACAGTGTCTCCAGGAGACTTCGAGAGGTGATCCAGGTGTTTTTACCCCCACCGTGACCGCCGTCCAGCCAATACATGTCCTTTATTCGGGAAACCAACCGCATCATTGTGCTGTCGTCGGGAGTGAGGGTCTTATAATAATGAAACTCGTAGATGAATTGATTGAGAACGACACAGCCTTTACTGAATCCCATTAGGGCGAGGTTCGCTTTGTCTAGGTTAAGGCTCTCGCGCCACCAGAGAAGATCATTGATGTCGGCATTGCTGGCACTAGGGCCCGTTACCGATGATGAAGCTGACGAAGTTGTATTGTTCTGAACATCCGACTAAAATAAGCAAGTTTTGAGTTAGCTTGTCTTGTCTAGAATTGAGATGAACGGTATTACCTGAAGAACATCTACCTCCATGTCCTGACCTCCTTCTATTCCAGTTCCGCACAATGAAGAATTTGTAGCTGCTATGAGCTTCTGCAGTAGATCCGCCTCTAGTACAGGTTTTGTAAGCTTCTTAGTCAAATTGTTTAGCAATCTATGGGAATAAAAGATATCCTAATGAATAGGGCCACATATATTCCTTATGCGGTACTAACTCTTCTAAATGTTGCAAGGAGAAGTGCATCGGAGTGTGATCTGGAATGCCAGCATTGTTGCCCCGGACAAAGTTGTCGAAACAACTGAAGGTGCTATACTCCATTCGCATCGGCCGCACTACAACGATATGCGACCGAGGAAATGAATCCCTCAAGAGCAGGGCCGTGTTCTCCAGGTTCCACTTTATGTAGTTCTTATTGTCCCTATTCGTTTCCATTTTCTCCGGAATATCCTAGATTCGAAATGTTAAAGTTTAGATGTAAGACCTCGATGATTGCCGGCGAAATACATACCTGAACATCCCCACCAAAATAGACCACCGCCGTACAGTCGTCCTTGGAGCGCAGTAGCGGTGGACAATAGATGATATGATTGGTTCTATTCTGGTACCCTTTGATACCGTTTATCCGCACCGGACCACCTTTCGGCAAATGTGGAGGTTGCTGTTGCTGCTGCTGCTGAGGTTGAAGCAGCGGTTGTGATGGCTGCTGTTGCTGAAGCTGGAGTATGGATGTACTTCCACCTAAATTTGTACCGCTCACACCTCCTCCACCACCTCCTCCGCCTGCGATGCCCGCTACTCCGCTTGTTCCACTATTGGCTAAGGCACCGCCTGTAGAGCTTCCACCGCCACCTGCCGTTGCCGCATCATTACACCGCAATGCATGCATTGCATAGGGGAATATGCCTCGAAAGTTCAGCTCTACTAATTGATCAACACCTGCAAATATCCGAAAAAAAAGGCAAGAGAGCAGTTCAGTTAGAGTTGTGATTTTGGCATGACTTACACGGAGTTTCTACAGAAGTAGGTATTCGTAAAATGTTTGAATTCTGTTATCGCAAAGTTGAAATATTTGAAGGTTTATAAATTGATACTGCACACCCACGTCGAAAATCCGACGTGATGAATTCGAAATGGATGGTAGGTGGTGTGGATTTCCGGAAAAACTGACGCGGTTGATCAAAGCAACGATGGATCGAGTAATGTGTGTCGTCCGAGTATCAGGGACGCTCTCGAGTCCCTTCGAATCTCGGAGAGGGTTGCGGCAAGGTGATGGATTGTCGTGTTGGTTTTTTAACATTGCACTGGAAGGTGTGATTCGAAGAGCTGGGATAGACACGGGTGGCACGATCTTCAGGAAGTCTGTCCAACTATTTGGCTTCGCCGACGATCAATCGTAGCACGAAGTAGTAGATGAATTCGTGCATCTGGGCTCATTGGTAATCGCCGATAACGACACCAGCAGAGAAATAAAAAGACGCATTATGGCTGGCAATCGTGCCTACTTTGGACTCCGAAGGACGCTAAGATCGAACAAAGTTCACCGAACCACAAAGTTGACCATCTACAAGACATTAATTAGACCGGTAGTTCTCTACGGCTACGAAACATGGACATTGCTAGTGGAGGACCAACGCGCCCTTGGAGTCTTTGAACGGAAGGTGCTGCGTACCATCTACGGTGGAGTGCAGATGGAAGACGGAACGTGGAGGAGGCGAATGAACCACGAATTGCACCAGTTGCTGGGAGAACCTCCCGTCGTACACATCGCATAAATCGGTCGACTACGATGGGATGGGCATGTCGTAAGAATGTCGGACGACAGCCCTGTCGTCGTTGCGTAATTTAAACTCCGGATCACAGATAGACGCAGTTTACAGGGTGAGTGGTAATCCCTGTCAGTTTTTTTTGAAAACATGTGTAAGTTTGGATTGATTATTCACAGACATGTTTGCATACTTTTCTTTTCGGTGTAAAATCATATTTTACACCTTACAACGGTTCTTGGATAATACCTCCTGGACCTGGCCGTTAACGCACTGCCAGGTGTCCGGAAGCCATCAATCGAGTGAGAGAGCGAATTCGTGGGAATCCTGGGTAAGTCTGGCCAAAAGATAGCCAAAGAACTGGGAATGCCGCAATCAACGATCAGAAATATTTTGAAAGACGACCTTGGACTGTATTCATACAAAAATCAACGGATGCATGGCTTGACTGAACAGCAGAAGATTGCAAAAGTCAAAATATTGCGGAAGCTGCTGAAGTGGCACGGTTATTTTGAAATTGTTTTCGGATAAAAAAAATGTTTCTGTTACATTACAATCAGCAAAATGATCGGGTGTACACATCTTTCTGATATTCCTCGTGATAAACTAGCGGTTCAATTGAATCGGGTGTTAAAATCAACAGTAAATATTACATCGATATGTTTGTCAGGAAATACTTCCAACCATAGACAACCATACTGCTTCCAACAAGACCGCACCGTCCCACCAAGCGAAAGCTATACAGGCTTGGTGTGAGAACAATTTTCCGGATTTTACACTCAGTAGCAAAAAAAAGCCGGACAAAATTTTGCTTCCAAAAAATGCCATGTTCAACCTTCTGTAACTTTGTCAATTATCAATATTTTTAGTTGAAAATTTGACAGCACTATAACTAATGTATAGACTTTATGTGACCAAAATTTCATGTTGATACAATCTATAAATTAGGAGTTTTCATAACATATGTAAAAAAGGCATTTTTGGATATACCAATTTTAAAAATCCGTATTTCTGTGAAAAATTTAGGTAGCTTATTGAAAAACTCACCATAGATTGACAAAACATGAAAAATAATGAAAAATAATGGTCGAAGTTTGAACTATTTTCATTAAGTGGTATGGATTACAGCTGGTGTCAAAGTTGACGCACCAACAAGAGTATTTCCATTTTCACCCGATATTGACCATGCTGAAATATCGATGCAAAAAAAAAAGCCTGTGCACAAAAAAAAAATCCCGCCGTTAACGAAAAGCTGCCAAGAAGGTCCGTCGGGGAGAAAACGTTCTGACATCCGCCGGAAAACCCTCCGTCTAAAGCACACAGCTAATCCTGCGCAGGTACGTGGAAACTTTTTTATCATGGCCATGAATAGTTTGCCTTTTGAAGCTAGTACAGAATCCCGTCCTACTCAAATGCATTAATTTGTGAAATAAAGAATTAAATCAGAAGATCTGAGAGCTAATTGTTTTTTTTACAGCAATTCCGTAGGAACGTACTGTTCTCTCTTACATTTCCGTTATTTCCGTAGGTAAGTTGCCCTTTCAGACTTCTAATCCGCTGTTATTTCATTTCAGTCGGGCGAGCTTAAGTGAACGCAAGGGTAACCTTGGGCAAGGGAATAAAATTTTGACTTTCGTTAGATTCAGCAAGTGATTTTAAACATTCGGTCAGCAACCGCTCGAGGACTTCCCTTGAGGAATTGTCTCAAATAAGTCGGGCAAATCTAAAGACTGGTGGTGTCTCGCACGCGAGATTGGCGCTAAAGCCACCAAAGTGTTTAAAGAAACCTCACAGCGAATTGGCGAACGATTACAACATACCTCAAGGTATCGTGCATGCCAGCTGAGACGCTTTCCAACAACGTTTGCGGCTGGCAATCAGGGGCCTGTTCATAAACCACGTACTCATTTCTTAAAATCTCACCCCCAACCCCCCCTTCCCCCACCTACAAAGCAACACTATGCTGGAGCCGGCTGGGTTCAAATCCCGGTCTGGTCTAGGATTTTACTTGCCACACAATCATACTAATGCAAAAGTGGTACCTGGCATCGAAAGCTCTCAATTAACAACTGTGGAAGTGCAACACTAACTTGAGAGCAAGCAATAAGCTAATTGCGAAAGCAATAAGCTTGAACTGCTAAGAAAGAAATATGGTGCCGGTCGTTCTTCCGGAACATCTACGGAACATCTAGGTGGGACTTGCCGACGAAATACTTCAGCCCGGGGATTTAATTGGCGTCCGCATTGATGTACCTCTCGTCGTCCATTACGATGTATTTTGCTGCACCAACCAATCGCGACGGAAGAATCGGATCGAATTGCGCTTGAAGTAATCCCTCACATTCCTTGCGTTCACGGGGCTGGTCGTCTTCGCTTTTCTTTCGCTTGGTTTTTTTGGGTCTCCTTGATCGATTTTACCACACGGGACACAGTCGAATTGTCGATCACCAACTGTTTCGCGATCCACTGGCCTGGATTTTCCACGACCGCGCCCATAATTTTTTGACGAAGCACTTTTGCTTGGAAGCCATCTCAAGCCATCTCAAAATCGCTCATGTAAACATTACACTCTAAACTAGTTTTACCGAAAATTTCATCAACTTTTACCCATTCAATAAAAAGTTTGAAAAGGTGTATATACATAGGAAGACTATGGCATTATGTTCTACTGCCATGAGGTTTGGTGACATCATGGTTAAATTCTAGGAGAAGGTAGCCCATCGAATCTTCCGGTCCACTACCTACCTATTTGGCCAAATATTCCAAATTGGAAGACGTCTGCATTCAGTTATCTCACATTATAATATCACACAACACTACGATTGGTTGATCGAACTGAAGACAAACGAAATTATTGGACGTACAACGAAGTGTCTCCCAGTTGGTACAAAACAGATGAGCTTGTAAATTAATAGAAGCATAAAGTCGCCAGAAGGCACGAAATACTTCTAGGGACTCTAATTTCATCAAATCCTTCAATCAAAATTTTAGGTGGCATAGAATAGTTTGCCTTAAGAACATTCCGCTTGCCTGGTACAAATATTAATTCAAGTGGTAAAATATCCGGTGTGCAAATGGAAAACCGCCGTTTTTTTATCAAAACTTGAGACTTTATTGTGAAAAATTGGTTACATATTAGCATACGAATTCCGTGTCGAAAAAACTGCTCATCTTTCGACGTGATCCATAAATCTACCCAGTTTTTGGCCTCTTCGAAAGAACGGATGTGCTGCTCAGCCAGACCATGTGTCATTGATCGGAAAAGGTTGTAGTCGGAAGAAACAATGTCTGGAGAATACGGCGGGTGTGGAAGGATGCCCCATTGTAGTGTTTCTAGGTAGGTTTTAACGACCTGAGAAACATGTGGTCGTTTATCTTTCAATGTTCGGCTCAAACGCATCAGTTATGTTCGGTAGCGAGCTTTTGTTATTCACGTGAAATTACGCCTTTCGACATCTCTCGGCTTCAAGTCGTTTGGACCAAATTTCCTTGCTATTGAATCATTCCCAAGGCTTTCAAACGATGCGAAATGGCTTGTCGAGTCACACCCACTGAATCTGCTAGTTTCTGTTGCGTTTGACATGAATCTTCATGCAGTAATGCCTCAAAATCTTCATCTTCAAACTTTTTCATCGACCCAGGACGTTCATTGTCTTCTACGCTTAAATGACCAGTATTTTGAAGCGTTGAAACCATTCACGACACATTCTTTCGCTAATTGCGTATAAGTTGCAGCAATCGATGCAGCAAACGATGCGCTTCAGTAGCAGATTTTTTTCGAATGGAAAGCAAAAAGCAAAACATCCCGCAATTGGTGCTTTCGACATTTTTGCGCGCACTAAAACATATGATGCCTATAAAAATAAACAAATGCAATGAAGCGGAGTTGTCTAGTCTAACAATCACGCGTTTTTTTATTAGACATTGTTCATCGATATTTACTGGAGGCACTTTTATTGACAAAAGGCGGTGTTCTATTTGCACCTCTGTAGTTGTAGAGATTGATGAAATGTATGAAGGAAGGCAATGAAAAACTAACATCACATTTTGTGAGTGACTTCTACAGTATCCTTATTGTTGGCTTAAATGAGACGAAATCCCAGTTTTTCGAGCTCAATTCGTCACAAATAGCATTGTAATCGCAACGGTTAAAATCGTAGTCCTGTTCATGGGCTATCTATGGCTGAGGATTCAATTTGACGTATCTCTAACTGTAGGCCGAATTGGTTATGATCATTCGTTGACGTTACGGATGCACACATTTGCTGAAGTCCGCTGGCCACCATGCTCTCAGTTACCGCAAGCTCCTGCTCAGAATAAGTGTTTGTTGGTAAGTAACCTTCGATATCATCGTCGAAAGACCACGACGAATGTGAAAGGTTGAAGTCGTCAACTATCACATCAGTACCACTCACAGCGGCAGCATTTAAAATCTGTAAGGCAGCTTCGGAATGCCGGATGGGATTAGGGCTATTTGATGTGACATAATAATAAAAAAAAACTAGCGCCACGTTCCTAGTTGAGCATGATTGACCGCCCATGGATGCTATTCCGTTATTGCCAGATCAGCTGTATTTACACAGAGAACTAACTGATGATGTTTGAGACTAACACTACATCAATGTGTAAAAACTGGTGACCCATTATGAAGCGATACAGGCGCCGACCGTGCCAGAATGCTGATCAAGTAGGGAAAAAGAAGGAACGTGTTGATGTGATACTTGCTTTGAAGGATGCCGAAAAATCCTCTGTAATTTCACGAGAAATCACTGGGATGTTGGATAGTTGGGAAAAGGGTTCTTTTTGGTTAACGATATGCTGAAAGTTTGTAACTAGCATTATTCACCAACAGCATGGGACCGCTCCAACGAACAACAGAACATCGGACTGGCCACGTTCCAACAGTCGATTCCCTACGAAAGTCGAAAATCTTGAACACATTTTCTATCTATATATAACTGTCTAGCTCGATTGAGAATTGAGAAAGCATAAGGCTCCTCTCTTCTGGCCGGATTTGGTCTCCGTCCACTACGCCAAGTCGGTTCTATAGTAGTGGGCAAACAATAATGTACAATTCGTGAAAAAGAACATCAATCTGCCGAACTGTCCGGATCTTCGGCCAATTGAACGGTATTGGGCGATTTTCAAGCGGCACTTTCGGAGGGGGATAAACTGTCTCAAAACATGCAGGAGTTTCCGAAAAACTGGACAGCAGCCACCAGGAAAGTCACAAAAGCAACTGTGCAAAATGTAACGAAGAATATCAAGTCCAAAGCACGAGCGTTTTACAGAAACAAAGATTTTTTTTAAAGAAAATGCTGTTGAAAGTGACTCGGAAGGAGTCACGCTTGAGAATTTCGAATCCTTTCGTCTGATTTGGCAGAACCCCGACCAGTTGTTCCAACAGTATAATTTTAATGGTTTACTGATGGGACTCATGAGAGAGAAGTTTCCTTTAAAAGAGTTTGGCAGGTCATTGCAAACACAAAATTTCACGATTTCAACTATTTGCAAATACTGTAGTACTTGGTCATTGATCACCATCTCCAAATTATTATGTTCATCGATAAGAACTACTGGAGAAACTTCAGAAGCATTTTTGGGCTGCATTACCACTGGTCTGGCAACACTAGTAGTTTCTTTCGAAAATGGTAAATGGAACTTGTATTCCTTACATTCGAAAAAAATGAACTCTGTTCAGTGGTGGTAAATGTACAGTATTTTAATATTTTCATTTTGACATTTTACATTTTTCAATACGACTGGTTGACTGGTTGAAATTGTCGCAGCATGTGATTGTTTTGCAAAAAAAAAAATGCATTGACCACCCATGACTCTGTTAACACTGCCGAGAATACGTAAAATCTCCTATATTGGCAAATTGCACCAGTAACTAGATCACAACAATAACAATCTCATCTAATTGAATAAAAATTTATTGTCGCACATTACGCCACACGACCGTACGGCGCCGTGGCTTAGTTGGTTAAAGCGCCTGTCTAGTAAACAGGAGATCGTGAGTTCGAATCTCGCCGGAGCCTTAAGTGGATATCTTTTTTTAGCACTACCTACATTACCTGCACCAGATTCAATATGCAGGAATATAGCTATTTTTTAATTCACGAACAAAAAAATCGAACAAAAAAAAATCTCCCTCCGTGACAATGACTTATGACTAGTCATTGCCGTGACCAGGATTCGAACCTGGGTTACTACGGCCACAACGTAGGGTCCTAACCACTAGACGATCACGGCTACCGGGAGTTATACACTATACGCTAACAGCAGTTGTAAATCAATCGTGCGAAAGCCCAACCCACCTTTCAATATCACAATTTTGAAACGCTCTCGAACGAACCTGTAGCAAGTTACCGAAATTTTGTTCCAAAACCATTTATCCGCTCTGCAGTTCAATGCAACCTTCGCAACATTTCGAAAGTTTTATTTTTAGCTCACTCGTTGCAGTTTCTTGTGAAATTCAAGTCTATGCGCCCCACCAGCGAAGAGTTTACAGTATGTTGAAGAGGCTTTGAAATTGATAATTCAATTATGCCTGATGTGCGACGTACGCTTGATGATGTTTTTCAAAGATAACAGAAGTCGGTTGCCTTTTGATTTAGTGTTTAATTTAAATTAAAGGTGATCAAGTTCACAAGTGTGCCATTCTCACGCACCACTTCTACCTTGTTTATATCAATCGACCATCGCACGACGGTACGTTGCTGAGCCTCAAACAGCTGATGTAGTTTTCCAACAAGGCAAACGAAAGCAACATGACAACAAGAGAGAGGGTAACTCCACCCCGCAAAGCGCTTGCTATTCATTCGAATGAATGAAGTCAAGTTCCATCAGCGTCGTGCGGCTTACTTGTTCGCCGCTCGGTAGGTAAGTTTATTCCAGGCGCATTAGTTGGATGATACACTATTAGTCAAAGAAGATACAATTTAGGTTTGTGCACGTGTAAAAGCTCGGGAGAGCTTGGTGAAAAAAATTACCTCTCCGTGACAATGACATTTTAATTGAAAGCCATTGCCGTGACCAGGATTCGAACCTGGGTTACTACGGCCACAACGTAGGGTCCTAACCACTAGACGATCACGGCTATAGAGGATGGGTGCTTAGAGTGAAATCGATTCGGATAGATATTCTACGTTTCAAGGCCATGCGAAATTAACTGAGTCTATTTTGTATTTGCTTTTATTTTGTTCAATGATGTATGGTAATCAAATAATTTCTGCTTGAGATGACTTAGAATTAACATAAATATTTAAATCCTAAAAAAGGTTTGAGTAAGCTAAACTACCCGCCAAATTTAATTTTTAAGATTCAGTAACACAATTAGCTGACAATAGCTCAATAAAACGACTTTTGCTAAAATGCAGCACAAGTATTTTCAGGACTATTAAAATCCAGTTGCAGATCAATTTTTTGCTAATTATTAGAATGAATGGGCTTCTTTTCTATCATTAATTAGATCACTCAAAAATTAGATCACGACTATCTGAAAAAAAAACCCGTTTATATGATGAAATAGAAGATTTGCTTTTGCAGACTCAAAGTTTTTTTTTTATTATTTCAAAACAATGACATTTGTGTTGTTAATGAGTCCGACAATGTTAGAGCACGACACATATATTTCGTGTGAAGAACGTTTATAAATAGTAGTTTTATTGATGAGAAAACTTAGTGATAAAACTAAAACTAAACTAAAATCAATATAAAATACGATTATAATAATATAAAATAGATTTCTTCAAATTATTAATCAATAATATGCATACTTAATTCCATGTAAGTATTTATATAAGATTAAATAATGTATATTAACAAAATATATATAATAAACTTATTTATTTATTTACAACTCTCGGTTGCAGAACGAATGTGAGCAATTCTCTACCAAATGAGATAACGACTTAGCTTGGCCCTCTCCGATTTGGGTGGAACTTTGCATAGGGTTTCGATATGAGAAATCATGTTTTTTCACTTGGTCAAACAAATGTTTGTGTATTCAATCTAACACCCATTGGCTGGCAAAGAAGTCTACTTGCAACAATCCTTTGAGTGACAATTGAAAACAGCTTTAAACCGGGATCAAGAAAGTGATGGCTCTACTGCAGATCCAGTACCCATTTCAGAATGTTTTCACGCCCATTCCGAGG
Source organism: Aedes japonicus (assembly GCA_034211315.2). Classification (NCBI taxonomy): domain Eukaryota; kingdom Metazoa; phylum Arthropoda; class Insecta; order Diptera; family Culicidae; genus Aedes; species Aedes japonicus. Next base: position 53,272 of record JASCZW010002581.1, read on the forward strand.
TTACTTTCACATACAATAAATGTAAATAGTAGCGATACCATTATTTGAAAATAGGTTTTTGTAATATATTTATAATCAGATAGATCTCACCAAAGGCTGTTTCCAAAATTACACGATGTTGATTCGTAATTAATAAAATGCGCTGGCGATAAAACAATGCAAAAGTTTCTTCGAAAACCGCCCGAGAACGCGCAGATTTTGCCACACAAATGAACAAACCGCGTTCAGACTCTATTTGGTAAACTTTAGATATAAATTTCCAGCAAAAACACCATAATTTTTCAATAATCCATAGAAAAAAAATTGTGACGCAGAAAGAAAACCTCTTTTTCGCTCAAAAGACCAGCTCTTTTTTTGTGGCACAAATATTTTTTTTCAAAAGGGCGTATGCATTTTCATTTGTGTTATCTTCATAAAAAAAAAACGTTGTTTCTAATAAACTTTTGTCTGAGTAGAAATTGTAGATAATTAATGGAGCTTTGTAGAAGGCTATATATATATTTAAAACAGATTCAAGCACGAAAATAATGTAATCTTCCATACGACAATGGAGTCATTCTTAATCCATTATCGCAATATAGTGCTTACTAGTTATCTAGGTTGGGCAGTCCAGTGTTGCTAGAAACATTGAATAATGAGCTATTTGTCGAACCTCTAATCGATAATGGCTTAATAACTATGACCGCAAGCGTTTGATCCTTTGGGCTTTTTGGGAGGTCTTTTTCTTAAACGAATTTCCTATATGAAAACCACAGTGGCTTACTTTTAGAGGTGAATGTGTAGCCTCTGTGGATTTATTTATGTGATGGTTTTCCATAGTAAAATCTGTTCCACATTAATACGGTCACATTCAAATAATTGTAAAATTTGAAATATTGCACGTACGAATGAAAAATTTCACTGTGGTATAGCTGAGAGTCTATGATGAAAAAGACTATGATTGATGTTTACATTTCATGTTTAGTATTCAAGATGGCGACGAAAGAAAAACAATTGCGCCAGCGAATTTTGTACGGGCGTACGGCAAATCCTAACTTGTCAATACGGGACCATGCAAAACCATTGGATTTGCCTAAATCCACTGTTCACGATGTGCTCAAATCATTTTTGGAACGTTTGACGGTGTAGAGGAAACCGAGAAGTGACAAAATCATTGGACGCGCTGATCCTGTCATGGACCGAAAGGTGAAAAGGATTTTAACGAAAAACCAAAATCTTTCCATTCGAATGGTGGCTCGTAAAATAGGGATGTCGCCTGATTTGGTCCTAAAACCAAAACAACGTTTGGGACTTAAGTCGTATAAAGTAAAAACAGTTCCAAATCGCAACGACAAACAGAACTTGGCAACAAAATCACGGGCTCGGCGTTTGTACTGCGAATATTTGGCGAAGTTTTCATGCGTTGTTATGGACGATGAAACTTATGTCCTGGACGATTTCAAGCAGCTTCCAGGGCTGGCTTTTTATTCTGCTATGGCCAGAAATGCTACAGCTGAGCTTTTCAGAACGAAGAAGGCATCGATATTTCCCTAAAATACCTTGTGTGTCAAAAAGAGTATATCTTTCGTCACTACAGGCACAATCAACAAGGAGATCTATCAAAAAGAGTGTCTGCAGAAGCGATTGCTACCCTTCATCAAAAGTCACACAGAAAAACCTTTGTTCTGGCTCGATTTGGCATCATGCCACTATGCTTAAACTGTGATGGAGTGGTACCAAGCAAATCAAGTGAACATTGTACCAAAAACCTCAAACCCGCCAGAGCTACGACCAATCGAGAGATATTGGGCTCTGATGAAGCGGAAGCTTTCTGGAAAGAAGCAAGGAATCAAAGACATCAAACACTTCCAGCAAATTTGGACAAAGACGGCTTTTACGATTTCTGAAGGGTCTTTACAAACCCTAATGGACGGAGTTAAGCGCAAAGTTCGAAAATTTTATGCAAATACCGAATAATTATGTTTTGTCTTCACGAATTGTTAAAAGACATCCCATGAATCTGAAATAAACAACTACGAAGAAAGTGTAATGCGAAATTTATGTTTTATTAATTTCTTGGGGTGTCCGGATTATTGCGGATACAGCCCTTAAATCCAATATAAACTTGAAACTTCTGTCGCGGAAATATAGTCCGATAGTGAAGCTTCTGTAAGCTCACCAGTCATCATAAGATTATCTCGGGATTCATATATTCAGGTTCATATAAACTAACCTTGAGTTCAGAACTTAAGATATACCGTAGTAACCGTAGCCTTTTGAGCTATACGATGAATATTCAAACATATTCAATGAATGTTCTGAAACGTCCACAGATATCTTAGGATAAGCTTGTTAGTTTCAGGTCATTCAAACTGTCCTACAAAACTTAAGGTCTACAATTGTAACAATAGCTTTATGGGTTATTCAAAGTTAAGTTAGTTTGTTTGGCATAGAATATCCCTAGATTATGTCATAATGTCAGTTGGTATTCCAGAACATTCATTGAATATGTTTGAATGTACTGTTACAACTGTAGATCTTAAGTTCAGAATACCTGGGCACCTTTGGACCACCTAGAACATTTCAAGAAAATATTTCCTATTTATTTTCAATCATTTCTATGCTAATGAGTACCAAGTCAATCAGAATTCACCAAATTGCCTGTATAAGTTAGGCCTGAGAGGGTTAATTCAAAGAACATTGCATTGTACCATCTAAATGGCTTACATTCAGTATCGTAGTCCAACGTCATCACTTATTTTAAGATCAAATTCTACTTAACAAGTTTTACAGCGTTTCCAAAAAAATATACGGTTTAACAGCAGTCCAGCAAAGTGAGAATAATTTTAAATAATTGATGTATTATGATTTTTTTAAATCTACTGTATCAAAAACTAAGAATTTTTGTCTCAGAAATTTCCTAGAGAAAATATAAAATTTCAATGTACAAGTTTTAATGGAACTTTGAAATTATAACGCTTTTATAAACTGGTCGAATTGCACTGTATCCCGATTTCAACTATGATCAAATTCAGTTCGCATGACTGTCGGGATATTACACTAAGGTTTTTTTTTGCACGGATTTTTTTTTATACGGGTTTTTTTTCGGCGATAACTCCAGAACGGAACAACTCATCGACCTTATTCAAATCACAATTTACGTTTTGGGCCATATGTAATCATATGGCAGTTTTTCAAAAAAATCACAATTTGGTGTAAATACTCCAAATTTTAAAACCTGTATTTTGACTATTGTATGGAAAGGTAACGCATCCAAACAAAATCGAAGCAATATAAAATGTTTAAGGTTGTGCTTTTATTAACTCCATTTAGTATTTTTTTTACACGGTTCCATACTAAAAGTGGAACGTATCCCCCGCGCAAAAAAAAAACATAACATTTGTGTACTGTAATAAGCACCCAGGTAACCAATAAGCATTATAACGTATGCAGTAAATGAACCCGAAATCTGCATTTCAGATGCTACAAGCTTAATATTAACATTATATCAGCATCTTCAATGCTATCTGTTGTAAAGTTGGATTTCAAATGCTATTTAAATGCTTGTAGCTTGTAATAAGCATTTCGAATGCACAATAGCATTAATGAAGCATTATCATAGCATTGCAGTAAAGCAGCCGTATATTGGGCCAAAAGTGGCATTTATGCAGCATTTAAGGCGACTTAATTGCTTGATAGGTTGCCGCTTTGGACGCTCTGGAACTGCTTATTGGTTACCTGGACAGTGCTGTAAATATTCATTTCGACTCAGTTGGATTAATTTACCGATAACTTCTTTCAGAAGCGAAATCTTAGAAGGTTGTAAAATGTAATTGTAAATATTCAAGCCCAGCTAATTAACCATACATGATATTTTGAAAATCAGTTTTTGGAACGATTTAACGCTAAATGAATCGCACTTAGTCGAAATGACTATTTACAGCATGGGTCATAAGTAGTTCTGCACTGAAAAAAAAAAGAATACGAAATTGTAAGATAAACATTAATATTCATACCGACGTTTTTCGTTTGATTTTACTGTTTTTATTTCAAATTTACAATACCGTTTGAGCAAACATAGTATACTCTCCAACATTATGGTAGATGTCATTATATTTATGGTTAATTTAATTGAGACCAGCCCGGATAAAAATAACCATAAAATTACTGTGCAATAATATAAAATAACATTAAAATCTACTTCCGACCACGAATTTTATTGTTCATAAATTATGAGCTGAACCAGCCGAGGCTGAAAAGCTCAATAATAAGGATATCTAATCTAATCTAATCTTGTTCATACATCCGTTTAATGCAAAATGTATATAGTCATTAAAAGTTGTTTTACTATTCACTCCATATGCTAGGATTTTCAACAATTGTGAAACAAGACAATTTATAGTAATCGACTCAAATTTGTTCGGAAAAAAATATTTTATCAATTCAACTATTGATACATAAAAATCACCCTTTTCAATTGTCGATGTTTCAATTTACATTAGATTTTACTGTGGAAACAATATCTCCTATTGTAATCTTATCGTTGTGAACAATACTAATCATTGTATATTCTATAGATTCTACTGTTTGGTTACAATACATTTAACTGTAAACGTCTGAGAATTTATTTTCGGGAACGTTGTAGAACTGAAAACAAGTGTAGTCTGCAAAAGTAATATTTTCAACTATGTTCCTTCGCTCAGTGTATGGGAGTAATGATATTTGAGTAAATCACCGTATGCTGAGTTATTCATTCCAAGCGTGTATCCAAAGCGTAGAAGCTTGTGTGCAACCTCGCATTCTATTTTTGCCTCCTTCATTGCAAGCGATTGCGAAATTCAGTTTTTCTTCTTCTTTCTCTTAACACAGCGCAGCCGTGTGAATGAGCGACATTGGAATCAATTATATTACAGCTTTTCATTGAGGATGACACCAAGAGCCCTTTGAATTGATAAGCATAGACATAAATAACACAACTGTGAAAAAGAAATGACCAATGTTCGGAGGTAGACGTTGAACTTCGATTGACGAATGCACTACGCGGATGATTAAAGTTCAAGCCCGCCCCGCTTGTCGGTAAAACTTAACCTCAAATTCTTATTTCGTTTTCTTGAACGAGAAAGCGATCCGTCAGTAAACAACGTAACATGAAAAGCGAGAGGAAACGTTCGAAATCGTTTCGTTTTCATCGGTTTGGCACTGCTCACATTTTTTGCAATGTTGCATTTAATGGTGAAATCTGGTATCAATGCATTTATACAAAAAAATTGCCTCTCCGTGACAATGACTCTATTCGAGAGTCATTGCCGTGACCAGGATTCGAACCTGGGTTACTACGGCCACAACGTAGGGTCCTAACCACTAGACGATCACGGCTATAGAGGATTGGTGGTTGAAGAATAGCTGAATACTGTATTTGTTATGTGTTTTGAAGGCCATCTGAAACAGTTAGTAATTTTCACTAAGTGCGCAAACGATTTAATAAGTTAACATTCGGCATAGTAAGCTTTGCATTCGTAGCTTAAACGCGTTATTCGGCTAAAGTGAGTGATTCAGTTATCACATGGCTAATCAAGTCTAAATATTTAACATAGGAAGTATATCAGAAAGAGCGCCTATGAAAATAGGGTGTTCAGTTCATGTTCAGTGAGTCAATATCAAGGGCCAACCACATTGGAAGCCTTTTAATGACTGACTTAGCAAATCGAAAAAGTGTGTTTACAGTATCAAATCAGCTAGTATACAATGATCAAATCAGCTAGTATGCAATGATATGAAACATAATGGGATGGCATTTTTTAAATTCATTCATTTATTTGGTTAAAATTGAAGTAAATAGTAGATTTTTCAATATCTTATTTTTTAAAAGTCGTTAAGAGCTTCACTTCTGGAATATTTTAAATATAAACGTAAAGGATTTGAAATTATTTTGTTCTCCTTTTTTTAATCAAGTGACTCAAATACGATAACGTGTACAAATGCACCAGGTCGAGCAATTCTTGAAGCATTCTTGAACATGTTTTTTTAAGTAACTGCCAGGCTTTGCTTGTTTGTCACCTCAATTCTATAATTGTTCATTTGCGATCGATAACAGATTACGAAATTCAAATCATCGACATCCTTATTTTTCGCTGCCAAAATCGACGTGCACTCAACCAATCATAGTTCTTATAACTCTGGACAATGTTTGGTAAAACACTCCTAATGAGTTCCTCTTTCGTCGTTGTGAAATGACAGAAATTCAGCGGGAATGTCAACTGGTACTTCTCCAATGCCAAACGCCAACAAATGATTCGAGAAAATCTCGGTAGACGACTCGTTTTGTAAGACAACTCGCATATTTGTCGTCAATTGTAGCATTTCGCCACAAATATGAAAGCTTAAGACAAGCCTTGATTTCATCGTGTGCGTAGAAAAGTTGAAAAATAATGCAAAAAGACTGAAGCACATACTCGGATTGTTTTCATTTTTCGTCAGTTCAGACATATCACGGCTATCAAATTTAATGCAGTACCTCACTGATTGCACAAATATCTCCGAAATTATCTAAATCACGCTGAGCTGCACTTGAGTGATCGTTTACGAATAGTACACTTTAGTCAAAGTCTTATAATTAACGCTCAAACAGTGATTGGAATGCAGCATCAACAGCAGAATAATAAGGACTCCTGTGAAATTGCACAATGTCAGGTGGACTATCAACGTCATCTACGATCCATGTAAAAGATAATTCGATCAAAACACATTTAAAAAAACCATACCATATATACAGAGGATAAACAAAATTATCGGAACAGGCAAATGTTTGATGAACTTTGTACACGGAAAAAAATCCGTGACCGGATCCGTGAACTGCAGTCATGAATTCGAGAACAAGCTAAAATACACCGTGAACTAGTTCATGGCCCGTTTTCAATTTCGTGAACGCTTTTGTTTCTGTGTAGTGCTCAAATTTCATTAAATACTATCCGATTTAATTTCGATAAGAAACATTCGACTGGAAAATTAATGTAGTTTTATATCTCGGTAACATAATAGGCCATGGCTCCCGGAATACCACTGGACGTCATACAAACCCTCTACAGCTCCATTCCCAGGCGGATTGAAGCCGTCCTGGAAGCGGATGGAGGACCAACTCTCTACTAATAAAACCCACTCTTCCCTATACTCAATCAAATGATAGTTTGCTTATCCGAACCAGTGGGACAATGTAGCCAATGGCTTTCTCAAGTCTATCAAAATCATAACTATGAAAAATCATGAAGATGGAGCTGCCGCACGGCATGTTTTGGAGTAAAATCGTAAATGGCCTCTACTACAGGTTCCTCCGGGGACGTTCCGATGGTGTCGAGAGTGGTCAATGTATCCAATGGCCTTCTGAAGCTTATCAATATCATATTTATGAAAAATCATGAAGACAGAGCTGCCGCACGTTATGTTTTGGGATAAATGCCTAACTGGTCCAAGGAAATGGTCATATCTCAGTCAATTTAAGGCCGATTTTTGTAATCAACATTTCATTCGCTTGATAAATATTTTGTCTTTACGTGTGTTTACTGAAAAAAAAAGTTTGACAACGGCATGTTGTACAAAATCTCATCACAAATTCAACATGCGAGATAGCCTTTCCGGGAACCCGGAACAACTTCGGTGTCCGGGGCCATGACAGATTATGTTGTCAAGATATAAAACTACATTAATTTTCCAGCCAAATGCTAATTAGCGAAATTAAATCGGATAATATTTCATGAAGATAGAGTACTCCAAGTTGATCAAAAACATGCCTGTCCTGATCATTTTGTCTATCCCTTGTATGTACATATTGAAAATCTATCATTTTCGAAGTTTTCATTTTTACTATAAATTTGTCCAACTTTGTTTTTTTACAAATGTTCCTTGTGCGTAGCCGAACAGAACACAAAAACCTTAAATCGGACGATCCGTTCTCGAGTTATGCGCGGTCTTACGTATGCCACTCTGTTTTATGTATATAGATTATGTTTGTATGTTAGTTTAGAATTAAATACCCAGGTAACAAATAAGCATTAGCATATGCAGTAAATCAACCCTAAATCTGCATTTCAGATGATTAAAGCATAATATTAGAGTTATATCAGCATCTTAAATCCTATTTGTTGTTAAGCTGCATTTCAAATGCTATTTAAATGCTTGTAGCCTGTAATAAGCATTTTGAATGCAAAATAGCATTAATGAAGCATTTTGAATGCAGAATAGCATTAATGAAGCATTATAATAGCATTGCAGTAAAGCAGCCGTATATTGGGCCAAAAGTGGCATTTATGTTGCATTTATGGCGACTTAAATGCTTGATAGGCTGCCGTAGAGACGCCTCCGCACTGCTTATTGGTTATCTGGGTATGATTGTCATTGGAGTGGGTATTTCACCTGTTGACGAATAAACAAATAATAATAATATGTAAAGGAAGGCAACCTTCTCACAGAAGAGTGTGAGGTGATTGGAAGGTGGAAGCAGTATTTAGACGAACACAATCGATCGAGACAAGTTATGATAGATAATGTACGAATATGGATTCCCAGAAAAACTGACGTGGTTTGTCAAAGCGACGTTGAATCGTGTGATTTAGATTGGACACTTTAGAGTCCCTTCCTGATCTTGGTCGACCTGCAAGACCGTACTCTACAGTAGCGTGCTTGCCACCGCGTGGGACCATTTCTACCATTTCTACCAGGCCCGTTGGGGGAGCACTCAACGTCAACGTACGGTCTTCAAATTTAAGTTTGTTTGTTTTCTAGCCAAGACGAACATTTCAAGAGGTGGAATTCTTGACTTCGAAATTATTTATAAGATAAGGGATGGCCTAGTACCTAGGTAAACAAACCTCTGTAACAGAATTCTCTTCTTCTTCAGCACGTTAAGTGATTCCGGATTCTAACTGGACAGAACTTTAGATTGTATTGGAGAGTGTAATTTGAAGAACGGGGATAGACACGAATGGCACGATCTTCAAGTGTTTTTTTTCCAAATTTTTGGCTTCACCGACGACGTTGATATCGTAGCACGTAACTTTGAGACTATGTTGGAAACGTATACCAGACTCTGGACTGATGCGAGTAGGATTGGGCTTATTATGATTATTGCATTGGAAACAAAATATATAATAGGAAGAGGCTCCCGAGAAGACAATTTAACATCCCACCTCCAGTTCGTATCGACGGTGATGGAACCGAGGTGATAAACGAATTCGTTGACTGCCGGCTTATTGTTGACCGCCGATAACGACACCAGCAGAGAAATACAAAGGCGCATTTTGGCTGGTAATCGTGACTTCTTTGGACTCCGAATGACGCTTAGATCGAACAAAGTTCGCCGAAATACAAAGTTGACCATCTACAAGACATTAATTAGACCGGTCGTCCTCTACGGCTACAAAACAAACTAGTGGAGGACCAACGTGCCCTGGGTGTCTTTGAACGGAAGGTGTTGTGTACCATCTACGGTGAAGGGAAGATGAAAGACGGAAAATCAGTCGACTGAGATGGCCTGGGCATGTCATACGGACAACAGCCCAGTTAAAATGTTTCTCGAAAACGAACCGACAGGTAAAAGAAAAAGAGGCGCGGCTCGAGGAAGGTGGATCGATCAAGTAGAAGGCGACCGGCAGACCCTTCATAGACTACGAGGCTGGCGAAAAGCAGCCATGGACCGAATAGAATGGAGCCAGCTTCTGTATAAAGCAGAGGCCACTCCGAAGCCTTAGTCTGATCGGTAAGTAAGTTACAATAGGCTGTTAGCAATTTATTTTGAATGACTCTGTTCAAAAATAGACTATTGATATAAGAAAACTCCGTTTATTTTAGAATATATGATCTTTTGAAGTTTTTTTTCCGGTCCTATCTCTGGAACCAGTAATGGCACCATTTGGTAGAACTTTGATTTTTTTTAAATAGCTCAAGAAGAAAATATGAGAATCACTTAATTACTTATACCATAACGTTTAATATGGGCTTATAGCTCTTTTTCGAGAAATCTAGATACCGAGTTGTTGCATGTTTACTGTCCATACGTTTGGTCAGTATTTTGTGTCTTCAATCGAATTCTCGGTTATTTCATGATTGTTCCCGGTTTTGGCCTGGATCACGTGGTTAAGCATGCTGATAGGAGCTATTCAGTTTCGCTACTCAAACTTCTCAATGTAAATGGTGTCTCATATCAAATTGCATCACAGATCCTTAGGTACGAAAGTGACCCTGTTGGCTTCGTATCACTCCAGGGCAACATTTGAATAGTGGCATCAAGCTAGATCTGGCTAGAAGATCGTAGGGCTCTTGTGTTGCTTCAACAAAGGAAGCAGACGCTTCTGCAGATACTCCTTGAGGTAGATCTCTCCGTTTACAGTCCTGGTAGTCACGAAAGGCGCACTCAGTTTGCCAAATGAGCAGATCGCTTGCCAAATCATGTATTTCTTGGCAAACTTTGAATGTTTCTGCTTCCTTACTTCCTCCGAAACATAAAACTTGTGCTGAGTGGTGAGGAACAGTAACCTCGGAAGCTGCCTTGACGTAGGTCTCATCATCCATGATGAGACAATAAGACTTCGTCAGTATCTGGGTGTACAGTTTACGGGCCCGTGACTTTCCCACTGTATGTTGCCGTCCGTCACGATTTCTGCTCTTTATACGTTTGCAGTCCCTCCTGGTCCTTGGCTCTCTGAACAAAAGGCAGATTCAACTTTTTGGCCACATCCCTGACCGATGAATTGGGATTCCGTTTCAACGCTTCAACGACATGCTTGCGGTCCTGATCACTAATAGAACATCCATTCTGACCGCATTTCTCATTCCGTTCAGAGCTTCGTAGTAACGTTTAATCTCACGACTCACCGTTGACTGTACGATTACGAGTTGTTTCCCGATGTCCCGCTGAGAGAGTTGAGGATTTTGCAAATGCTTGCGCAAAATAAATTCGCGACGTTGCCTTTCTGACAGCGGTAAAAATACAACACAAAAAAAACACTTTAAAATACTTCTACAGACTGGACTCGGAAAAAATGAGACACACAAAAATGATTACCAAAAATTAATTTTAAATCGGATACTCCTCAAATTTTCAGGGATTAAATAAATATATATTAGCTATGTTTTGGCATAGTTTATTACTAGAATTTCCTCCCCCAAACTGAATGCTCGTACATTTCTCTCAACACTGCTCATGAGATCTTGGACAAGGCTTTGCCCATCTTCCTTACACAATTTCTCCCAGTTTTTCTTCAAAGCTTTATCGGTTTTGAATGTTTTTCCACTTTTCTTCAACTTTTTCTTCATTATCGCCCAAAACTTTTCGATTAGACGAAGTTCTTGTGTATTTGGCGAGTTCGCCTCCTTCGGGACCACATTAACGCCCTTCGCTTCGAGAAGCGAGATCCGGCCAGAACAGCGTGGGACCACGGTGAGAGCGGAGGAAGGGCAGCAAGCGCTTCTGCAAGCATTTCTCTTGATAAATCTGCCCGTTTATGGTGTCGATTGTAACGAACGGCTTGCTGTACCGTCCGCACTCGCAGATCGCCTGCCACAACAGGTACGAATTTGTCCATCTTTCTCTTCCAGAACTTTTCCGGAACCTCCATGCGAGACGAACCGACAAAAAACTCGAGGCCGGGGATTTGTTTGGTGTCCGCCTTGATATATGTCTCGTCGTCCATGACGAGACATCCTGGCTTGACCAGCCACTCACGGTACAGCTTCCGCGCACGCAATTTGGCCACCGTGTTTTGCTTGTCAGTCTGGTATGGCGCCTTCATCACCTACGTGTTTTTAGTAGCCCAGCCCGCTTCATGGTCTGCTGGACGGACCACTTCGACGAATTGACCTTTTTGGCCACGTCTCGGGTGGAAAGGTTCGGGTTATTCATAAAGTAATGCCTTATCTTCCGCGCCATCTCTGGGTATTCCGTTTTCGGTTTTCGGCCGCTTCCAGCGCGCCGCTCGATGGTCTTCGTCTCCTGGAACATCTTCACATCGGGGACACGGTGGAATGGTGGATTCCAAGCCTTTTGCCGATCTATCTGTGCGAGTGACCAGGATTATCGATCACCGCGCCCAAGATTTGCTGGCGTAGCTCTTCTTGTTTCGAATGCATCTTGAAAACTACTTGACAGATCGCGATTTGCACACATAAACATAATACTCTAAACTAGTATTACCCAAAATTTCATTAATTTTTACCCACGCGATAAAAAGTTACACCCAAAACAAAGTGTCGCATTTTTTCCGAGTCCAATCTTTACCCAAATTTTCAAGAGAAAATACTCATGGGTAATTTTGTGCAGCGTTTTTTCCAAGATGCAATTTGATGTGAGACACCCTTTATAGTAATATTATTCAAAAGAATACGCTCTGTGATTAACTGCATTGCTTGGTTTGAGGCATACAAAAAAAAACCGAAAGATTTTCTGACCAACATTGCACATTGGTCCGAAAGGGCGATTTTCAGGAATAAAATAAAAAGTGCACTTAGATGACGTGTAATCGATTTGGTGTTTTCAAAGAAGTTTTTGGTAAGATTAAGGCGCATCTGAAAAAGGGGTCGTCCATAAACTGCGTTCATCGGGGACGAATTTATTTTTTTTAACTTTTTTGTGTGACGTTTTAGGCTTTTGAAACATTCTACAAAATTGTAGAACTCACAATTTCCATAAACTTTGCATAAAACATCAACTTGCTATCTTGTTTTTGTATTGAGATATGAAGCATTTTATATGGGAACCCCTTTAAAATCGGTTTCTTAGCTCTAACTTTTTTCTTTGATTTTTTCTCGGTCTACTATGTTCTAAAAAGTTTTTCCTTTTACTTAAACACACAACTTTTACGAAGACAGCAATACGCTATCTTTTAGAACTGAAATGATACAAGCGTTTTGTTGTTCAAAATATGCCATTTTCCAAGGGTTACATCTCAAAATGGCGCAAACATTTTGGAAATAAAATTACGTGACATTATGGTAAATATTTGACTTAACATTTATATGTTTTAATATATGGGGGGTAATTGATAATTACTAGGTGGGCATGAATCAAAGAAGTGTGGTATTCGGTAAAAATACAGTCTTCAATGAGCTTTTCAATTGTAATTTCTTACTTTGAGTTTTCCGCGGCATTCTATGGTGAAGAAAGTTTTTCTTTTCACAGAAACACACAAAGTTTTGGATGATGGCTGTACTCTAGCCTTTAAATTTGAAAAGATTTCAACAATAACAATGAAGGGAGGCGACATGCGACATACTATGTGTTGAGGAAATCAAGTAAGCCATGGAATCGCAAGAAGAGAAAATAATTCACTATCCTAACAATCATTGCTGAGTACGGTAATAAAAAACAATAATTATCAATGGGAAAAGTGTTTAAAGAAAACTTCATGCCGAAGAAATAAGCAGCTACAAAAGAACGAAAACAATTTGCAAGCAAACCATCTGAACAATTGTTCCTCTGTCTTGGTGAGTTCCCTTTCGGAAGCTGAAACTGAACACTATGATTGCGAATGATTTTTTTTATAGAAATGTCCATCACAATATCCAATATCCAGAAAGCGTTCAATTTCTGGATATTGGATATTGTAATGGACATTTCTATAAAAAAAAATCATTCACAATCATAGTGTTCAGTTTCAGCTTCCGAAAGGGCACTCACCTAGACAGAGGACCAATTGTTCAGATGGTTTCCCGACCAGAAGCGTATAACATAAAAATAACAAAATTATAACAAACCTTGTTACGACTAATTGATTATGATATAAATTTGTTAAAAAAAATTCATCTGGATAATTGTAAAACATACTTATAACAAACTATGATTTAATGCCCAGGGAGGCACAAGCTGCGTAAAGAAAGTGAATTAATTTTAGCACTAGCTGATATGATTTTGCTACATCGTAACAAAACTGTTACAAAATTTGTTTTGTTTATGTTATATGTATATCATAGTTTGCTATAATTTTGTTATATCTAGAGTATCTTTTGTTAAAATTTCGGTTATTTTAACAACATCCGTGATCTAAATTCTAACAACCTCTGTTATGAAAATAGCGTAACTGAATAGCAAAACTTGAAATAATTTTGTTATTTGCTTTTGGTTGGGTTGCTTGCAAATTGTTTTCGTTCTTTTGTAGCTGTTTATTTCTTCGGCATGAAGTTTCCTTTAAACACTTTTCCGATTGATAATTATTGTTTTTATTACCGTACTCAGCAACGATTGTAAGGATAGTGAATTATTTTCTCTTCCTGCGATTCCATGGCTTACTTGATTTCCTCAACACATAGTATGTCGCATGTCGCCTCCCTTCATTGTTATTGATGAAATCTTTTCAAATTTAAAGGCTAGAGTACAGCCATCATCCAAAACTTTGTGTGTTTCTGTGAAAAGAAAAACTTTCTTCACCATAGAATGCCGCGGAAAACTCAAAGTAAGAAATTACAATTGAAAAGCTCATTGAAGACTGTATTTTTACCGAATACCACACTTCTTTGATACATGCCCACCTAGTAATTATCAATTACCCCCCATATATTAAAACATTTAAATGTTAAGTCAAATATTTACCATAATGTCACGTAATTTTATTTCCAAAATGTTTGCGCCATTTTGAGATATAACCCTTGGAAAATGGCATATTTTGAACAACAAAACGCTTGTATCATTTCAGTTCTAAAAGATAGCGTATTGCTGTCTTCGTAAAAGTTGTGTGTTTAAGTAAAAGGAAAAACTTTTTAGAACATAGTAGACCGAGAAAAAATCAAAGAAAAAAGTTAGAGCTAAGAAACCGATTTTAAAGGGGTTCCCATATAAAATGCTTCATATCTCAATAAAAAAAACAAGATAGCAAGTTGATGTTTTATGCAAAGTTTATGGAAATTGTGAGTTCTACAATTTTGTAGAATGTTTCAAAAGCCTAAAACGTCACACAAAAAAGTTAAAAAAATAAACCGTGCCCCGATGAACGCAGTTTATGGACGACCCCTTTTTCAGATGCGCCTTAATCTTATCAAAAACTTCTTTAAAGACACCAAATCGATTACACGTCATCTAAGTGCACTTTTTATTTTATTCCTGAAAATCGCCCTTTCGGACCAATGTGCATTGGCGGAAAGGACAAAAAGTGAACAGTTGAATAAAAATATACCAAATTATTGAAAAAAATGAAATCTGATTCGTTGAAGGGTGGCAAAATGAGGTTATTACTACAGGCAGACCTCAGGAATATTTCAAGCATAAATAAAACCTAGAGATGCATTTCTAAAAAATTTAAATTTGCCATTTTACCCCATTTCCCTCTAAATGGATTCGCGAGAAAACCCGTAAACAGATATCCAGACAAGCGAACCACTGTGCTTCGCCCATTGAAATGTATCGTAAAAATGACATGAGTATCGTAAATAATCATATTTATTCGAACGCATAACTACGAAAAACAAATAGGCAAGCTCTGTGTTCAAGTTGTGCATCTCTCCTTGATCGTAATTCAGACATCTTGATCGATTGCTGGACGCCACATAATTCCTGACTCTATTTTCTTTCGTTTGATTCAAAAAACACACAAACGCTCCATCTCCTTCCCATTCTCGCTCCCTTACAAACACACGTTCATTTCGTTGACGTCGAGTGGAAAATCCACACTGTGAAAATATTTCCCATATGAAATTTTCTTCTCTCCCACCGTAGTTCGGAACGAGACTTACATCTGTGAAAACGCATTTTCGTCAGAAATCTGCTAAAACCCTCCGCGATCGAGCTGATCCTATCCCTGTGCCCAGCAGCGAGGTTCGAAACGACGCAAATCGATAGAGCAGATAATTCCGAGTTGCTGCGTTAGGTGTGTTCCCGAACGTGGAAAGTGATTGATTGCATTCCTCGATTGTGTAAACCGCACGGAAGATGTCCGAAAATGGAACAAATTGGAGGCCTCTTGGCAAGTGACAGATTTATCAATAAGAAAAATTCCTAGAGAGTGAGAAAAGTTGGAAAAAACGTGAGATGGGACGATCTCGAACCAATACGAACAGATCCACGTGCTTGTAGTTGGAGAGAAAACCGCCGCGAGAATAAACTTACTTGTAGAATGTCGGTTTCCCGGAGAGTGAGAGGGAAAATATGTTGTGATTAACCATTTCTTCGGGTGAAGCGAAACATTTTTGGAGGAAAACTGCTGGTCAGGAAAGAGAACAGAGAGAGAGAGAGGATATTGAATATGGATCTTTGAAATTGGGCGTCTAAAATTAGTGGCGACGAGTAGATTGCGTAGTATCTACTGATTACCGCAGTGACAGAAGCCGCCAAATAAAAACGTAATTGGCAAACGAACGCGTGTGAGAACGGAAAGTGAAGATGAATCGCCAGAGATCGTCAGTGCGGAGTCGAGGATCCTCCTCGACGACGACTAGTGACCCGAAGGAGAAGGTGAAAGATTGCTGTAGGAAATTTATCGCATTTATGTGCACCCAAGTTGGTGTCGGAGGGCTGATCGTAGTGTACGCCTTGGTTGGAGCGGCAAGTTTTATGTCGATCGAGACCCAGGAGCCGAACCCTATGATCGAGTATGTGGCGAACTTGAGGCGGAATTGCGCGGCAGAGCTGTGGGATGTCACGGAGCAGCATAACCTGTTCAACAGCTCAATCTGGCATTTGGAGGCGGATTTGGTGCTGAAACGATATCAGGATGACTTTGCAGACGCCATTCGCAAAGGATACGACGGACGAACTCCGGAGGAAGTATGGAATTTCCCGGCGGCACTCATGTTTTGCTTGGCAGTGTTTACTATGATTGGTTATGGAAACATGGTCCCTCGGACCGCTTGGGGCAAGGGAGCTACTGTCATCTATGCCACTTTTGGCATACCGCTGTACATCCTGTACTTCATGAATATGGGTAAAGTGCTGGCGTCTACTTTCAAGTGGTTGTATACATGGCTTCATGAGTGCAGTCACAATCAAGACGATGAATTGAATATCGAAGATGGAAGCGGCGTTCCTCAACGAAAACGGATTATCGTACCGACAACTGCATGTCTGTGGGTGATCTCGATCTACATTGCCACCGGAACTATCATGTTTGCCGAGTGGGAGAAGTGGACGTATTTAGATTCTGCCTACTTTTGCGTTACCAGCCTGTGCAAAATCGGAATTGGAGATCTCGTGCCCGGTGCAAACATTCTCGATTCGCAGAGCGGAAAACCTACCAAGTTGGTGATCAATTTTGTGTACATGCTGCTCGGAATGGGCCTGGTCGCCATGTGCTACATCCTGATGCGCGAAGAAGTTCGTATCAAAATGCAGGAAATCAAAGAGGACACTCGGCTTTGCTTGGAGGATATGAGCGGCAAATTTGCAAAATGCTTCGGTAGCAGTAAGGAGTCCCAGTACTACGATTGAAATTCCATCAGTAAGACCAATTTAAATTTTTAATTTGATCTTTGTGTTTTTTTTTCTCATAAAGCTTTTACACGTTTCGACGGTTTTTTGTGCATCAATTCTTGTTTAAAATTTTAAGACAGCCAATAAAGATATCGGAAATAAATGAAATGCCTACCGCAGAGTGCCTGCCTCTGTGAGGTGCGAGATGAGTTATGATTTGTTTAGATCCGACCATCCAGCAAGGGGCGCGTAATTCCCCTATCGATCGACGGCTTGCGTAATTAGCATTCGTTAATTTGGACGTTTTGGTAAATATAATCGCTCCCTATAGATCTGTTGATTTTTAGTAGAGTGCACCTTATTTCACTCCCCGGACGTTCGTGATGGAAATGTCTGATGAGAGAATTTGGCTGCCACAGTTAAAATTAATTAACAAACCTCGAGAGTGCAAAAAGACGAGTGCAGTCTTGAAATTGCACCAAAAAAAGTCACCACCGGAAGTCTTAATCTTAATGAGTCAGAACTGAATCATGAATACATTCCGTATGCCGTTTGGTTGCCACTTAATCTCTTTCAACTGGCCGTAGAGAGAGAGAGAGAGAGAGAGAGATAGAGAGCGCTGGGCAGCATTGAAGCGAAGCACAGAGCGGCGAAACAGGATAAATTAAATTTGTTTTGCTGCATTAAATACCCGTTTCGCATTCGATTTTCACACCTCCAAAGGCGTGATTTAGTGATGGTGAGTATTTACACTTTCATTTTTATTTTTGCTAGTTGTGCTACCAAGTGTCTACGTGTGCCAATAATTGCGAACAGAAAGAACGCAAGCACGCAAAGGTGGAATTAAATACAATTTGAAGTGGTGATCAAACATAGCGGTTTCCGTGGTGTAGTGGTTATCACATCCGCCTAACACGCGGAAGGCCCCCGGTTCGATCCCGGGCGGAAACAGATTTTTTTTAAATGGTATGGTCATGCAATATTTCAATGATTTTTTTAGGAGGCAAACTATGCGCTAATGACGTAATTTATGATAGTGGGGCGTCTGTAATTTTATTACACAGATATAAAGAAACATTGAATTTTCAGCGTTATATAATGCACATAAAGGGAATGCTAGATTTGGTAGAAAATAATTGGATATTTTATGTAAATTTAAGCCAGATAACGCCTGAATCAAGCCTGTTGCATGAAAGATTGCAAACATTGTTGTATGGCGCACCAAAGACTACAACCTATTGCATTGTTAACGCCTCCTTTGGCTTGGAGTTTAACGAGGGGAAATTTTATGCGCTTGTTAAAATTAATTATTTTTTTCTGTGTACGTGTGCCATATATGTTAGGGTGCAAATGAAAATTTCCTTTCACGAATTTCAAAAAACAACATTGCTCACAAGTTTCATTACCCCAAAATGTGACCCCACGCAAAATTTGAGCTCAATCGGACATGGCTTAGGGGTGCATCTATTTGATTTAACATGTTTACCCATGATAACTCGAAAATCGAAATTTGTTTTTCGATTCTAAATTACCTAAAAATGCATTAAACTTCGAGATCTGATGTTATATTAATATTTTTATTTTTTTTATTTTTGAGAATCTCTTTCTTCTGTTATAACATTTTTGGGACTTTTTCATATGCTGCAAACTTTATTCATCGAATTTTAAAACCGAAACTGCGCCTCCGTTTTATTTGAATTCTATGGAATTTTGAAAATGTTCGAGCAAAGATTAACTAAGAGAGCAATTGATAAAATTGATAGTTAATGCTCATTATACACCGAAAAAAATAATGGCCGTTTTTAAAGTATTTTTGTGTGATGAAATTTATCCGTATGAGAATCTCAATAATAACCGTCGCGTGTGATAGTGGATGCTGTGTTTATGACCAGAGTGACTACCTAAACATCATTTGTGTATTGAATAAAACTAAAATTCGGTGTAAATGGATTTCGAAATCGAACCGATTATCCGGGTGAGCGCTTTCCATTTTACTGATTTATTTGCCGTTTTTCCGAAGAGGAATGATAATTAGTTATCGAAAAATGCAATTGACAATATTGACAACCTTGACGTGCCTGTCTGCCAGGCTCGGCTGCGGGAGTCTTTTGTGGTCTCTCCGGAAGCCCGGTATCCTGCAGGCACCGATGTTCGGCGGACTTTTCTTGGTGGACCGGTGCCATTGCCGGCGTGGCGTTGCTGTGGATACAGTTCCACAGTTGGAACTGTATCTACAGCGATGCCATGCCGGTGGTGGGGCTGGTCTGTGGTGGAGCTGGTTTGCCGGGAGGGGTTTGCCGAGCATCGGTGTTTGTGGGGTGCCGAGTGTCCGGGGAGATTTTCCCGAGTCCTGGAGTTAGGTTTGGCAGACTGGTGCAGGCCTGTTGAGCCGGGAATGGCTACGGTGGCGGGAATTTCGGTCAAGCATTCACCGGAGCAGGTGGATATTCTGATGATAATGAAGAGGTAGCGACGATGTTGATAGGTTGGAAGTTGCTACTTTCGTTACCTGCAATGTCATATGGGACAAGCTTGACCGTTTTGAATAGACATCATTTAGGTACCGCGGAAGAAGCAGAATGCTAACCCGTTGGACCTAGCAAGGGATTTTCAGACAATTGAGAGTTGGTAAGTGCTCTGCACTGTGGTAATGCGGAGCGAAACAGGTAATTGTTATCTTTTTTGTCCCCTGAATTAAATGAATTATATTATATGATCACATCACTTATCAAGGTGAATCCAGATCTATTGAGCCCTACCCTACTAACATAGAAAAACCTCCTTCCTGTGACCTTTGTGGGGATACAGAGGTAAATATTATCCCTAAACAGGAAAGGCCACACTAACTTTCCTTCCCTATTCCCACCTGATTGCAAGGACGTGGCCGGCGCCGTTATTGATTATTAAAGCAATGGAGTCACTGAAACTTGTACAGCGAGAATAACGGTTACTCCCAGCCCTATTCAGCTGATTCATTGTGCAATTTAACTGATACTGATCAATCACGGAGTAGCAACTATTGATACGTGCAGTCAGTCAAGCTTAGCTAAGCTAAGCTATACACCGACAAAAATAATGAATTTTAACAGACGCTCCCTCGTTCACATGTAAGCTCAATAACATTTATACCAGGTCCGACCCAAGGAGCTTGCATGTATTAGTGAAATGATGAAACTTGTAGTAACTGTAGTGTCGCATGGTAATGCTTATGGTTGGCATAGAAAATCATCGAGGGTCATCGAAGTGGTGACGTAAATCTCCTTGTATATATTCTGTTTCCCTAAAGAAAGTGATCAACATTTTTTTTCCAATAATTTGTTCGCTTTTCACTTGAGTTTCTACAGTAATGGTTTGATTTGCACTGAAAAAGTTTTCCGTAACAAGTTACGCATTACCAAAGATAGTCTTTCCGTCAAATAGCACTAACTTCCGAAGGATGAAGTTCGTGGAAGATAGTTGTTGTTGTTTTGTTTCTTTTCTAATTCATGTTACAACTAGACATTGATCCACACATTTTTGTTTACTCTTACAATTGTGAGTACTATCATACATAGGATAGGGACGAAACAGAATATGGTACCGTGAATTCGGGTGAAATTGATCACTTTTGCCGATTTTTTTGGAATACCGTTCGGTAGAAGAATATATTAGTAGGCAATTTCATTTTTAAATAAGTACTGTTGTATACACTAGCCGCCAATAAAAGTTTAACTACGTATGAAAGAATATTTTTAAGGCACAACAAGTGTATTTCATTATAATACAAATATTCTATTCCGGTGAAATTGATCACATAGAAATCAAGACGACATTATGGATAAACAATGTTTTTTTGATTGATCTTAATTTATTTTCCGTCGGTCTATTTTCTGTCCGGGTCCAAACACCAACACTAAGGAGATGACTTCACCTGGATCCTACAGATTGAATCCATCAACACATGGGCCGGCCCTTACGGCTTTACACGTGATCAAAATCTCTACGGTACCGACTAGAATTGATTCAAGACCCTCTGGGACGGGAAACAATTGCGCTTACCACTACTGGGCTATCGGTAAAATTTGGTCAATTTTCAAATTACAATTTGAAACTTTATTAAACTAAGACTTCAAGAATTTTAACTTGTCTTGCTGGTGGATTGTAAAAAGTGTATTGTTTTTTCTTCAATAATTGAATTAAGCTAATTTTACTACAATTTTTGGTTCTTGTTAATGTTCAATGAAAAGTAAGATAATAGTAAAATAATACAAGTCATGTTACATGTTTTTTTAATACTCTCGACTGCGTTTTTGAAAAGAAGTTTTATTCAAAAATTAAAAGTTTGAAAAAATTGAAAAGTAGCAAAATTAAATAAAAAAACTGTTGGTAGTTAAAAGCCAATTAACTACAATCATTGACTCAATTATGCCGGACATAACAGCGTTAGTTTGGATAGGCTAGTAGCAATATTGGGCTTCTTTTTGTTGGTCATCACTGATCAATTTCACCCGAATTCACGGTATATGTTTTGCTCTACATGAAAATAACGTATTTTTGCATTTCAATACATCGAGAATCTTTCTGGGAAGGAAGGGGTTAAGCCATAGGAAGCTTATGGATCAGTTTATCTCAACGATAAAGTCATCAAACGTTTTAAATTGATCATTTCCTTTAATTCCATACATGTTCTAAAAATTTTATGGTAGTGTGACGTCACCTCTCGCTTGCTCAGAAATGTTTACAAGTCGGACCTCATATAAACATCATTGTTGTAAGCCAAAACAAGCGTTAGCAACGAAATCGCTTCCTTCCAATCTTTCAAACAGCACACTATAGATTCAGGCGTTATCTGTTTAAATCTTGCATGCCATTTATGTGCATTAGATAAACGCAAAAAATTACGTTTCTTTCAAGCACTTTAATTCCTGATATAGGGTAGGTAACGACTTAAGCACCCCGAGACCCTATTCCAAGCACGGGGTTAACGTTAACCTACAACGCTCATTTTTTGCAGTATGGTGCTTCACTAGATGGAGCACCATACTGCAAAAATGAGCCTTGTAGGTTAACGTTAACCCGATGCTGGAATAGGGTCTCGAGGTGCTTAAGTCGTTACCTACCTATTACCCTGAAGAGAATTTTATAATCGGTGTGTGAATCTCATCGGATGGTTCTTCCACTAAGGTAGTTGTTGTAGTCAAAATGATTTTCTGAATAATTTCATATTTTTTATATCCCCCCTATTGGAAAAACATTGGGTATCGATTATAAGATGCTGTTTAGGGTAATATATCAGGAATTAAAAATCTATAATGAAAAGATCCCTATCAAAAAGCCCCAAACATTTTTTTCAGAGAGAAACCGTTTTTTTCTCGATATATCATCAGATCTTGAAGTTTTTGATTTTCGATTTTTCCTTGGGGAACATTTCCATATAGACAAATGTCAAATCGACTAGAGACACTCCTAAATCATGTCCAATTGAGCGCAATTTTTGCATAGAAGCATATTTTGGGGTTGTAAAACTTATGAACAATGTCGTTTTTTGAAATTTGTTTCACATACATTTCATTGGCACTCTTATATATGTACTTATAAAAAATTCTCAAGAATGTAGGGTAGGGAACGGCTTGATCAGGGGTGACTGTTCTAATCAGTCGTTAGGAGTTAGGTTTAAAACTCCTACATTTTCACTTTCACATTTCACTTTTAATGATACGAACATAAGCTCTATCTATCGGGCTAATGATGCGATGTATAAATCATGATAGATAACCAGTTTATTACTGCCATTTTGAAGATTACAAATACATCATCTAGAAAACCATCAGCCTGCCTACCTGCTGAAGATGTTCACTAAAATTTTGCTTTCGTGTATTTTGCATTTGTTCGTGTGTATCGGAGGGAATGTCTTCATCAGCTCCTTCCCACATTTAGGCTTGTTACCAGCCATGTTGAACATTCTGCTTCAAAATATGCCCAAATCGGATAATCCAACGGATTAAGATCTGCTAGGGACTGCTAGGGGGCACACATCCTTCGGCCAACACTTCATGTTATCGTTCAACCATTGTTGGGTTTGATTAGACGTGTGACACGGCGCTCCATCTTGCTGTAGGACAACGTTTTGGTCCTCGGAGAACTTGGCCTTCACCCAGGGAAGCACTTAGTCCTTTAAAATACCGATATACACTTCGGTATTTATTTTAATTCCAGCATCAATAAAAAAGCCGGATGTTTGGTTTGAAATTTGAATTTCACTTTTTCCGGAACGTTCTCCATTTTCTGCGGTGAAATGAACCGGTCCGTGCGGCTGTTGGCCACAGCAACGATGCTGAAAAGCTTTTCGTCGGAGAACAGGATTATCAATTTTTCCTTCTTCAAAAAGGAGAGCAATCTCTTGGAACGAGTCACTGGTAGTTCCTTGACCCGATCCGTAATTAAGTGGCGTTCCACTCTGAAGATGCTCTGGAAGATACATGCAGGTCTTCTTTGATGATTCTCCGCATGGATTTCTCCGAAATATTGGCTTCCTTTGCAAGTTTTCTTATGGAACGCACAGGGTTGCGAGCACGGACCGATTTGATCACGCTCGGCGTGCGTGCAAAGCGCGGACGTCCACTTCCCGGCTTCCGCTGCTTAGGACCATCCTGCAGCGACTTTTTTATGCGGTAAACTGTCAAATGGCACACATCTCTTTCGGCTTTTTCTGGGCGAGCAACAAACTGGTGATCACTTCTTTCGCGAACATTTTGACGAATTTGCAATACAACAAATAGAATGTTTGGATGCAGCACTTGAAAGTAACCATAAACAAATACACTTTCGTCAGAAATTAGTCACTAGCTGCACAAATTAACCCAATACTCAAGTTTGAACATTTTCGCATTATTTTCTGCCGAACCCTGTAAGTGTCGTCACATATCGGGGGCCTTTGATTTTTTAGAGTTTGGTGTGAAACTGTTTAAAATTAAAAGTAGATCAATGCAATGAAGAAAACAACCATTTGTTAGTCAGAAACAACGAACGAATCCGTGCGTGTGTGATTTGGACGTAATTACAGGTGCATTTGCCCCTTGGTAAAATCCGTTTTCGTTGACAGAGTCGAGATGCAGAGAGTGTGGTCGGACTCCGAAAGAATGGAGTGTCCGGCTTTCCCGTATCCCAAACCATAACGTTGTCATGGCGGTGGAAAGATGGCCGGCAACGCCCAACCTTTCCAATCCCGTGAGCGATGATAACGGTACCGCAGGGAAGCGGACGAGGCGACAGTTACAAATGACAAAATCATTGTTGTAGGAATAGGAGGGTAGGGCGGTACAGACGGTCTGTCTAACAAGGAGTTCGGCTTCCGAGCAGGGAAGTCAACGGTGGATTATTTCCAGAATCGGGTATTGATATACAACACTGAGGACTGTGTAGGACTGGAACTGATGACAGATTGCTCGATTGCGTCGCCATTTTGTATCCAAAACGAACATTTCCCATACGATTTGACAGTTGTTTTGGATACATCAACTGTGCCAGACTCACGTTGTCCGGTCTATTACTTGAGTGTCTATACTGTACATAGGGCCTGCCTAAATGGAGTTGATGATCGGTGGCATGCTGGTTGAACGTTATTGGTGACATTGCGGCTGGTCCGAGCGAGATGCAGCAGAATTGTTTGTTTTTGGCTACACAGAAAAAATAATGAATCCTAACAAACGCGTAAAATTTCTCCTCTTTTAATTTCATGCCAAAGCAAGCGTAAACAACGTTATTGTTTGCTATCTTTCATACTGCATGCAATGTTTTCCGCAATCTTCCATACAACAGACTTGATTCAAGCGATATCTGGTTTAAATTATGGCATGAAAGATCCCATTAAGTTATAGATTAGGCATAGCATTCACTTTATGTGCATTAGATAACGCAGAAAATTAAATGTTTCTTTTTATCTATGTATGATCGAACGCACGATCAGTTCGAGGGATCACCGACCAACTTGGATAGAGCTATGTTAACGATGACTTTGGAGGAGATGAACATGAGGTTTTCCTAGTTTTTCCCATGAGGAGCTAGTTGAACGACCTTCACTGGCGAACAAGCAACAAAAGAATATCGTGGATGCTGCTTAACAGCATCTTGGGACACATAGAAAGCTGCACAGGTAAAAGAAACATTGAATATTATGTGTTATACGCTAAGAATTATATGCCGAATCTCGGCTTTCTGAAACGAGATCCACACAGCCGACCTCTCGGTTTCGATCTCGGCTTTATTATGTTAACCGATAATCTCGGTCTGGGTCAAACTGGAAACTCATTAAGTTAGCTGGGAATCTCGGCATGAGCAAACTGATATATCGGTTAAAATTCAAAACAAACAACAATGAGGGTTGCCGAGATTTTGGTTAAATTGTATGTAAATACGAAATCATCGAAATATCGAATATTTCATGCCTATAGGCAATACCCTGCTTAGACATTAATGGGATATTTCATGTAAATGTAATCCAGATAACCCCTGAATCTAGTCTGTCGTATGACAGATTGAGAACATGGTTGTATGGCACATGCAAGATTGTAAACAATTCGTTGTTTACACTTCTTTGGAAAAGGAAAAATTCATTATTTTTTCTATGTATAAAATCATGACCACTATGCTTTACTGCACATTACAGAGTTGCTGACAGCGCAACTGCTTGATTAGAGCAACATAATACTATCTCTTAACCAATTAATAACTATTCAATTAACGTTTTGCAGATAAACAATATTCTGCAAAGTTGTAAGGTGGAAAATTCTCCGATAAAAATAACTAGCGCAGTTGTCATTAAAAGGGTCCAGAAAATAGCTAGTAATTAGTGAACGAAAAGTCGCAAGTAGCGAGTGGTGGAAATAAATACAAATTAATACAATAGTCATACATCACAGTTTCCGTGGTGTAGTGGTTATCACATCCGCCTAACACGCGGAAGGCCCCCGGTTCGATCCCGGGCGGAAACAGATTTTTTTTTAATTTAACACATTAGCCTGGGACACGGACATGAGCATGATTGACCGCCCGAGGTTGCTACTCCGTTATTGACAGATCAGCTGTTATTACACAGAGAGCCAACAAGTGATGCTTGGGACAAGCATACATTCTCAATGTGTAAAAACTGGTGATCTCAAACTAAGACAATACAGGTCAAGAAGGGAATGGGTAGAAATATGTTGACGTGATACTCGCTTTGAAGGAAGCCGAGAAATCCTCTGCACTTCTACGAGAAATCACTGGGATGTTGGATAAAATGGTTGGGTTTGCTGCTGGATCCGTGTTGGTAAACGGTGTGCTAAATTGAACTGACTCCGGCAGCGAATTGCACATCTCACTGATGCTTTTTCGTAGTATCTCTATTAAGGAGTCAACTAATGATAGTCTGCTGTGTCGTTTACATTAGTGTCAGTTTATCATACAATAGTATTCTTTTATTTAGGATTTTAAAAATAAACAATACATAATAACTTCAAACATTTTTTACTATCCATTGAAGATTATTTACTATTACAGCAGTAAAAATCCGAAAATGAGAAACTAAAACGACATATTTGTTGAACGAAACAAACTTTATCGTGTTTTCCATCATTGGAATGGTCTCACCAAGTTCTGATTTTCTCTGAAATTAAACTGTTAAAAGAAATATATCGTGCCACAATTTAGAAACGCGCATGTAATCGGTTACTGTCCGAAACAATTATTCATTTACGAAGACAATAACGTCATTCGTTTTCGAAACTAAAAGATGTTTTATTTCAAATATTCTTTTTTTAGAACATTATAAAATTTGGAACTAGGCTGTTAAAATAAAAATTGTACTCGAAAAATATGCGATGTGTATTACTTATTGCGTGGAAATTGATGAAATTTTGGGTAAAACTAGCTTAAAGTGTAATGTTTACATGTGCAAAAATCTGTCTAGTGGTTATTGAAATGGCTTCCAGGCAAGAAGTACTTCGACGAAAAAGTATGGGCTCGGCCGTGGAAAATCTAGGCCAGTCCCACAGATGGATCGAGAAACTGTTGGGAATCGACAATTCAACCGTGTCTCGTACGGTGAAATCGTTCAAGAAAGAAAAGCGAAGACCCCGTCAACGCGAGGAAGATGAGGGGTTACTTCAAGTGCAATCCGAACCATTCAATTCGCGACATGGCCCTCTGGTTCGTCTAGCAGACAATCGACAACCGGGCCGGACTTGTCTTGTCTTCAAGGTCTCACCGAACCGATAAACAGAATATGGTGGCCAAATCCCGCGCCAGGATTACCGCTTGTGGTTGGTGCTGTCGAAATGCATCGTAATGGACGACGAGACGTACATGAAAGCGGACAACAAGCAGATCCTTGGCCTGGAGTTTTTCGTCGGCAAGTCCCACTTGAATGTTCCTGAAGAAGAAGATCGACAAATTTACCAAGAAGTACTTGATGTAGCAGGCGATCTGTGGGTGCGCCAAATACAGCAAGCCGTACATAACGACCGACACCATCAATGGCCAAATATATGAAGAAGAATGCCTCCAGAAGCGCCGGTTGCCCTTCTTCTGCTCCTACGAAGGTAACACTCTGTTTTGGCCAGATTTGGCATCGTGCCAATACGCGAAATCGGTGATGTAGTGGTACGAAGCAAACGATGTTGTTTTTGCGCCGAAGGAGGCAAATCCGTCAAACTCGCCAGAACTTCGCTCAATAGAAAAAAATCTGGGAATTGTAAAGGGCAAGTTCCGGAAAACAGGTAAGATCTTAAAAAATGACAAGACTTTGAAGAAAGAGTGAATGAAAGGGTGTAAGAAAGATGGCGCAAGTGTTGCACAGGATTTGATGGATAGCGTTAAATTTAAAGGGCGGACATTAAGCCTAGGCGAGGAGGTTGAATAAACCAACTTTGCGAAAACATAGCTAGTATGTGTTTATGTATTCCCTGAGAGTATCAAAAATCTCCGACTCAAAATGAAGTTTTGGTGAACATTTTTGTCTGCTGAACTTTTTTTTCGAATTCAATTTTTAAATTAACTTTGTATCCCTAGTTTCATCAAAACAAACGACAAATGAAATACATAATGGATTCAAATTCCAGATGCAAACGCAACAAGAATGGTAATTAAAAATAACGGGAATTTGGTTGAAAATAGTTCCACATAGTTAACACACAATCATAACTTTCATGTCCCCACCTCATTTCGCAGTACTACCGGGAGCCGGAAACAGTTCGACACGTTGTTCAACGAGGAATTTACTGCTCAAACACTGCTAATAACAGGTACACGTTATCCTGTGCGAAGATTTCATCCCGAAGAAGAGTCACCATCCTCCAGAAGAACTGCACCGAGCAAGGCAAATAGTCATTATAAAAAATTAACTACCTTCGTTTTTACAAATTAAAATTTAAATAAACATTTGAGCGTTGCCTTGATGTTGGTGGTGGTGGTGGTGGTTGCTTTTTTGCCTTCATTTCTGGCAAATGTTTTGTTATGCTCCGGATTTCGGTCTCAGCCACACCAGCTGAGTATACAAATCAAAGGACTCTGAGCTCGTCGAGTTGAGATAGAGCGAAAGCGAAGGAAACGGCGGCAGCGAGAGATTAATCCCCTCGCGGTCGGTTGCTGCACCGTAAATGGCATAAATTAGCCAACCAACCAACCAACTGGCAGTGCGCTGCTCTGGAGCTCCAAGCAGTTAAATGTCTTTTCGGTATAAGTTCGTTCTTCTGCCAGCTTGATGGGATAGAAAGCAACTATTTCCGGTGCTGTGTGGTGTGTTTCAGAGGCGAAGAGACAAGTGCCTGGTTGTGTAAATACAATTTCGCGTTTCGCATCTTCCCTATGGGGGGAGTGGATGGCAACCAGCAGCAGTCTGTCGAAGATGCTTCCGCCACTGTCACCGGCTCGAAAGTGCTCAACGCTGGCTGATGGAAGCAACAGCGGGTGAGAACGGTTCAGTGCCACCTGACCGGCTATGTGCTCTGGCGTCCGGAGTGAACGTGGCGAGGATTTTCCGGATTCACCCGAAGAAGCTGACGAATTCCTCCTGGTCGATTACCAAGTCTAAATCCCCATTGTTGTACTTTCGCTCATCCGGTGTATTTTCCTTTTGTTTTGTTGATTTGTTTGTTGCAAGTTGTCTGCTTTACAGTTCTTTTTTTTTAGCTTAGTTCGGCGGTACTGTTTGCAATGTGTCAGTTTCATTTTTAAGGCGCTGTTTACTGAAAGTTTTGAATGAGGGTTAGCCGTAGCTTAGAGCTTTGGACACGGGTAAATTGCATATAATGCTAGCTCTCTAGATAACATAGTCTTTATCTTGCTTACTTCGTTTGAATAAAGTGTTCTTCTAGCAACCTAGCAGATGTTAATTGAGAGCTTAATAGTTCAACGGAACTTCCCTTTCTCCTGAAAGTGAGGGTTTCTGGATTATACCAGGAACTGAGCTTACACTACATAGTATAGTTCGTTGTGCTCAATATTTCCAGTATTCAACCTCAGCGTGACATTGTTTTATGAATTAATAAATAGAAATTCAGCCTCATTTCATTCGAAAGAAAGTCCCTCCCCCCATTAATAGTCGTTCTTGAGTTTGACAAAATTTTAAACAAAATCACACAATCGTATATGCACAATGTACAACTCTCCCAAGAAAAAGCGGATTAGAATTTAAAATAAACGCTTTTCTCCCTCGGTACAAAAGCACAGTCTGAGTAGTGGAGTTTTCCCGCCTTGGCAAAACAGCAACAGAAAAACGCAACTCCACAAAACGCTTTCATCCGTCGAATAAATATACGGAGAATGCATTTTCGGCCGGCCCAGCCACGGGCGCTTCTGAGACGAGGGAAATTTTTCCGCCAGGCAACGACACTGAAATCACTTTCAAGAGATGGAAATGTTTATGTAAATCTGGGTACTGGCTGTCGGTTTTGTGATGCTTATGGCTCTTTTGTTCCATTAGGCGGTTGTTTGTCGTTTTTCGAGAGATTATTCGAAAGAGGGTTGGTGTGAAATCCTCAGCAAACTTAGACTTGTTGAGAACATTCAACTTCGAATTTAGGGAAAATATAGATGACATGGTGGTTTAACCGCCGGGCTTACTTGCAGGCCTACGATTCCATCTCGAGAAGACTATTTATACTATTATGTAAATCATTGTTTAAGACAGAGTTATTCTTAAGATTCTACTTGAGTGCAGTGACCGATTAGTTCAACAACGAAGCTAAGAGCGGTGTTTGACGCATCAGCTAACGGGATATAACTATGAAATGAGAATTTTCTTCAAGGGCCATATAATAACGACTTGTTTATAGAACGGAAAACTCACAAATTAATTTGGAAGGCATGTCTCTTTCAAAACCAATAATGAAAATTTGAATATGGTCCGTCATCAGCTGTGAACTAGAGCGTTTTACAGCTTCTTTGTCGATTTGACGAATGCATCTTTTGATTCTATTAATCAGTTGTTTACAGTCTATGGCTCTCCAGTTGTTTTTGTACACTAGCGAACTCAAATGTTCACAGAAATCTTCTTTCGGGTAACACTGGGGCAAATTTGTTGGATTGCGGTGTTTTGGTACAAACGGGATTATTTGGCTTTCCGCGAATTGCGATTCCGCACCAGCGGTGTCTTGCCCATTGTGAGTCTCGATATGCGCTACCAAAGTCAGCTCTTCAAAAGCAGAAACACCGAGACGATAATATGGACCCTACAAAGGAAGGTTGAAGCAGTAAGTGAGGAACGAGGAACCCTAACCAATTTCACTTTTAGCCAAACAAGCTAACACAAGCTTCAAGGTAAGATGATTTCAATATCAATGTAAGAAAATCATATTAATTTCTCTGAATTTTTCATATATTTATGTAACACCATATGTTGGGATAAAGGGAGGGACCATCAGAGTACCCGATTGAAGCGATTTGGATAGGAAGAGTGGGACTGCCAACTTCCTGTTGTTAACATTTCGTGAATAAATGGCGGGCATCTAATGGGACTTTTTAATTGGCGAGGGCTCGGTTGTGGTGTGGTTTATGCGAACTTGTTTCTGGAAGGAGATTCTCTCTAGACCCCTGTAGCTTTAGGTTGCGCGTAAGTGTATCTGCTTACGGATCCACAATACGTTTTTGGCCCTTCATACAGGAACATGATGAAACATTTATCTACAGAACAACCTTGATCAAATCGTTTAACTAAAACAGTCCAGTGCTATAGGCAGTTGCCTTGCTACATTAGATGGTAGTTCACATCATCATCATCATCAAACGGGATTATTTGGCTTTCCAAGAAGGCTTGTGCTATTCTCGCAAACACGTAATTTTTATTTGCATGATATGTTTGATGGAATGGAATCAATAATTTCTACAAACATTGATTTTGGTACACTTCTTGATTGATAGCCAAACCACTGGGCTTGAACCATGGTTTGGAAATTCCTCTCTCAGATATGGCAACATAAAGCACCACCTTCTGCACAAACTTATGCCTAAACTTATATTTCACGTTCAGAGATGAAGTAGAAATGTTATCATAATAATATCGACCGTTTCCTGGGTTGTGGGTTTTCAAGAGAGGGAAGTAACGAAAACAAAACATTTTCCCGCGGCATCCTGCGGCATTTGGGATTTTACGGTTGATATTTGTTGCTCTGTGTACTCTGTGATTTCTTGTGGCAGACTATTCCTATCTTCTTCGACGTCTTGCATATGTAAGGTTGCGTAGACTTGAACTTTTTTTGCTGCATCAGACTGCCTAATCGAATCCTTGTTGTTAAAAGTACTATGGAGCAATCTAAGTCCTTTCTTGCCCATTATTTTACCCGGTCTCCCATTACTCCTACGAACTGTTCCTGAGGATGTTAGGATACGATAGCTGGTTGAAACTGGAACATTCTCGGTTTTAAAATGGTTCGCAGTGAACTTTTTCTCGTGATTTATGTTCGTTTGATATTGTACTATTCGCTCGCGTAATGCCTCAAGCTTCGACGGCATTTTGAACACAACTGAACAAGTTGGAATAAAACAAAACATGGGATTATGTTGGGGAGACAGACCCAAGTAACATTGCCAGAACCATGCAGCTTTATTAAGTTTTATTAAAGTTTTATGAAAGCCACTGGAAATCAATTTGGTTTAATTATGGTACCAAGAGGTGCCAATAGGTTTCAACTTTTAGTCAGGTTTATGAGAACCTACACAGCTTCTTTACAGCGATCTTAAAACCTTGTCTTCTAAAGTTCCTTTTACTCCTATCAAAGGTTTTATTTTGACTTTATGAACTCGTAAAATGCTGTTTTGAAATGCCGTTTTAGGACTCGTTCAAATTATCTTATTATGGTCAGTTGAAAAAGCATTTTAAAACCATTTTGCCTCCAGTAAATGCATTAAATGGCAAATTGGCATTGAGGAAAGTCACCAAATGACCAAATGGTTTTATAGTAGCCATTGCGAAGATAAATTGGCTTTTTGCCAAAACTGTGATTTCTTCCAATCGCCATATTGAAATATATGAAATAACTGAAATGTGGAAAAATAAATACACCAAATTTTAAATGTAATTCAAATAAACTGTAGATCAGAGACCAATTTTGGCATTCTTTTAGATAACCTTATTTAATTCCATAAATTTTCAGGAAATTCATGATTAATTTATCGAATATGTTTGTTTCAATTTTGTTTTTGTAGATTGAAACGCGCATTATTTTCGAGGCGCTTTAATTTTCGGCTCTTATCGTGCCAATATTCACCATAAAATTAAATGCGCATACGCTGTGAAAAAAACTCAATTTGTTTTGGATATTTTGCTATGAAACAAAATTTCCCGCAACACTAGAACTTTTTTCTTAGATATTATTTACTGCTTAATGAATCAGAAGAGCGGAGAATCGAACAAAGCAGAACAACAAAACCAACCACGATATCACCGTGAAGTTTGACAGCTGTGGCCATTTGGCCCTATGCTGGTTTTGATGGCAGCCAATAGGTTTTATGATGGTTCTCAAGTGGTCATAACATCTTTCACTAGAACATTTTCAAAATCTTTATGGTCTTGTAAAGGTTTTATTAATTTGTTTTCACAACCGTCTATAGAGTGGGCCACTTTGTACACATTTCGGCTTTAAAGATGCATAGAGGAGGTGTTGGTGGACGAAACAGTTTTAAATGTAGTTTTATCAACAAAGCCGGGAGGAGTGCTATTCGGCTGGAATAAAACTAAAATTGTTACTTGGGGAGAGCATTGATTCACATAATCTCTCTTTTGCCTGTGCAGAGGATTTCGCGGCTTCCATCAAAACTTTCCTTCCCATACCCTAATTGACCAGCATTCGGGCATGGCTGGCGCCGATATTGCTTAATAATGGGTCACTAGTTTTTACACATTGAGGATGTAGTCAATCTTGATCACATGAATACCAAGTTATTCAGTCTTCGAGAATTTGGAAACAGCCTTGGTGTTTCTTGAGTAAAATATTAGATGGCTGGAAATTACTAGAATAAAACCATTTGAACATGAAGTGACTTAATCCTTAAATGTTTGGAATAACTGAAATACGAAGTGAATCCAAACTGTACCATGTGAGATCATGCGAATATGAGGTGAGTCAGTGAATGACTGAATGACTTGACTATAAAGTTATTCTATTCTAAATAAAACTGGTATCGATTCTGAAGGTTTGGAAATCACTCAAATATGAAAAAAAAATCACGCATATATGAGGTGAGACGCATATATGATGGTGAATCATTTCACATTGAAGTTGAGGCCTCCCTTAACTCAGTCGATAGAAGCAGCTTTCATGTAAAACCATGTTAGAAACGGAAATCCCAATTATTAATTGTAGAAGTGTTTGGAGAATACTTGATCTAAAATATTTAAAGCAGGAAAAAGGTCGCTCAGAGAGCGTAAAAGCCAAGGGGGAAGAGAACGAAGTGAAACTACCAACAAAGTTGCTCAATAATCAAGGGCTTCTAGAAGGTACAGAGTTTGGTTCAGGTTCCTGTCACTAGATCGCACTATTGTGCCTATGAAAGAGAGTAATTTCGAACACTATTTTGATCCCGACCACCTAGAAAGTTTCAACCTCCAGCATAGTCGTTCAGATGGTCGTCCAAAAAGCCGAAAAGCCAAGTGGAAGAAGAACAAAGTAATAAATTTTTCAGGAAAGGATCCGAAACTCCGTGTACCGTACGTTTCTTGAAAGCTTGGAATCCTAGGTCATTTTGCAGCATATTGTGCATTGACGATCTCGAAACATTCAGATCTGCGGCCATTTTACATACAGACCACTGTGATTTTTGTCTAATCCGTCCCCTGACCACTTTGACAACTCATGCAGTCCACACCATACGATCAGCGTACGGATCTCTCTCCCGGTCATCTAACGAGCCGGTGTTACGACATAAGCGCAAACTTCCATCATGGATGGAAACATGCCGCTGGAGAGGAACATGTAGAATAGACGATGAAGTGGAATTAATAAGCGAAGTGATATACGTCTTCAAAAACGTGGAACACCTTGAGGTCCAGGGTTGAAGGACGGTTTGAGTGAAATCCAAGTGAAGGCCTTGGATATCACTTCCACGTTGACATCAATTGCACCGAGCGTTTGACCGATTACAGAAACATTCATTGCAGCCAGGATAACATCGTCGTCACTCAATAGCTCATCTGTGAATACACTGGAAAACTTGTCGGAAAACAGGCGGCATATATCTTGAGGAGTGGTAGCAACTTCTCCAATGAATTTCATAGACGATGGGAGACCAGACTATCTACGTTGCTCGTTCACGTAGTTCCAGAACGACTGAATCGTTGGTACATGTGATTTGGTCGTCACATATTGAAGTTTCAATCTTTTCAAAGCTGCTCTTTAATTGACTTCAACCGTCGTAATTCGCTCGTTTGCCACGCAATGAGTTCTTTTCGGGATGTGTCTGTCAATTATGCCAAGACGTGAAAATGCTTCAGGATCAAGAATGTTCTCCCAATCCATGTTAGATAACACATTTATAATGCTACGGTGGTCAGCTTTACGAAAGTCGTCAAAATCGCGAACTAGTTGGTCTTCAACAGTGACAATCAGAGGAGGGTGATGCGGAACTGGTTGTCTTGAGTGCTCACGAAGCAGAGGTCTAAACTGCGGTTATTTTCGTTTACTTCGTGCTGCATATAGAAATTCGCTATGGGATGGACTCCACGAAACGCCAGGCAAATTGAATTGCCGAAAAAGAATATCTCATCAACTGGAGTCGCACGTCATAGCTAAGATCCGATACAGCTAGTCGGTACTCTTCGACATCAGAATTCATACCACCGGCGTTTTGGTAATAGATCACGACGTCCTGCTTACGGCACGGAATCGAGCAACCGGTCTGCTGGTCATAGTGAATGGGTTGGAAGACCCCCTCTCAACATCCGATAGCAGGTCTGGAACGACTATTGTGAACGAAGGCAGCAGGACTGAGTCGGAGGGATTAGGGGCTTTCGAGAGGCTTTATACGGCACATTCCGGGTTTCTGGGATCAGAATGACAACCTCTTAGCAAGATCCTCCAATCCAATTCGGGTTTACGTTAATGCACTGAAAATTTATTTTCGTGAATTAGCATTCAGTCGTTTCGTAAACATGGATTTTGTATATAGAACAAATGTCTCGTAAATTGTATAAAACATTCATATTCCTTGTCATCTAATAAAATGCAATCATTACACTTTTATTGTACAATGCACAAAATGAATTTCTTGAAACCAGCCAATCACTGCTTCTTTTCGTACTCATAAATATTGGTGTTGCTGCTGGGATGAGCGGGAATCAATCAGTTATTCCAAAATAGAAAATTAGAGCGCTGTCGAGAGTTTGAACCTATTGCTCATAAAACAAGTAATTTTTCACGAGTTAACTTGGTTTAGTGAGATCAACCGCGGAATCAAAAACAGCCCTTCCTGAAAATTCAGGATCGAACCCCATGTCAGAAACATTGAACAATAATACGCAGATCAACTCCTCGTGGTTGCACAATTTTTTAATTATAGTTTGAGTCGATATTGTAGATCTGTCAGTCGCTCATGCAACCACCAGAGAGACGTTTCTGTTTTATTGGTAACAAATTATTCGTAGCTCATCGTACTGTTTTCGTACAATGAACGATTTTTTTTTGCGTCAAAAATTGTTTCGTGCTTTTGAACAAGAACGCAAGTTTCGTGCAAAAAACAACGAACAGATTTGTCAGTCCTACTACTTTCGATTTAGTAATATAAACGAAATATAATTTTCAGTGCAGAACAACAGAACTGAGACCAATCGAAAATATTCACAATCGATTCACAAAATAAAGTACAAAACCTTTCTTTGGAACCAAGTACCGTTCATTTGACATAAAAATAAATTAATGTATTACAA
Source organism: Aedes japonicus (assembly GCA_034211315.2). Taxonomy (NCBI): domain Eukaryota; kingdom Metazoa; phylum Arthropoda; class Insecta; order Diptera; family Culicidae; genus Aedes; species Aedes japonicus. Next base: position 90,003 of record JASCZW010002581.1, read on the forward strand.
AAATGTCCATGAAATTTTCGAACCAGTTGCCAAAATCGAACGAATGCTGTATAATTTTGACGTAGACTAGGTAGGGAACGGCTTAAGCACCCAGAGCCTATTCAAGCACGGTTAACGTTACCTACAACGCTCATTTTTGCAGTATGGTGCTCTATATAGTGAAGCACCATACTGCAAAAATGAGCGTTGTAACGTTTACCGTGCTGATAGGTCCCGGTGTAAGCCGTTCCCTACCCTATGTCTTGTTTTCTTTACTGGGGTACAATTTAACAACGAATTGCGGCCGACACGGCTATAAGCGTTAATTCTCAGTCGTTTCTCCAAATATTTCCATTAAATTTTGATGAATCGATAGGAAATATTTCTACGCATCGATTACAATAGAGGAAATTATTGATTTTGGGCCACATACTATTGAAAAATTCATATTTTTAGTTTTTTTCTGCAGTAAATTAAATTATACCAAATGGCAGATCCAGCCTTGCACAGAGTAGACGATTTTTTTATATTTTTTTATTTCCGCCTATTTTACCCCACATGCCGTGGAATACACTTAAAAAAACTGCAATGCGATTACCCAACCTCGCATCGGTACACACTATGAGGCTGTGACTCAGCTGAGAGAAGAAAAGAAAATGCAATAGGTTTACAGACAATGACACTGATGTCTATTTATTATTTGCCAGTCTGCATTCTTCTGGATGCTGGACTTTGTATATCTTCATCATCATCATCCACATAAAGGGTGTTGTAGCTGTCGGTCCGCTTACTGGCCGGCCACCAAACGACTGGGGATGGTTGTGCTTAGTGAAATGGAAATTTATTCATAATCGCGGTACTAGACGATGGCAAAACTTGAGCTCATCACCATCCGCTTTCGAACTTAGCCACAAGATTAATAGGAAGGATAACGAAGGATAAATATACACACGACCGATTGAGAGCAACAAGAAGTGGGACGGTAGTTAAAAAGGCTGCGCAAGCTGGGTTCCTATTTTTATGGGAATTTTTTGCATTATAATCGAGATTCCAACCATCAATGTCAACATATATTGACATTTCAATGAGAGTTAGATTCTAGAAAAAAAAAAACAAGGATACGTCTTTATTGAAGAATATAAAACAACAATTTAAATTTAAAGTAAAAACATAAACTAGCCAACGTTCGGCTTTAGGAGCCAGCACATAGAATCTATTTCAAGTTCTTAATAAAGACACTCAATCCACGTTCAAAAAAGGCAAAATATCCATTTTGCAGCACAACGCTACATGCTGTACAACGCTAAAAGAGGACAATGCCAGGATTATAACGCTGCTCAACGGTAGGCAGCTACATATTTATTTGAGCAGTGTCTCTTTTGTAGGCAATATTAAATCTTACAATCAACCGACCAAACTTCGTTGTTGCTGCACACAACGTGTCCACAACTCACTACTGCGTCCATTTGCCATCGTAGTCGTAAACTGCGAGGATACCGCTCTGTGTATTGACAGGATACAAATATGCAAAACAATAGTGCAGCACATGGTACATTTTCCCAACTATATAAGGCTGCAACGGATGTCGGGGAGTCCAAATTATGCCTCCACCGACCACTATTCGAGTCTCTCGAAGTGGTGAAATTTCATAAATTCGCCTTGATGCTTCTGGTAAGTATATTAGCCAGAAATACTGTCCACTCTTAGGAAGGAACGTCACAACAATTACTAAATACACTTTTTGGGGGGGGGGGAGTTGTTTTACATAGTGATGGTGAAAGTGCTAGAGTCGAGCGGTCAAGTGGGAACTTTTATTGTAGAGGGCAGGTTCGTAGGCCAATCGTAGGCCAAACTAGATTTATGACAACCCTGAGGTAATGCTTGATCGAAATGGAAAACGTTATAAAATACGCGGCCAAGAATGGTACTTTGAGAAACATCAGTTCTAACAGTAGTTTTTCGACCATAAATTCCTAATGCTCAAATGTTTTTCGACCATAAATAAATGCTCAAATACTTAAACCTGTTGCTACCTACATAGCAGAAGCATATAGACTGTTCCGGTAATTATAAATACACTAATGATTAATCGTCAATTAAAAAGGCGTTCAGTATTCAACCAATTTTTGGCTGCGTCCTGTTGTTTACATCCGAATTAAACAATTGTTATGTTTCAATTTTTCGCACGGAAGTTTGAAAATGCGTGGTCTTTTTACCGAGCAAATAAAACGGATTGTGCACAAACGGTAAACCGTCAGTGGTTTTTCGATCAGAAAACTGACTAAGGAAGAAGCGTCGGAGCAGTTCAAACCGCATTACGGAAGTATTAACAACAGTGCTGTTTCGTAGATTCCCCGAGACGAAGTTGAAAACTCGACAGAAAGGTAAGGGACTATAGAGCATTTCTCTGCCAAATGAGCAAATGACTGAACTCGACCCTCTCCGATTTGGATGAAACTTTGCACATGTCTTCGGAATTGGTGACGATGGATTTTTCACCGGTTAAGGGAATTTTTTGACTCAAGGCAAATTTTTCAAAAGGGCGTAAGTGTTTTGTAATGCGTATTTTTCAAAAAATCATAACTCGAAAACCGTTGGTTGAATTAAAATTGCGTCTGAGAAGAAGTTGTAGTTAATTAATTTGACTTTATAAAAAAATATGAACACTGTAAAAAAAAAATTTTCTTTAAAAAGAATCAAAAATTAAACTTAAAAATCAATTAGCAAATCTGTCCAACGTACGATTTTTAAAATTTTTTTTTCAAAAAAGCCTTTGAGTCATAAGAAGAATAATAGAATTTGTTCTACGATGGAGCAACTTAAGATAAAAAAGTTCTTAGAAGTAAGAAAAAATCAAGTTTTTTCTAATTTGTTGTTTTTGCATAAATAACCATATCTTCATAATATAATACGATTCTTCTAGTGATTTTAAACAAAAATGCTCTTGGTGAGCAACATTCTAAATGTATCCGTTTTCGAGATAATTTGAAATTAATGTCGAAAAAATGGCTTTTTCCATGAAAATATCCCTTTTTAAAATGTTAGTCGTGATTGTCCATCTGCAAAAGTATTCTTTTCAAATTGTACATAAAATTTTCTACAATATACCTTTTATTACCGAGAATACTAGACAAACTGATAATATCAGGAATCAGGTAACACGACAAAATTTGCTGCTTTTACTTACAGTATATTATGAAAACCTAACCCGAAACAAAAATAATTAGTATTCATGTTAGTGTACAAGCGTATTTTGTTCAGGTAGAAACATAATGTATTTAATTAGTTAAACTGTTTTCATGCATTCCCTTTGGTGTTGACAGAAAATATAATTTACATGGATACCCCTGCACATACCAATATTTCAAAAAAGTACCTAAAGTGCGTACCTAGTACGTATAAAAAGGATTACATTACAAAGTCAGGACATGAGTTTAACAGTGTCTTTCATAAGTAGCGTAAAGTGTAAAACGATTTGAAATGGAACTCGAAACAAAGCATTGTTGTAAACCATTTCGTGAAATCGGGAGACGGTGTTCGCCTAAACTTAGAAATTTAACTGACAAGTTAATTGAAAAACTTTTATCCATGCAGTGTACGGTCCATTTGGACACGTCATTAAGAATTTGTAATTCATGTCGGTTATATTCGTATCGTCGTAATCCTGTCGAAAGAGTGGAGCAACCAGAAAACGGTGGACATGGCGAAGCACCAACCACATCCGGATTATTCCAGGATACACAACATTGAGTTATGCAATAATGGAATTGCAGGAATAAATGTGTCTCCGATATCCTTAGAGAATTTAAAAACGATAAATACCGTCGGCAAAAATTTGCCGAAATTGTAGCAGGTATTAGAAAATATCTATTCAGCTTACCAGCACAAGAAGAAGTCGAAGAGTTAGCTACATTGAAAGGGACCATGTGACCAATTAGCGGCACATTAGAACGAATGGCAACAAGAGCAAGCTTGGCCAAACAACATGAACATCCAATAACAAGTGCGAAAACTTTGTATGATTGGGCTATTAAGAGAAATCAAGAAAATTTCACAAAAATATCATTTTGCTATGTTTCCCAAGAAGAATATGAAGAGGGAGCTGCAGAATGGGGTGGTAGTTATCAGCAAACAAAAATGATTCCTGGTACACAGAAATATGACTCCTTCATTCCAGTTGCAGATAACAAAATCGCTGCGAAAATATTTTCAACTGACGAAATACTGAGTTTTCATAATATTTATAGGAATGTTACGAAATAGTGTTTGTAAAAATGTAAATACAATAGTTTTTATAAATAGTAGAAAAAATAAATAAATCTTGTATGAACAAAAAAAACTTCAAAATTAAGATTCGTTAATTTCGTTAATTAAGAAGATGTTCAATCTTCTTGGTGTCAAAAGGATAGTTGTTGACAATTTTATGTACAATTTGAAAAAAAAAATACTTTTGAAGATGGACAATCACGACTAACTTTTGAAAAAGGGATATTTTCATGGAAAAAGCCATTTTTTCGACATTAATTTCAAATTATCTCGAAAACGGGTACATATACAATGTTGCTCACCATGAGCATTTTTGTTTAAAATCACTAGAAGAATCGTATTATATTATTAAAATATGGTTATATATGCAAAAACAACAAATTGGAAAAAAAACTTGAATTTTTCTTACTTCTAAGAACTTTTTCTATCTTAACTTGCTCTTAAAAAAATTATAAAAATCGTATGTTGGACAGATTTGCTAATAGATTTTTAAGTTAAATTTTGGATTTTTTTGAAGAAAATTTTTTTTTTTTTACGGTGTACATATTTTTTTCATAAAGTCAAATTAATTAACTACAACTTCTTCTCAGACGCAATTTTATTACAACCAACGGTTTTCGAGTTATGATTTTTTGAAAAATACGCATGACAAAACACATACACCCTTTTGAAAAATTTGTCTTGAGTCAAAAAATTCCCTTAACCCGCGGAAAATCCATCATCACCAATTCCGAAGACATGTGCAAAGTTTCATCCAAATCGGAGAGGGTCGTGCAAGATTTTGACTTTTTCCGGCTGATTTCATCTGGAAACGCTCTATATCAAGCGTCATCCTTCAACATCAATCCGAGATGTGGCGAAAAACGCACCCCACCGCGTTGAAAACGGACATCGTGCGGCACTTTGTGGACGCCGGATACGCCCGTTCCGGCATCTACAACATCTTGGCACTATTAGACAACAATCAGAGCATCGAAAGAAAGCCCTGTTCCGGACGGCGACGACCCTGAGCGACAAGAAGCTCCAAAGGATGCTGAAGAGGAAGACCGAGGGAAAAGTGGCTACATCGCTGCATGCGCTTGGCCGGGAGGTTGGTTCAACCGGCCAAACAGTGAAAAAGTATTTAGCGAACATGAACATACATGTTAGGATCGGAAGTCGCGTCCACTGGTTTTGGAGCTGCAGGTAATGACGCAGCGGCAGCGGTTCTGTCCGTGACAACTCAACGAAGTTGAAGTGTGCGCGTTTGCTCGTGGTCGTTTTGTCTTGTCTAAACAAGATAAATGAAGTTTGCGGAAAGGAAAGTTAGTGCGATTAGGAGATAAAGTTAATAGTACAGTCGTTTCAATTCCCAATCCGCAGTAATTCTACACATAACCAAGACGCAGGCATTTCTTCCCATCGGACGGATTTTCCCGACCACAGGCAACCGGCCGGAAACTAACCGATTCACTAAAGTCAGCGGTCCGAGGGGGCACGAGGGAATCTCCAGTGGACAGATTCAACACGCTGGTTCGTCAGCATACAAGCACGGCAGAGTAACCGACATCGCAGTGGCGCGCGAAACGCCATAGCAGTTAGCATCACCTCCATTCGCCAATTCATCCCAGATCGGCATTGATCGTTGATCGAGAACATCGAACCCGTTGGCAGGTCATCGACGTTGAGCATCGACCTTAAGCAGGCAACAGCTGGTGAGTCAAGCCCTTCTTTCACTTTGGAGTGTGGCGTCCGGTGAGGGCACCACGGAGTGATTTTTTGCCAATCATAAGACTGAGGATAGCCATGCGCTATTAGTGCCGAGTGCCGCGCCACGCTTTCCGGACTCGTGAAGAAGCGCTGGTTTGGACGCCGCCTAAATTGAAGTTTGTCGCAGGAGCACAGACTCGTAAGGAGCTGCGTTGCCGGGAATGTGACGTCTCAAATATTTGAAAACACAAGCACATGAGCACACCAGTTGAGTTGGGGAGAGGAATAAATCGCACACAGTAGGAGAGAGGGACGAACAAACACTACCATAAAAATTATGGGAAATACAATACCACAATAAATGTATTCTGTTAGCTTTAAAAACCTCATATTTCATTATTGTTAATATTTCCATCACTTCGCGTCCTCGTTGTAGTTTGGTGCGTCCGTTCTCTCGTGTACGAGTTCAAATGTTGGGGAGAGAAAGTCCGCTTCAAGATTGGTGCGACGTCATGTGGCAGGAAACGAGACGGCCGATGATGATTATGTCTGTGAGATTTGAGGTATAAGTGGCTCTCACCGCGGTCTCTGAGTGACTATCGTGAATGTGGTGGTATTCAACAATAGGATTTCCCGTTTGGACGTTTTAAGTTGCAAGCCAACTGGTCTGCTTCGAAATTAACTTTTTAAATGGACTCGCCCTTAGGAGATTCTCAACCGGGCAAAATAACATTGGGCGTGTGGTCTCCCCTGTGAAGTGGCGCTTAATCCACACGTTTTGAGACGGATCGTCCGGGTTGGCTACAAATAAGATGGTCAACTCGATTTTCCCGGCGAATCGCGACGTGGCGGTGGTGATGAACGACGAGACCTATCACACCCTGGATGGCGACGACTGGCAGGGCACTTCGTATTTTACTTCCCCCACCAAGGAAGTGAGCTCCGAGGTGAAGTTCATTTCACAAATCAAGTTCCACAAGAAGGTGCTGCTGTGGCTGACAATCAGCAAGATGGGGATGTCAAAGCCGCTCTTCTTTCGCTCCGGACTGGCCGTGAACGGGAAAATTTATAGTACGAAATGCCTGCCGGAAGTTGCGTCGTTAATCAAGAAATACCACAAGGACGAAGACGCGGTGTTCTGGCAGGATCTGGCGTCGGCCCACTACTCGAAGCGATCGTTGGAGGAGATGGAGCGGCTGAATGTCGATGTGGTAACCAAGTCGGCGAACCTGCCCAACGTCCCCCATCTGCGTAAAATCGAGAATTTCTGGGCCAACCTGAAGCGTAAGATCTACTCAAATAATTTTGTTGCAAAAACTGAGGAGGAATTGATAAATAAAACGAAGAAAGAACTCGAAAACGTTCCAGAACGCACGTTTTCGTCCGCCATGGCGAATGTTCCCGTTAACTACCGGAAGGCCGCTTGCAAGGGTGTAGAATTTGTTTGCAAGTATGCTTAAATAATTACCTTCCAAGGGAAATCTACCAAAAGCAATTATCTGTCTTAGCTTTTTTTTATCACCATCGGAAAAAAGTCCAATTGCAAACGTTACGACAGACACAATGAATGGTCAAATCTACGTGAAGGAGTGTCTGCAAAAAAGGTTGCTACCCTTGATCAAACAGCATAACAAGCCTACAATCATTTGGCCAGATCTTGCTTCCTGCCATTACTTTAAATATGCACTAGAGTGGTACAAAAGGAACAATGTCATATTTGTACCAAAGGAGATGAATCAACCAAACTGCCGAGAGATTCGCTCTATCGAAACTTTTTGGGTTTTGACGAAGGCCAAGCTAAGTGTTGAAAAATTTAAGGAAGGCTGGCCAAAAGTGGTGAAAATGGTAGGAGAAAGCACTGTGCAGAAGCTTATAAGTAAAGTTAGAGAACTCGCCTACCCTACGAAAAATCAAGCAAATTGAAATGAAGATGGAAAGAGAACATTCTTGTTAACTATGTTTTAGAATAAAATAATCAAAAATTGTATTTTTAATTTGAGAAAGAAAGTGAATTTATATTTTTCGGAACTGTCTATAGTATCCTGCACTTTGTTGGCAGTATTTAGCGTCGGTACAAAACGCCAAAACATCTCACAATTGGCTCATTTTCATAAGGTTATGGAGATTTACGATTTTTTCATAGGAAATTTTCAATTGTTGGATTTTATATTTTTATTGCTTTTTATTTATTTATTTAAAGATTTTCTTTATGGTAAATGTTATTTTATTTACGTTTATCGTTTAGTGAACCTAGATAGATTTTGGTAAAGTGTTTTCATGGAAGATGTAGATTTTGTATGGATTTTGGATTTTTATTTTAGTTATGTTATGTGTAGTTATGTGCATTCTAGTTTTTCCAAGGGAATTTTCAATTTCTCATTACTGCTACCCCTATTTCTCTACTGCCAATTGATTATGTTATACTACTTTTCTATTTTTTATGAGACGATTCATTATCTGCCCTCCTCAGGACTGATACCGATTGAGTGTCTAAAAGAATGAACTTGGGAGGCCATATATCTTAGAAAAATAGGAAAATGAGAAATTGTTGACAGAAAGAGACTAAAAAATACAGTTATTTTAATTAACTATGTATTTTCTTGGCAGTCAATAGACTCGCGGGGCGTATAAAGATAGTATTCGAAAAAAAAATGCAACACTTTCATTTGTGTTTAACTTTTTATTGCACGGGTCACAATCTATCAAATGATTATCGAAATGATTTCCAAGCAAGATGTGCTTCGAAAATAAATTATGGTCACGTTCGTGGAAAATCCAGGCCAGTCTCACAGGTGGATCACGAAACAGTTGGGAATCGAAAATTCGACTGTGTCACGACCCAGTGGCGTGCTGGCAGCGGAAGAAAAGTGAAGACAACCGAGTCCGTGAGCACAAGGAAGGTAAGGGCGCAATCCGATCCATTCGACTCGGGACGTGACCAAGAAGGTCAATGCTTCCGTCTGGTTCATCCAGCAGCCAATGAAGCGGGCCGGAATTCAAGTCTTCAAGTCGTCCGGCCAAAAAAGATCGGATCCAAAGAAGCAGACTGTCATTCATGCCTAGTTTGTCAAATTTAGCAACCGCAATTTGATGATTCATTTTATCAAACGCTGCGGATAAGTCGGTGTAAATAGCATCTACTTGTTAACCGAGTTCGATTTGGTGAATCACGTACGAAGTGAAGCAGGTCAAATTGGTTGTCGTCGAGCGTTTAGGCATAAAACCGTGCTGGTCTGGCGAAATATAATGGCCGAAGTGGAGAAACATGCAACGAAGAACTATCAGCTCAAACAGCTTGGAAGTAGAGCTCAACGCAGCTATTCCTCGGTAGTTCGCAACATTTCACTTCTTAAACACTGGAAAACATATGACTGTTTCCAGCAGTCCGGAAATAAACCAGAAGCGAGCGATGAAGAGAATACAGACGCTAGCAGTTTTGCCAATGTATCCAAACATCGTTTTAACACTAGAGATGGTATGCCGTCTGGGCCATATACAGTTCCTTAACAGCGGAAACAACCATGTCATCGGTGACAACTAACTGAAACAAAGAGCCAGTAAGCATAGGAACATTTGAGGTGGCTGCGTCTACATCCTGGAGATTGAGATGTTTACTGGTGAAAACGTTGCTGAATTTAGAGCGAAACATATTTGCGATATCCGGTATGGAGTCAGCATCAATTAGACCGTTGGTCCTCGTAGAGGATAGTCCGGATTCCGTTCGTTGGTCATTCACGTAGCGCCTTTTTGGTTTGTTTTTTAGGCGGCTTTGTAGACGATCTTGAAAGGCGTCGAACAAATGATTGTTGAGTTGCTTGTACTCGGTGTTCAACTTCATATATATCGCTCTCGTAGAGTCAGTGCGATACTTGCTGTGTCGCCGGAGAGCAGCTTGCTTTATTATTTTGAAGTGTTTGAGATCGGCATTAGATCAGGCTGGCTTAGGTGGGATACGGCTGAACTTGACGGGAACGAACTGGGCGATAGTGTATGATACGATGCATGATGTCGTTGTTGCAGCGAGGTTAGTGTCTAAGTCTCTAAGAACATCGTCCCAATCGACATTTGTGAATAAATCGTTCATGCCATCGAAATCAGGCTTACTGAAATCGTAAGAAACGCTTTCAGACGTCTCACGAAAGCGTTGTTGAAGGCTTATTTCGATTTTCAGTTGCACAGGTGGATGATGCCTACAGATTTTAACTAATGGTGCAGGAGCATATTTCCTCGCTAAAGAAGCACAGATTTGGAATGCGGTTGTTTTCGTTTTCGATGCCATTCATTTGTTGGAGTCTAGCAATGCTGTATACGTCCAGTAATTTATTTGATGCTGAATTTCTTGAAGATCGAGAGGTAACCGGGAAGAGATAACCATGAGAACTACGTTGCTAATAACAATTGAATTTGCAACACTTGCGTAGCATTTTTACTGAAAACTAGATGCATCCATACTTGCTGGGGCAGGTTTCTGCTTAGTTCTTCGATATGGCTGGCTTAGACTGACGCTTCCGCATGTGGATATCCATTTTGGCAAAAGACAGGACAAGTCGCACCGATCTCTCGGCCCAACGCACGGAAAGTAGTGGCCACCTTGCCTTCCGTCTTCCGTTTGAGCCCAGCCGGGTTCAAAATCGTCGGTTTTCGGCACCCCGGTTTTGGTCTGAATAAGTATGGCAGAACCTCGATTTTTCCTCAGGTGGGCTCTGGAAACCTTTAAAAGCGCTTATCTCCGTAAATAAGCGTGGCACACGTTTAATGAGTTTCTATTTCAAGTACCGTGAAGTCCCCATATTCTGCGCACATAATGCCCTAATTTTGAGCATTTTAAAACATTCCAAACTAATGTTTAGTTTGAAAATCTATCGTATTGTAAGCTCAATCGAAGACTGTCAGGACCTCAATAGACTCGTAGATGTTTTTGCGGAATGGTGCGGAATCAACGAGCTAACCATCAGCACCAACAAATGCTCGGTGATCTCATTCACTCGCAAGAAAGATCCAATCGCATGGAACTACAACATTGGTGGTGAGCATGTGAAGAGAGTGTCCGTGATCAAAGACCTTGAGTGCATCTGGACATGAAACTCACCTTTAGAGAGCATTATTCATTTGTAATCTCTAAAGCTAACCGAAACTTGGGATTTATCTTTAGAATTGCCCACGAATTCAGAGATCCATATTGTTTACGTGCGTTGTACTACTCGTTGGTACGATCCGTTCTGGAGTATGCTGCTGTGGTGTGGAGTCCGTATACTGGAATCTGGACATCGAGGATTGAAGCTGTTCAGTCACGGTTTGTTCGCTATGCGCTGAGGTTCCTACCATGGCGTGATCCTACCGATCTGCCCCCGTATCAAAATCGCTGCCGGCTTCTTGGAATGGACACATTGAGCAGGAGAAGGCAATTGGAAAGAGTTTTATTTGTGCAAAATGTTGTAACCGGTTGCATAGATTCTCCTAGTATCCTGGCTCAACTCAACATTAATGTCATTCCCCGTAATTTGAGACGCACTGATTTCTTTAGACTAGATTTTAGACGCACCGATTATGGTCAGAACGATCCACTACGTGTAATGTGTTGTACGTTTAACAGTGTGTACAGTTTGTTTGACTTTTGTATTAGTACTAAGAGTTTTAGACAACGATTGCTGAGTTCCAATATGTTTGTTTAGTTTGTTTAGTTTAAGTTTAATTCATGTAGACCATGTTGTCAGATGAATGTCACAATATATAATTATTTATTTATTTATTTAATATTCTTTGAATTTAGTTCTAAATGTAAATTGATGCTGTGATGTTGAAGACGTGTATGGAATAAAATATAAAGTTTCACAACTGCAAAATTTTGGCAAAATGCGCATAATTAGGCGCTGCGCAGAATAAGGGTACTTCACAGTACAATAGGGAACGTTCATTAATTACGTCACGCAAAAATTGACTTTTTATGACCCCCCATCCCCCCCTTGTCACGTTTTTTGTATGGACCTTCAAATTTTTTTGTATGGATCGTCACGTTTTCTCAAATCCCCCGTCCCCTCCTACTGCGTGACATAATTAATGAACCTTCCCATAGTTGATAACAATTGTCTTACACGGAACAATCCAGTACTTACAAAACAGGCCACAATTTACATCATTCGTCGGTTGTAAACACGTTACCCTTTTAAAATAAACAAGTTGATGGCTTACCCTGAAAAGAAAAGAAAAATTATTGCAAATTTCGCCTACACCACACATATATCAATTAGGAAACTCGAAAAGCGCACAACGTGTAAATACTCCAAGCCAAGCACAATTAAACACAGCAGTTCAGAAAGATCAACTTTTATGCGTAATGAAATTCATTTAGTTGCATGGCAGCAACCCAGAAAGCGAAAAATGAAACTTTATCCGAAAACAACTAATTAGACATTTTGCCTTGCTCCATCGGTGGAAGACATCCTCCTCTGGCTCTACAGCAAAATGATGTAATATGAAATGAATTTGAGTACTGTTGTTCGCTAGTTGTGTGACATATACATATTTATTTTATCTACCCCGGGAAAATTACTCCTTTTCCCATTTCCCACCGCTATCGCCCGGAAAGCTAGCTAACAGGCTGAGGATAAAAGACACATTCCTCAGAATGCGCGCGTAAAAGGTTTTAAATGTAGTTTCCAACAAACTGAAAGTGACAGTCGGCTGAGGAGTTCTTCTGCAGCCTGCTCCGAGGATCGGCGAGGAAAAAGTTGTTACCCTTCGTCAAGTGGCAGCAGCGCCAACAGAAGCCCCAATGACAGACGACAGTTTTCGGAGGAAGTGAGCAAAAGTCATTTGCATTAATTATGATAATTTCGGAAAACATTATGCTCTCAGCGAGTAAACCTTGCACGAAAACGCATTTGAAGTTCTTCTCGAACGAGAACAATTTGTTCTATTTAATAAGCCTTTTGCTCGATGAAGGCCGGAGTCATTTCTCATCTTCCTAAGGTACATGCGAGAAGGCCCAAGAAGCGCTGCCCGTACCATTCTCCAAAGAAGTAATAATTATTCTATTTGCTCCAGACGCGCGCGCTGACAGAGATCGCAAATTTTTACAATTTTTCATTGTTTCATCGCTAAGAGCCAGTGGCGATGCTTAATTTATCATTTTAGATCTCTTATAAACTTAGTCGTATAAAAGAAAATAGGAAAGCTTTTATTTCCACCAGTCGGCCAGTTTATGGGGGTTTCTTGGCGCCAACGGATACGCATTCGGAAGGGAACGAGCAGTCAAGTGGAAATGAATGAAGTTTTTAGTGAGGTGATCTAACAAAGAGACAGCTAGAACGAGGGAAAGGGTTATTTGCTGAATGATTGCATCTTCCATCAGTGTGCGCGATTGTTTTCAGGATGTGGAAACTTAATGTTGATGATATATATTCTTCTTCCTGGTCGGTTAATATGTCTCAATTTGTAAAATTATTTCAAATCCCCATTAAAATTCAGTCATTTTTAATAATTTCAGAATTTTTTCAAACTTGTCAAATTCAATCAATTTACACTTTTCATTTTGCAACCTAAACCCGTGCGTCCAAGAAAACTGACAGTTGTTGAGACATTCATAGAAATAACATACAAGCCAAATATCTTTTTTGTGGTATTTGACAGTATTTCTCCCTTTTACGAAACAAAAGTTACAATCTTAATCTTAGATTTCAAAATGGTGTCATGCGTTGATTTACAGTCATTAAACGCCGTTTTAAATCTATATTTCAGACTTTTAGGCAGCATTACCCACTCATAACGGAACCTTAGCCGGCATTTTGTTTCCTAAATGGGTCCAAATGCATTGTTACTGTATAAGGCAGTATATCCCACATTTTCGTTCCGAAATCAGAGGCCCTCATCTTGGATTGCAAAATGGCATTGAAAATCGATTTCCAGCTTTCATTGACCATTCCTGATTCAAAAATATACATGTTGCAGGGTATTTGACAGAATGTGTCATTTTTAAGGCCCACCTGGACAACTTTGTCAACGGCATACGCTGGAGCATTCTCGAAGGCAGCCATTTCTTCAAAATTTGGAATTGATATAACTTAGATTCTGGACTAGATATTGAATATTTAATAACATCAGTTTTTAAACTTACTTGCTGTGAGCAATCTGATAGAGTCCAATTCGATGTTCATTCACTAACAATCGAGATTTATCAATTTGAAATTGCGAGGTAAGTTTGCGAGAAAGAGATAAAAGATAGGAAAAAATACATGGAGCAGCAATTCACCTTAAGTACGGCATCTTCCTATATGGCCAGGATCTCGAGATACAGTTTGTGCATGATTAACATATGTACAATAACACCGCGCGGTGAGCCTATTTCGGAATACTATCCGCAAACCGGATGGCCTTGAGCCTACTGAACAACTTTGCTGAAGACAGTAATTTTCCATATGGCCAGAATCTCGAAATATTCCACGTTGGAACTAATTATTACAAACATTGCACATGCCAGCTAGCGTCACCTATTGAGCCAATGCCGATTAATTAAGACAACCCCAATGTTACTTTTGAGGCCTGTTCATAAACCACATAGACTTATTTTTGCAAATCTTAGAACTCTCTCGTAGACTTTTCTCCATGCATTTTTTTTGGGTTTGGTTCCATTAACTTGATAAGTTCTCGAGTTATTCAGAAATTTGTGTTTCATTTGTATGGAAGCCACCCCCCCTTTGGCCCATTCCAGATGACAGAGGAGTCTCAAACCTCTATAGCTACATTTCGGTCCTCCAAAAACCTTCAGATGTCAAATTTGGTTCCATATGCTTGATTAGTTATCGAGTTATGCACAAATGTGTGTTTCATTTGTATGAGAGCCCCCCTCTTACAAAGGGCGGAGGGATGAAGAGTCACCTTAGAAATATTTCTTGCCTTCAAAAATCTCTTCATGCCAAATTTGGTTCCATTTGATTAGTTCTCGAGATATATAGAAACTTTTGTTTCATTTATGACACCCCCCCCCCCTCCCAGAGAGAGAGGAGGGGTCTCATACTATCGTAGAAACAATCATTGCCTTTAAAATCCCCGCATGCCAAATTTGGTTCCATTTGCTTTATTAGATCTAGAATTATGGAGAAATTTTAGTTTCATTTGTATGACAGCACCCCTCCTAGGAGAGGGGAGGGGTCTCAAACCACCATAGAAAAAAAAATTGTCTCCACAAAAGCCCACATGCAAAATTTGGTTCCATTTGCTTGATTAGTTCTTGAGATATGCAGAAAATTCTGTTTCATTTGTATGGGAGCCTCCCTTTTTAGAGACGGGAGGGGTCTCTGACTACCATATAAACATTTATTGCCTCCAAAAACTTCCGCATGCTTAATTTGGGTTCCTTTGCTTGATCAGTTCTCGAGTTATGCAGAAATTTGTGCTTCATTTGTATGGGAGCCCCCCTTTCCAGAGAAGGGAGGGGTCTCAAACCATCATAAGAACCTTTCCCGGCCCCAAAACCTTTTCCATACAAAATTTCACGCTGATCGGTTCAGTAGTTTTCGAGCCTATAAGGTTCAGACAGACAGACAGACAGACAGACAGACAGAAATCCATTTTTATATATATAGATTTTACTTAGACACAAATCTTTTATTCTACTACGGCTAGTCGTAGTAGAATACTATCTCATTCATTAATAGCACTACTACTATCTTGTGTTAAATTGTTGTACTAGATCAGGTGGGTTGGGCACGAATCTTTCGAGACACACTGAGAACTAATTGAGAATCAACAATGCTCTATACCTAATTTGTCAAATTTAGCGAGAAAATTTAGTTAAAATTGTTAATTTGAAAAATTCAGTGCATTGATAGAACTCCAGATGATTGTGTCTAATATTAAGTTTACCATATCTAATAAAGTTTTTCTTTTGACCTCGGTTTTAACCCAATAACATTTCAACACTATATGAGCAGTCCTAATAATAGCGTGTAGGTAGAACTCTTTCAACATTCTTTAACTACACGCTAAAAAACCCTCTCTTTCATTTGTATTGCTGTCTTTTTTTTTCTCACGGAAAAGTTACTCAATTTTCGTAATAGGTGGATCAACTCAATTTTTGAGTTGATCCACTTTTTACGAAAATTCAGTCACATTTTCGAGTGAGTAATAGAGAAAGAAATACAATTCTACTCAGGTCACTGCGTAAAATGGAATGCGGGTGTTGAACCTCTTTCAACACTCTAACGTTATGTTTAATACATTTGATTACTTTTAAATCTCATTAAATACTCATCAGCCACTTGAAATACTTAAGATATACTTTTAAGTATTTTAAATACTCTTGAAATACTCTCAGTTAATTTTTTTTTTGGTTATTAATGTGTGGGAATATTTTGTAGGTATCCGATAGTATTTTCAATACGACAAACTCAGTAGATGATAGAATGCTCTGCATGCTCTCAACCGAGAGGGCTTGTAATATTGCAAGTAAACGGAGAAAATAGTATACTTCATTCAATAACATGTATTTCATCTAAAACCAACTATATTTTTGGATTGATTTTTCGATGACCCTTGAGCAAGATTGTAACAATCATACATTTCAAGTTGATTTAACTAATGTATACTTAAATAAAACATGGTCGAATCAACTATACAATTTTTCGACGGTTGGCAGTTAATTCAACCGTGATTAGTTATTGCAGGGTGACCACTCAATTTTTATTTTCAAATTCCCGGTTTTTTCCCGGTTTTCTCGGACCAAATGTTAAAAGTTTCCCGGGTTAAGGCGCGGATCATGTAGTAATGAACTAGAATGACGAATAGAAAACAATTACTCTAAGCAAACAATTTTGAACGTATTGAGTTCCAAAGCTTAATAAAATTATATTTTCAGTATAAGCGTTGTTTATAATATAAAAATGACTACATTTTAGTACCCAACTATTTACAAATTCTGCTTTCAGTTTTAGGCCCATGAAACTAAAGAAAATAATTTAGATGACAGTCTGAAACAGTGACAGTTGGTAGTTGTGTGTGTACTGCCAAATGATTTCTTTATGATTTTTTTAAGAAACTTTTCCCAAAGATTCTATGAAAAGTTCTCAGCCATTGCTTGAGAAATTCCTTCTGGCGTTTCTATAGGTATTCTTCAGGAGTTTGTAGCAATTCCTCCAGCGATTCTTTCAGCAGTTCATTGGCTGTTCTGTTAAACTTTCTTGTGATGACATTTATGGTGGAATCCCTGAACTTATGAAGTTTTGTGATTGTAAAGGAATCCCTGGAAGACACCTGAAAGAACTAAAAACTATAAGGTAATTGCTGAAATATTGCTTTAAAAAAACCCTGATTTATTGAAGAAATTTAAGAAATTTTGTTTGCACGAGTTTCATAATCTCGTGAATTCAATTCTTCACGTTAAATTTTCTGCAAGGGGTTTTGTAGAATTGTTTATAAGTTTTTTCAAGAATGTTTGCAAGGATTCTTAGATACAAATCTCTAAACATTTCTTCAAGTATTCCGCTGGAGCAGTGCTTTTTTAAAGTTCCTCAATTGATTGCTCCACAAAATTCGACAGAGTTTCCTACAAGGATTTCTATAAAAATATTGTTCTTCTAATTTAGAAATTTCTTCATGCATTCATGCCGAATAGAAGAATGTTCTCGATATTTGTTTTTGTTATTCGAAGCATAATATTTTGAAAGTGATTTTTGGTTATCTTTAATATCATATTGCCGTGCGAAAACCTATATATCGACATGGAATTTTCATAAGGGCCAATGTCGCAAAAGTAAACAATGGCTTCTTCCGCAAATTTCTTGAAAATGCAAACTCACTCAAGAAAAATAAAACTTCTATTCTAAAGTCAAGTAAACTACAACTTCTATTCTTCTATTCGCTACTGTACAATCATCGTGATAATTCCCTATGATTAAATTAGCATTCTCGAGAAATTTGCGGTAGAAGCCATTGTTTATGATTGCGACCCAATGTCCCCTTATGAAAACACCATTTCAATATATATTGTGTAATTGTTGAACAATACCAGATCGATGGCACGTTTACAAAAAAGGCTTGTTGGCTGTCAATCCGATGGAGCATCGGTAATGCTGGGTTCTGACCAATCCGTCAAAAAGCTGCTGAAACGTGTCAGTTCTCATTTGATAATTATCAAATGTACTTGCCACTTTTTGGTTCTTTGTGCAAGCTATACATGCAAGAAGCTGCCACTGGAACAGTTGATGCCAGATATTTATAGTCACTTATCATGCAGCCTCATATAATCCAAGGAATTCCAGCTGATACAAAATATATTGGATTTGAAGCATCGTTCTGCATCGAGCTGCCAACAAATGGCTATCGTTCTAGTCAGTTGTCAACAGGAACTGCATCGTGTGCTGAACCCAAGAAGCTGTACACTTTGAAGGAGTTCAATTGAATTTCTAAACAATATCCGTACTTTTAAGAAAAATATGAGATACAGGCCATCGAAGATCATGACTTGGAAACTTGTTGGAGAAAACTGCTGTGTTTCAAACAAGCAGATGGGAAGCTGGCTTTTATCTTGCTTAGAAAGTTCATTGCGAACTTTCTACAATCTGAATAAGACCATCTAAATTCGAATGTTAGAAGCAAGGTTCTTGCCAAGATTTTCTGCTGTTAAACACAGATAAAAAAGATTTTTTGGTGAAAATTATAGATGGGAACGAAAAATATTGTGGCAACTCTGGTCGCTACAAACTTACAAGGCTGATCCACACGCAAAAAAAACCACAGTAGAAACTACCATTTTGAGGGTCAAATTGAGCGCAAACACCAACAATTTTCACCTGACTATAAATGCGTTTGATTTTACCATGCCTGCGATTGAAGTCAACCATAGTAGAGTTGGTATCAACATAAGGTCTGTCAAATATACCACAAACGTTGAAGGTTTGAAGATAAACTTAGTAAATTTGACTGAAATTTCATGGTAGTTTTAAAGATGGTAAAATGGTTGTTTCTACTACAAGATTTTTTTCTGTGCAGGATATTTATAGAAGGTAAATCAATTGACACACTCTAAAATTTCACAGATCGTTATAGATGAACACGCTAAGAAAGGAATACCTAGAGCTCGATGATAATAACACACAATCTAAATTATGAACAATCATGTGAATATAAATTCCCGGTTTTTTCCCCCGGTTTCTCCCGGTTTTTTAGAATTCCCGGTTAATTCCCGGTTTTCCCGGTTCTGTGGCCACCCTGTTATTGTTGAACCAACTGAATAACAATAGTTGGTTTGAATATGCTTGGGGTCAGTTCATTTTAGTCGGTTCAGAGAGAGATGAGAATGAAGTTAAATTCATCATAGAAAGCATGTTTTGCACGAAAATAACAATTTTTAAATCAAATTCAAGGCATGTTAATTTCATCAATACATTCATCGGGTAAGCGAATTTGAACGTGTACGTCCCTCTTCAGAAAATGAGACATCGACGCTAGCAAAGTTTCAAAAGTTATTTGCTCGATTCCAAATGAAATGAATCGAAATTCTGAACAATCCCTTGAATCTGCAACCTGCTAGCATTCCAGCCAAATCCAGAATTAAGATAACCCAGATTCATAGAATACAATAAATTTAGAACGCAACCAGTATTGCAAAATTGTAAAATCCAAATATTATTCACACAAAAAAAATTCTTGTTTCGAAAATTTGTACATTTAAAGGGCGATACGGTCAAAATTTGGTCAATATCAACTTGACGTATTTCTTTCAATTTTGCATTTAAAAAACCTGAACACCCCTCATTTTGAAGGTGTGTGTGTGCAGAATGTTGCTCCTATTTTGATTTTGGAATTCACTCTTCAGTTGTCAAAATGCCGTCCAGCAAGAAGAGCAGCGTATCGAAATTTTGCTCGCGCATCGTGAAAATCCGAACTACTCGCACGCAAAGTTGGCAAAATCGCTAAAAGTTGCCAAATCAACCGTTACAAATGTAATTAAAGTGTTTGGGGAACGTTTGTCGACAGCCAGGAAGTCTGGATCGGGGGAAATCGAAAACCGGAAGCCGCTGAGACGACAAAGAGAGTTGCCGGTAGTTTCAAGCGAAACCTAACCTATCTCTCCGAGATGCCGCAAATAAGCTGGGTGTATCGTCTACAACCGTGCATCGAGCAAAAACGAGCCGGACTATCGACTTACAAGAAGGTAGTGACTCCAAATCGCGATGATAAAGAAAATACGACGGCCAAGCGCGATCCCAGAGGCTGTAACGACTATGCTGACGAAGTTTGACTGCGTGGTAATGGACGACGAAACCTACGTCAAAGCCGACTACAAGCAGCTTCCGGGACAGGAGTTTTATACGGCAAAAGGAAGAGGAAAGGTAGCAGATATTTTCCAGCACCTGCGAAACTGTCAAAGTTCGCAAAGAAATATCTGGTTTGGCAAGCCATCTGTACCTGTGGCTTGAAAAGCAGCATTTTCATAGCTTCCGGGACTGTCAACCAAGAAATTTACGTGAAAGAGTGTTTGAATAAACGTCTGCTGCCTTTCCTGAAGAAACACGGTTGTTCCGTACTGTTTTGGCCGGATTTGGCATCTTGCCATTACGATAAAAAGGCCATGGAGTGGTACGCCGCCAACAACGTGCAGGTGGTTCCCAAGGACAAGAACCCTCCCAACACGCCAGAGCTCCGCCCAATTGAGAAATACTGGGCTATTGTCAAGCGGAACCTAAAGAAGACCAAAAAAACTGCTAAGGACGAGCAGCAGTTCAAGGCAAACTGGCTTTCTGCGGCGAAGAAGGTGGACAAGGTGGCTGTACAAAATCTGATGGCAGGGGTCAAGCGTAAGGCCCGGCAATTCGGATTTGGAAAAGCGGAAGCCTAACTGAATATTTTTCCTGAATTTTATACTAATTGAACTTGAAAAAGAAATTTAATTTGATTTTTTAAATAAACGATTTCACCGATTTACACGCGTTTTTCCTTGACCAAATTTTGACCGTATCACCCTTTATTGTTATCATTAATATGTTTAAAATGAACACAACATGATTTTCATTTCATTTCAGAATAAACTAAGTTTATGTTTGTATTTACCTGGAATATGTTTGTTACCACGGTATTTTTTCGAGATTGTTATTTGAGTCCCACGTCATTCCTTTTCGTATAGAATTTCAAATCGTAATTTACAAATTATGTATAAACAGCAGCTGGATAGTTATGAAGAAAACGGATATAGGGTAAGGGGATGTAATGTTAGCCTAGCTCCTTCATTCGGCCTATGCACCAAATGTGTCATTAATTTAGCAATTATCAACAAAATCATGTTGCTATGAGCATGATAGATGTAATCCGAAGCAATTGAGACAATAATAATAATCTTATTGTTGTTCACTTCCGCGAAATTTTCGGTTTCTTGAACTTTTGGGGCATCATGATTTCACTGGTTATGCTGAACAGATGATCTACACGATCTTCAAGTGATCTAAATTTGGCTTAATTGAATAGATAAAGCAAGTAATGCAATCTGGATGTGCAGAAAATAGTTACACGTTACAAACTAACTGTTCACATAGCTAAAATAACAATGATTTTACAAGAAAATCGTAGACCCAATGTTGGGTACATAATTTTTTGTATGTTCCCAACTATGGCCTGTTGTATCAATAACGTATTAAAAAGGTTGTTATTGGTAAAATTTCAAGTGAAAATGCATGAATTTGCGGTTGTTTATACTCAAGTGGCTCATCTAAACATAAATCGAAGTGACAAAATCATTGTATAGTGAATTATAATGTTTTCATTATTGAATGGCTGATAAATCGTATATGATCATCATTAAAGTGTTTCGAGGCAGTTTTACTTAAGTTTGTGTTGTGAAATGTTGTATTAAGTAAATCCAGTACAGCTTACAATGCCTTAATTCATAAAATTAGAAAAAAAAAATCGTACAAATACTGCATTTAGTAATAAATCCATCTAATGGGACGAAGTTGCATCCACGAATAGACCCAATTTGGCGCCTATAGACCGACATTAAATCCACATCCCTCGAAAGTTTATGGCATTATAAAAATAGTTGTGTAACTTTTAGTGATATATGCTACCAAATGTCTTATCAAACTTATCTTTGCAAGTGTATAACTAGTTGAATCTCGATAACAGCTAAAAAACTTTATGAGTTATAATGAAAAATGTGATCGCTGGTTGCATAATAGGCTGAGTCAAGGGACACATACCCTAGTTATTGATTCCGGAAGTACCAGCACATCGGTCTGCAAGCTCGTTCCAAGCTTTATGATTCGCCCCTCATAACGTACCTCACACACGAACACACCCTCAAACATTCTGTCAAAATAACAGAGCGAATCAAAATAAAAACAAAGTTTCTAGTAATGAAAAGCGCAAGAATGTACTGCAAGATGCAAGCTGCAAGAAGTAGTTCAGACCAAGGGGTTCTACAACAGTGAACCAATTTAAATAGCTAGTTTCATATTTATTGTTGGTATAAATCCAAATAAAATCTAGCATGCAGGCAGCAAACAAAGCTAGCGTCCGCGATGCAAAATTCGTTCGGTTTCATTGAAATTTGCTCATTTTTAATATTCGCCTGTCAATGCTAGTATGTTTGATTACGCCGTTTTCAACGTTAGCTTCACAAATACTGGAAATAAAAGTATCGCCCAATACTATTTGCCTATTTTTGACAGTTTCATATATCCGGAGCAATTTGCGATTAGGGACACATACAAAATATAAACAAAATGATTTTTCAATGCAATGCATATTTATTACATCTAAATCATGAGTTTTGACTTTTTTGTCCTGATTGTGCTTCAAGTTTAATAATTAAGTATTGTTTTTGCAAAGGGGCTTAGAATTATTTCTTAATCAAAACAATTCACTCTTCAATTTATGCCATATTGATTGTTGACAAAGTGAAAGGCGTAATTTAAATCAAAACATAAACATGGCGAAAAGTAAAAGGCGATACTGACAAAAAACCAAAACAAAGGCGTAAAGTAAAAGGCGATATTGATCAAATCGACAAAAAGTTTTCATAAGGGCCAATGTCGCAAACGTAAACAATGACTTTTTCCGCAAATTTCTCGAGAATGCTAACTTAATCATAGTGAATTATGACGATGATTGTACAGAACAGGAGTTCCCCTTTATAATAGAAGTGGTAGTTTACTTGAGCGAGTAAGCATTTTCAAGAAATGCGCAAAAGAAGCCATTGTTTACGTTTGCGACATTGGCCCTTATGAAAACTCCATGTCGAAATAATCAAAATAACGGCGAAAAGTGAAAGGCGAAACCGAAATCAAAACAACGGCGAATAGTATAGGGTGATACTTTTATTTCCAGTACTTGTAGGGCCAACACTAAAAATGGCGTAATCAACCATAATAGTATAGACAGGCGAATATTAGAAATCTAGGGTTTTTTTTCATTTGGGCGAATCTACAATTGAGAGATTCTCTCCGGGCTCGCTCTCTTTCATTCATAAACATATCACCTTTACGTTTTTCATTCTACTATTTGTAAAGTATGCTAGCCAGCACTGTTGTGTTTCGATCTGTACTAAAGAATGCCTCGTAAGTGTTATAATGGCGCTGTAATGAATGAAAGAGAGCGAGCCCGGAGAGAATCTCTCAATTGTAGATACGCCCTAATGAAAAAAAAACCCTAGAAATGTGCAAATTTCAATGAATAACGAACGAATTTCCTTAAGCATTATATATGAATCAGAAGCTAGCTTTGTTCTCTGTCTGTATGCTAGATTGTACTTGAATTTATTCGCTAATTTGTAAATTACTGTTTGAAATTCTACTTGCAATATTACAATCATCATTATCCTTTTGTTTACATTCTGCATGTTCGCCCTAATTGAAATTGCTGCGGATATATTATATGACAGTGACACAAATCTAGGAACTTTTTTCAATAGAGCGAATCTAACAATAAGAGATTCTCTCCTGTCTCGCTTTCCTTCATTTACAGCGCGATTATAAAACTTTCGAGGGATTCTTTAGCACAGATCGAAACACAACAGTACTGGCTAGCATACTCTACAAACAACAACAACAAGCAACAGATACAGGGAGTTATTTATTACCTTCCCGTCGATAGTGGATCTAGATGTGATCAACCTGTCATCTCCAGGAAATTTACGTTTAAAGTTATTGTTTACAATTGTTACTTTCGACCTTTTGACGATTTTGTCTAGAAATTGTAGAATGAAAAACGTAAAGGTGATTGAAATATGAATGAAAGAGAAAGTAATTAAAGAGAGTCTCTCAATGTTAGATTCGCCCCAATGAAAAAAGTCCCTAGACATGTTTTGATGTTTTGATATGCCAAGTGATTTTACATGGCGACACCATTAGTGCACGCCAAGATTGAGAGAACAAGAAAAGCAGACAGATTGATTTCAAAACATCGAACATTGATCCTTTTTGTTGCTGCACTATCACGTGTTCATCTATCAATGAATGAATGAATGAAGAAGTATGTAAACGATAAACACTAAATAATCGCTTGCCGGCCGGTGACAAGTTGCATCATGTACAGTTGTGGCCTTGAAGCAACTAGGGAAAATGGTTATCTGTGCACAGAATACTTGCACGCAAACATGCTTCCAAATGCAAGTGTGATACATTCAACAAAACTCAAAACATTGCTCTAGAAAAACTCCTACAAGATTCGGCGATAAGCTAACTTTCGATGAACTAGAAAATACCGAGTACATAAAGGGAATAGACGTAATAACACCGCGATCGCAACTTGTTCGTCATGGGTGTCGGATGACATCTTCCTCACCATGTGGACAGTGTAGGCATTCAAGTTATGACACTCTCACATAGAGGAAAGTTATGCTGCCCGTTATGCACTACAGCATACAATAATAATTCCAAAACGAAAACGTTTGATTCGTTGGTGTTACACCACTACGAGAATTTCGCTGAGTTGCAAAAATGATCTGGAAAAATATTAGCTGTTGTGCTTCCAGCAAGGGAATAAGGCTATGACCAAAATGCCGATAACTGCCGCCAGTTTCGTTCGTACAATTCAATACCAACACATTCGTTAACTACATTGGCGCTGGACGCACAAGTGTCCCATGTTACGAACACAAACGCTGGAGAAATTTACAAGTCGGATTGTCTTATGGAAATAAAATGGATGGGCTTTAAAACAATATTACAAAAACAAACTAGACACAGAGGACAAATCGTTTTGGCTTTTAAAGTGTGTAAATCAATTTGAATTCCGTTTTCATT
Source organism: Aedes japonicus (assembly GCA_034211315.2). NCBI lineage: Eukaryota > Metazoa > Arthropoda > Insecta > Diptera > Culicidae > Aedes > Aedes japonicus. The sequence goes on from JASCZW010002581.1 coordinate 115,169, forward strand.
GAGATGCTCCTTTGATCAAGTGGAACAACCAAACCTTTGTCAACGTATATAATGGGACAGTTATGCGTTCACTGGCCCCATACTTAGTATGCTCGCATCGTGCCACAATCATTCTCATTGTATTTGGGTCCTAAGCTAAAGAAAACAAAAATCTGTGAACCAGATGACGGTACAGTCTCGTGCTAGAGGGAAGGGTCATAGTGATAGTATAGTATTATTCTCTCTTAATCGTGCATGCTGATCAGGTCGTAATAGAAGAACCGGTAATAAAATATCCTTTTTTCATATTATGTTTATGTGTCACTTTCTACTACCTTCAGCCAGTTGGGTACGAACTGACCGTGGCTGAGTATTAGTGATCGCAGCAAAGCGTTTGGTACCTGCAGATTCTACCAGATTGTTTAGGCATATAAAACTCCTCGAGGAACATTCGGTCAAAAGCAGTGCTTTATCAGATTTGTGAGTGTTTACTTCTATGCGAAAAACGTGAGCAGTGCTATGGCGGAATATCACCAGCAAGGAGGTCGTGGAGGCAAAAATCGGGTTCGTGGTAACGTTGGTGCCGGTAGTGATTTTCCACCGCTCAGCGGAGGAAGTGGTAATAATTCGAATGGCGGAAACTGGAGGCAGAACAATGTCAACAATGGAGGAGCCAATAAAAACAGGAGAGAATCGAATGGGAACCAATCCAACAACGGGGGAGCGCATGGATGGAAACAACCGGAAGCATCGCAAGCTAACTCTAATGCGAACTGGAAGCAACCCAACGGTAACCAGCGGCGGGTGCCTGCTGAACGTAACAATCAGGCACAAAATGTTCACCAACATGCTGGTTCGAGGTTAGTATCCAGTCCCTCAGGGCAGCTGGTTGGGCGCCCGGTAACTCAGCAAGAAGTTACTAGCAGAGGAGGGCATCAACATGCTGACAGTGGTTTAGGATCCAATCCTCCAGGGCAGCTGGTTAAGCCTACGGAAACGGGACAAGCGACGCCAGGAGTTGCTAGTAGAGGAGGAATGCGTGGCAATCGAGCGATTTCCGATATCGTTCGTACCCGCCCGATCGGCTCAACTGCATCGAAGCAAGGCAAATGTGGAAAACGGATTATGCTGCAGACAAATTACTTTCGAGTGGCTAGAAAGGACGATGAAAGCATTTTCCAGTATCGAGTTGACTTTAATCCTCCGATTGAAAGTAGCAGGGTGATGAAATCACTTGTTTTTACTTTAAAACCAACAATTGGAGGATATATTTTCGATGGAACACAACTCTTCACCCGGCACAAGTTACGAAGCGATGAGGTGGAGATTACCACCAAGGACCCCAATTCGGATCAGCAATACATAATCAAGTTGCGACGTGTCGGAGCAATCGATGGAACCAATGAAATGGCAATGGTTATCTTCAATTTAATCAACCGTAAGGCGATGAGCGGACTGAATCTGCAACTGATCGGACGAAACTTTTTCGATCCAGCCGCTAAGGTTACCGTCAGTCAATATGGCATTGAACTGTATCCCGGCTATGTGACTAGCATTAGGCAGCATGAAAACGATGTTTTGATGTGTGCCGAATTAACGCACCGAGTTATGCGAACGGATACGTGCTACGTACTGCTGAGACAATGTATGAACCAAAGTGCTAATTGGCAGGACACTTTCAAACGGACCATACTGGGATCGGTTGTGATGGCGACCTATGGCAGCAACCGGACCTACACGGTAAACGATGTCGAATACAACACAACTGCAGAAAGTAGCTTTGAGACTTCCAATGGGCGTGTAACGTTTGTACAATACTTCAAAGAAAGGTATAACATCATCATTCGAGATCCGAGGCAACCGATGTTGGTCTCCCGATCAAAGCCCAGAGATGTTCGCGCCGGATTGCCGGAACTGATCTACCTAGTACCGGAATTAGTCCGAGCAACCGGTATTACTGACGAAATGAGACGTAATTTCAAGTGAGTATTCCACCTTTAAATCCCCAATTTACTGAAGTACAAGCTAATATGAAATTTCCACTTTCAGTTTAATGCGAACACTTGCCGACCATACCCGTCTGACTCCAGATAAACGCATCGAACGTTTGGAGGTGTTCAATCGGCGCCTGCAAGATTCCAAAGCAAGCGCCGAGGTGTTCCAGTTCTGGAAAACTGAACTCGATCGTCGATTGGTCGAGGTACCAGGCCGTGTTTTTCAACCGGAAACGATATTCTTCCACCCGGAGCAAGCTAACTTGTAAGTATTGCGAATTCGCACCCTAACGAATGTGGAACCAACCAGAGTTTTGCTCATTTCACAGTTCGGTCGCGGCTGGCGACATGGCCGAGTGGCAGATGGCTTTCCGCAACAATCCCATGTATCATTCGATTCCGCTTACCAAATGGTTTGCGGTCGTTCCAAGAGGATCGGAAAGGCTTATTGCAGATTTCATGCAATGCTTACGGCAGGCCGCTCGAGGAATGCGCTTCCAAATCGAAGATCCGCAGATTATCGTTATTCCTAATGACTCACCGACGGTTTACATCGACAGTCTGAATTCGATTGTGCAAAAGGATCCCCAGTTGATCATGTGCTTGGTAACGAACGACAAAGCAGATCGGTACGCTGCCATCAAGAAGAAGTGCTGCGTCGATCGAGCTGTGGCCACACAAGTCCTTAAGACACGCACGATTACGCCAAAAGGTGGAAATGTTCGTACGTTGATGTCTGTGGCCACAAAGGTAGCGATACAGGTTAACTGTAAATTGGGAGGAATTCCTTGGATCCTGAAGAACCCCCTGACTTCTATCATGGTCATTGGATTCGATGTTTGCCATGATACCAGGGATAAATCGAAATCCTACGGAGCTCTTGTTGCGTCGATGTACGGAGCGGGTTGCAGACATCCGAAGTATTTTTCGACTGTAAATCACCATTCGAATGGGGAGGAACTGTCGAACTTTATGGCACTGAACATCATTAAAGCCGTTCACGCATACAGAGCGGACTTTGGCAATGCGCTGCCGGATCGAATTTTCGTCTATCGTGACGGCGTGGGAGAAGGACAGTTGGGATATGTATATGACCACGAAGTGACCGCTGTCAAGGAAAAGTTGCAGGTGGCTTGCAAGGGGCAACAAGTTCCTTCTAGATTGACGTTCTTTGTGGTGAACAAACGAATCAACACTAGGCTGTTCCTGCAGAAGAAAAACCCCCTTCCGGGAACGATTGTGGATGATGTAATCACCCTACCGGAAAGGTAAGTCTCTTAAGCAAAAAAAAACAAACCGATGTTGTGTACTGACCATTTTGAAATCTTTCAGAAACGACTTCTATCTAGTTTCGCAAAGCGTTCGACAGGGAACGGTCTCCCCGACTTCCTACAACATTCTAAAGGACGAGTCCGGATTGGATGCTGATAAGCTGCAGCAGTACACGTTCAAACAGACCCACATGTATTACAACTGGTCCGGCACGGTTGGTGTACCGGCAGTATGTCAGTACGCCCACAAGCTGGCATTCCTGGCCGGACAGCATTTGCATAGTGCTCCGAATAGTGCACTGGAAAAGAAACTTTATTATTTGTGAAAACTTTATTTGATTGGTATTTTTTACCTAAATTTTATCACGATTGAAAAATATAGATGCATGCATACATATAATTAAATTTTTTTTTTTTTACTCGATATTTATATCACGATCGCCGATTCCTTGCAAATAAGAATACCGCAATTGAGTCAAATTATTCTCATTTGAGGAATACTAATTTTATGGCACTTAAATGCGTTCAAATAGAGTTGACTTGTTCAAATTGTAACGTTGAGCGTTGCATAATGTTTTTTGGTTCAGGTTCATCCGCGTGAACTATTTGGAACTATTATGAATTAGGTTAAATAAGGTTTGATAAGATTTGAATCGTATACTTCTTCTTCTTCTTCTCCTCTCTGTTTGTGGATGCATTCTCCACTCTGGAAAGGTAACAGCGACCATATATCCATCTATTTCTTTAGCGTCGATTTGACAGCCCACCTCATTGAAAATAAGCTATTATTTTTCAGCCGGCGAATTTGACGAATTACCGGCAGTCGTTGTTTGGAGTTATAATCCGCTGGTTTTAGTTATTACTCTTGTTAAAATCATATTGTTCGTTTGTTTTAGGAAATCAGTCACTTGTTTACATCGTTAGATCTAAGTAGTTCGGTTATATTTTTATACTTGCAGTCAAAGGAAAAGTTCATTCGTGTGAGATTGAAGCGTACACAGTGCAAAATGATGTGTTCCGCTGTTTCCGGCTCATCGCATATTTCGCAGTTCGGGTCTTCGCTGATCTTCATTTTATACAACCAGAATTTACTGAAATCATGTCCAGCCATTCGGTTTAATGTTCTTATTTCGATGTTATCCAAATGCTTGTTATAGTACCACGGTTTTTCGCGGAAATCCGGTTGTATAGCATAAAATGTTTGCCCTTTTTCTTTCGCATAATCTGTGTACCACTGGTTAGTACTTTCCATTTTTTGTTTCTCGAAGTATAAATACGCATCTTTCAGCAGTATTTGATGGTCAATTGATTCGTCTAAATTTGTTCCTTGTTTTGCTAACTGATCTGCGACATCATTACCTTCCAGATTTATATGACTGGGTATCCATTGTATTTCTATGTTTCTTTCATGGCAATCCTGAAGTATGTCGTTCACGATGGTGCTTCTCCATTCTATCCTTTGACTGTTTTCCAATAAAGTACATGATGCCAAAGAATCGGTGAGTATCACAACATTTTGAAGATTAAAACTTTTGGCTTCCTTTACCGCGATACTGATTGCTATTATTTCTGCCGTCATAATTGATGTTTCTTGTTTCAGCTTCAAAGATATCCTCCTGTTCCTGGCCGCTATATATATTCCTACTCCGCAAATATTACCACATTTCGATGCATCTGTGTAAATCTTCATGTGATCCTTATATTTTCCATTTAGCAAACAAAGCACCATCTGCTTCAATGCTATCGTACTCACGTTTTCTTTTTTCAGTTTCATTCCAATACTCCTGTTGATAACAACTTCGTTGTTGGTTGACATATATTTTATTGGGCTAATGATCTTAAAGATGGCTATGTTGTCGAGATATATTTTTTCCAAGAAAGTAATTTTTTCCGTATCACCGTTGTATCTATCAACCTGAGTGAGCTGTTCATATACCGGATTTTGATGCGCTACTGTTTTTGCAATTTCCTTAGACGTTACAAACTTGCTATGGATTTCATATGGATTTTGTGCTGCAATGGCCAACACCGTGTTTAGCGGAGTGGTTTTGCTGCAACCCGTTACTCTTCTTAAACAGCTGTTCACAGCCACCTGTAAAGTTTTCTTGTTAGTCATACTAGTGTTATTTACGACCGATGCTCCATAATCAAGAAGATTACGGATCAGGGCTGTGTAAAGTAATCCCATCGTCTGGGGTTGTCCACCGTGTCTAACGGATGAAATAATTTTCAGCATTCTCAGCCGTTCTTCAATCCTTCTTTTGACAGATCTTATTTGTTTTCCGAAGTTGTGAAATCGGTCTATATATATATATTCCCAGATATTTATAGCTCTTAACTGTCTCTAACGTAACGTTGTTTAGACTTATGGCAAAGGTGTTAGTTCCTCCGTGAAATAAAACTACTTTAGTTTTATTTGGATTGATCTCGAAGCACAGTTGTTTTACCTTGTCGCTAAACTCGTTCAGTACTTGTTGTGTTTTTGCATGGACTTCTTCAATGTTTTTTCCATTCACTAATAACGAAAAGTCATCAGCGAATTGGACCAACACCTCCTCCTTCGGTTAACGAATGTAGACTGCTTGTGTAAATATTGAAGAGGGTGGGTGACATAACATCACCTTGTGGTAATCCATTACTTATCATTCTTGACACGGTATTGTTACCAACTTGCATTGATATCTTTCTGTTTTGCATGAAGGAACTCACCCATACGATGATTTTTTGTGGAAATTGTAGATTACACATCTCTTTCTCTAGAATGTCTCTGTTTACCGAATTGTATGCATTAGTTAGGTCTATAAAAACAGTTGCCGTAATCAATCCTTGTATTTTATTCTGTTTGATGGTGTTCACTACAAAATTCAAACAGGTCGATGTTGACAATTTTTTTCGAAAGCCGAAAGTCAGTTTAGGTAGCATCTTATTTTGATCTAAGTGAGATTGGATTCGTTCTAGAACCATATTTATTTATTATATATATTCCATCTGACCTAAGGTGGTCTTAATGAATTTGTTTATGACGGGGAAAGCCGTTTTAATTTGGCGTAAAAACCCCATATCTTTTGCAAAACAATACAGTAAAAAACAAAACAATACAATACAAAACATTGCTTAGTTGCACATTCGTAAACATAATTAAAATAAACAGGATTACAAACGTAGAGTATAGTCAAAGTATAAAATAAGAAACATCCATAGTTCGGAGCAGTCCTTGTCGTCAATCAATTATCCTCATCAAATATCCTTCTCGTAGCATGCCATTCTGTCAGTCTGCGCTTGAATGTTGCCAAAGTACAGTTAAAGTCGAATAGAAAATACACAACGTTGAACCTAGCTGACATGAAGCGGATAGGGTCATGAAATCCATATAATAAATTACGGGGTTCAAGCAGCAAGAAGTCCCTCTGGCGAAGCATTCGTTCAGGAGCGTAGAGGTTGAGCTGACTTAATAGCTCCGGTGAGTCAATTCCACCTGTTAGTGTATTGGCAACGACAACAGCTTGCGCAATATTTCGCCTATGGTCCAATGTCTGTAGTCCCAGCAATCTGCATCTATCTTCGTATCGTGGAAGGTTCAACGGGTCACGCCACGGTAGGCGACGCAGGGCATATCTCACGAATCTTCGTTGAATTGCTTCGATCCTAGCTGTCCATGTGGCCTGATATGGGCACCAAACAACAGAGTTGGATTCCAAAATCGACCGCACCAGAGTACAAAGACCGAAGGCAGAGAGGGTCTTTAAATTCACTAGATATTTCAAAAATGAAACCCAGCTATCGATTCGCTTTGCTGATAATATCGTCGTAATGCAATCGATACGTTAGTGCCGAATCCAGAGTGACGCCAAGATCACGAACTTGATGAACAAGTTCGAGAGGCTGGCCGTTCATTGCATAATTGTGCGTGATCGGATTGAGTTTGTGATGAAACGAAATGATGTTGCATTTGTGGATGCTTAACGTCAGCATGTTTCGGGTGCACCAACCAACGAACCGATCTAACAACAGTTGCAGTGCATAGCAGTCCTGGATGGTTTTGATGACCATGAAGATTTTGACGTCATCAGCGTAAAACACACGGCAACCAGATGGTATTATTTGTAATCTTTGTAATCTTGTTATCTTTGTAATGGTAGGGACCAGAGAGATCGGTCGTTTTCCCTCTACAGTGGATTGGTCTCTACCGTATTTTGGGATTGCAACAACTCGTATTTCTTTAAGTGAGAACGTTAATGTGCCTGACATAAACATTTCGTTTATTTGCCTTATAACCGTATCTCTTACTTCCGGTTTTAACTGTTTCAACATACCGTATTGTCGTCAGCAGGAGCTGATTTTTCATTTTTTTTTTATCGAGAATTCTGTACCACGACTCAACATCCATGATATTGTATCGGCATACAGATCCATAAGTCATTGTTTCTGAAACATCTACATCGTTTTTCCCAAAATGCGTGTCCAAGAACTTTTCAGCAAGTTGAACGTTTTCTTGGATTGGATTATTGACTTTCCAACTGCATCTTTTTCCAGTGATTCTACCTACTTTATCCCATAATATTGCCGAACTAGTTTGTGGGTTGATAGATGCTGCCAAATCTTCAATTTGTTGACGAATACCTTCTTTTTTCCGCCGTAGAAATATGGCTTTTGTTTTTCTTACCGTTATTGCGTTCTCGATAGTGCTTTCAGAGTTGAACTTTCTTATAGCTTCATTTTTCTGTTTCCAGGCTTCCTCTACGTGTTTGTTCCACCATACTTTCGGTGTATATCTGCTCTTTTTGGTGTTTTGCTTGTATATTTTTTGTGCTTCGTTTTTTAGGTCCTCCAAACTCCGAATGTTTTCTCCATTTAATTTAGCAATTTCCTCATATATTCCTTTATGATTTACAAGGTATTTATTTATTTCGTTGACTGTGTCATTTTTTTCAATTTCGATGAGTAAGTGTTCACTTCCCCCGATTGTTTCAGAACGAACTTTCCAAATAAGTTCAGCAAATAGCCTTGCAGAACAACATGTGATGTCTATGGCTGTTGCTTTTCTTCTTGTATCCAAAGGCATGAACGTTTTTGCTCCGTTGTTCAAAAGGATCAAATCTGAACCATTCATGGCATCTTTCATCAATCTTCCTTTCTGGTCACATTTCTCATCTCCCCAAGCTACATGATGACAATTTATATCTCCTCCGCTCTGGATAAAGTGATCTGTTCACCTCTTCAGAGATGTATTACTGTTTACTAACTTCTTCGAAGTTGTAACGATTCCGGATGTAGATTCCGACACCTCCGTATCCGTCTGGTCGGCTTTGTATAACTTTGTGATATCCGCTCACATTATATGCTCTTGTTGATTCTTCTTCCATTTTATACGTTTCCGAAAAAACCGCTATATCAAAGTTGTCTTCGTTAAGTACTCTTGCTATTTCTTCCTTGTTTTTCCTAAAGCTCTGTACATTGGACTGCAATATTTTCATTTTGTGTTACTGTTATTATATCTTGTTGTTACATATTCTCTGTTATTCAGTTGTTATTCTCATTTAATTCCAAACTTCTGGCGTTAACCATACCTTTGTGTATCATATCTGTGACGAAGGTGGAGAATTCTTCGCTTTCCATTTGCTAATTTTCAATTTCCAATGTTTGTTTGTTCGTCGAGGAGGAGGGTTGATCATGCATCTGAAGTTGAGCTTTTCGAAGTTTTGACTTCCATTGTTCCGCTTCTGTTGTTTTGTACTTGTTGAAAAGTGCAGTTCCATTCTGGTGTCCATCCGTTACAACTTTTTGTTTCTTTTCCTTGAACAATACAACCTGATTTCCAATATTACTAGAATTATCGTGTGACGTCTGGGTGTCTCCTACTCGTTTACGACGTGGATTGTTGAGGCGTGGTTTAAAATTTCCAGCTGCCATTCCTGCAAAAGATTCTGCTGGTGTAGGGTCTTGAGCAGTTTCCGCTATCACTGCATAATAATTTTGAGTGTGAATCGGGAACTGTTCTATAACTTCTAACGCTGTTAGACTGGTTCTTGCTAGAATCGATTGCACATTATTTTAGCGTGAGCGTTCCGGACATGTTTGGTCAGTTGTTTCATGTTCCTTTCTGCAGTGCAGGCATCGTTTTTGTTGTTTACAGTTTTCATATTGTTCTTCGTTTTCGTGCATTCTTGTACACCGGAGGCATTTGCTTTTGCTTCGGCAATTTTCTTGCTTGTATTTGTATCTTAGGCAATTTAGGCATAAAACAGCTTTACGGTAGAAGGCTCTTACTCTGATCGAACAGCAGAAAATTTTCACAGAATCCGGTAGTTTCGAAGCTCTGAATGTCACGCTCATTCGTTGTGATGGCTCTTTTTTGTTGTTGAAATATCGATGCATTATGTACACCTGCATTATTGGATATTCACATCTCATTCCTTCCAGTATGTCTTCTTCGGTAATGCCCAACGGGACCCCGGCGATTACGCCTGTGACAGATATCAGGTGTCTTGAGATGTATGCCCTGTAGTTCCGAGATTTCAGTTCGGTATCATTCGTGAGGCGATTCGCTACTTGACAGTTATTTAGGTAAACCATTATTTTGTTTCGTACGATATTTTTCAATTCCATAACGTGGGCCTTGTACACAATCATCTTCCGCAGAATGTTTGCTAGCGTCAGTTTATTAATTCTAATAGATCCATTTTCTGTATCGATTAATTCTACCATCACGCGATACGGACCCTGGTCGCCATGTTCGTATTGGTAGTCAACTTTTGGTGCTTTTGATGCTGTCATGTTGAGGTTATTTATTGCTCTGTTTGCTCCCTCTCCCGGAGAGCTGTTTATTGTTGGTATTGGTGTATCCATCCTATTCTATTTTTTCTTCTCTCTTTGGCATCGCTATTTTCTTTTTTCGGTATGTAACCTCACTATTGCAATGGCGTCGTTTCGCCTTATTCGGCAAATTTCACTAAATCTAAAATATAGATTTTTCTCTTGTCTTAAAAAACTATTCACTTAAATTTAACTTAAACTTAAATTATAATTTCTCCAATAAAAGTATATGATACAAATCACTCGATTTTATTATTTAATCACTCCAAAGACCGCTTAAATTTCCAAGCACATGCGAGCGTACCGCAATCTCGTAATGCAATGAATCTTATACCAAATGTAAATATTGACAAAATAGGTTAGGTTAGATTCGCTACTAACTTATTTTGCATGTCGACTGGTTTGTGCCTCGGCTAAGTTGAATGCTATAAAAATAAGAAATGCAATAATGGCTCCAAACTATGAAATCAACGCCAACATTTGATTAGGGCAAATCTGCTTTTGTAAACAAACACTTTGTCTGCTTATTTATCGGAAGTTGAACACAATTCCTACAAATTGAATGTATCAGTGGATAGAGATAAAGTTCCTCTTCCTTAATGCTTAAATTATGTTTGTGACCTTATGTTCAACAAGAGCCCTAATCTAATGTTGGTGCTGAAATAACCATCTTGACGAAACAAGGAGAAAAGCCAACTGAATCTTTATTCGCCTTGCGGATTGTTTGCTGGCGCTTTTATTAAGCATAAAAGATAATTGTTTGATCAACATTTCTTAAGGGTCACCCACAATTGATACGTTGCGGATGCGTTGACGTAAATTTGACGGTTTTCTGTGGGGGGAAAACTGTCAAATTCACGCAAACGCGTCCGCAACGTATCAATTGTGGGCCAGCCATTAGTGACAAGAGGATTTAAGCTAGATTTTCGCAACGATACCGGCTGGAGAACAGAAGTTATCGCGTAGTTTCGGAAGTCTTTTTCTAAATAATTGAAACGTTGTTTCTAAGAGATACGTACCGAGGTTAATTTAAGTATACGTAGTCTCCGGTCTGCAAGACCGGCAAAGCGATATCAAGCTAAACAATGCATTAGGTCCTAAGTAACATTGGGAGACTCTCTTTGTCGACTTTCTCTTTTCGTACCTACGGCTATGTAAAAACATGTTTAAGTATTTTAAGCATCTAGTACGGTAGTATAAAGTGTGATTGAGCATCCCATACGTCGAAAACATCAACAAATGGTTTAATAGACAAGCTATTAACCAAAGAGAAAGTCGACGAAGAGAATCTCTCAATATTACTTAGGACCTAATGCATTGTTCAGAGGATATCTTCTCGAGATACGCAATTTGTTAAACGTACCAAAACAGCGCTCAGGCGCTTTTTGTGCACGGGCTGGAATTTGAGATCCATGTATTGTGGTTTCTGTGTCACCGATCATCACCAACTTTGTCCGTGGAGCACGGATCACTAGACCAACCTTTCGATGTAGTTAAACGGAGGGAAGTGAAGTTCGCAAAACTACTGTGCGATATTTCACCTGACGCACAGTGGGACCAATTTGAAAAAAGACGGTCAAAAACATTTTCACCCTTTTGTCATCATTTTATCAACTAGGTGTCCAAAGAAGAGTTGCTCAAAATATTATTCCGCATCTTTTGAAAAATCGCGCCTAACATTTCATCAGGGCTTAACTACACTTTCAAATTCTAACTTTTTCCAGCTACGAGATAACGGGTTGTGGTCTTCGACAAAGTTGTAGAACAAGTAATTTTAAGAAAAGTTGCTCAAGACACTAAGCTTTTAGAGTCTAACGTTGAAGAGATATAAATGTTGTAGAAGGAGATGTTCGCTCATCACCATGAGGCACCAAGAGTGAACAACAATGTTTTTGGCTAGAATTGAAAGATATGAAGAGAAAGTTTTGATAGTTCCGCTAGTGTGCGGCAGGCTTGGAAACATAGCAGATGTTTTAGGAAAATTGAGCGAAAAGGGCATGTGTACAGTGGTACTCGAACCAACGACATTTTTTGCCAACATCCGTGCTTTAACCTACCCCGCAGTGGGATGTTAGGCAAAAAATGTCGTTGGTTCGAGTACCACTGTACACATGCCCTTTTCGCTCAATTTTCCTAAAACATCTGCTATGTTTCCAAGCCTGCCGCACACTAGCGGAACTATCAAAACTTTCTCTTCATATCTTTCAATTCTAGCCAAAAACATTGTTGTTCACTCTTGGTGCCTCATGGTGATGAGCGAACATCTCCTTCTACATCATAATCGTTACTCCTCGCACGGAGAATATATAACATAACAATTAATGTAGATATAAATGGTTTTCTTTCAGCACTACCTCAAAACTGTTTTCTTTTTAGATAATTAGTACCTTGTTCAAATTTGACGATTTCAATATGTTCTAAGAAATTGTAGGAATTATTAAAATACACATTTTTGCTGAAAACACCAATGCTCTTTGGTGACCACATTTTGCTATATGTTGATTGAAGTGTCTGAGTGACGTCATAATCAACCGCCTCAAAAAGGGTGGGCGGGTCCTGGCGGGATCTAAAACAGGTTGTATTTGAAAGATTATCTTATGAACAAGTTTTGTCAGCATTAGGTACTGAGGGTACCTAGTAAAACGTCAGTTTGAAATAGTACAGGTTACAAGCCAATTTATATTTCTCATGTGACGTAATGTACAACAAACTAAAAAAATATATGCGGGTCCTTGCGGGGTCTCAAATTAATTGTATTTGGAAGATTATCTTATCAACTAGTAAACCAGAAATTTTCAGCGTTGTGTACCAAAGGGTATCTAGTAAATCCTTCTTTTGAAATGGTATGCATAATAACGTAATGCTGACGATGTATTTGCTTTTTCTTCTAGAGTACTGAATAAATTTTCCAAATTTGTTTGAACAAGCGGTTATTCAACACTGATGTTTGTTGGGTAGTGTTGGGTTACCGGACCCTAACCAACACCGATTGGGGGGTAATTAATTTGCACTGCCAGTGGGGTGGAATATTTCGGGCGCTCTTCATAAGTGGACTGTATTTTTGGTTGGGTTTGAGGTTTCTTCTAGAGTTCTATTCATCCCTTTAACATACACAGTATCACACATCCGTCCATCAATCACACAGCACATATATTTCGTCCTGAACACACTTTATTTACAATATTTACATATGAACATTCACTACATCACAAACAATTAACACAGAACATTCCGTTTCCATTGTGGCTCTGCTCCCATCCATCCTTCCCGAGAGTCAGAGCCGACACGACTATCCGCACAGCAGATCATCCACTCGTTAGCAACCAGATGATCCCAGCTGTGACGTCACCGATAACGATTGCCGTGATCGCTGTCGATATCGGTCGATGTGGTAGGGAGAAACTGTCTCGGATCGGAGGAACGATCGTTGGGAGAGAAAGTCCTCTCATTCCACAGTGGCGTAGCGAGGGTAGGGCGATGTTACTCCCGAACAGGTAGTGTTTGACCACCAACGCCACATCGCCTACATCCAAGCTGAGTTGCTGAAGCTTATGCCCGGGTACAGAAACATACGACGTTCGTAAACTACAGTGGATAGATGCAGGTTTATGAAGCTTCGAGCTAAGTAAACATCATTAGCGGAGAGAGCACTGCTTCACCTTCTAGGGCGATATTGAACAGAAGTCAGGAAAGTCCATCACCTATTCGAAATCCCGGCGAGATTCAAACGAACCGGATTGTTCGCCTGAAATCTTCACGCAGATTTGCACACCATCCATCGTTGCTATAATCATTTTTGTGAGCTTCCCCGGGAATGCGTTCTCGTCCATGATTTTCCATAGCTTTATGCGGTCAATATTGTCGTACGCCGCATTAAAATCGATGCACAGGTGGTGCGTAGGGAACTGTAATTCACGGCATTTTTGGAGGCTTTGCCGTATGGTTAAGATCTGATCCGCTGTCTATCGGCTGTTCCACTTCTCCGATATATGATCTGTCTCCTAGATTTGACTATCAATCGGTGCAAACAAATGGAAGAAGGATCATTGCCCTCATCTGCCGTAGTCTCGGGTATTAATTGATCCTCACTGCCTACGTTCTCCACGCCATTCAGGTATTCGTCGAAGTGCTGCCTCCACATTTTAATCACGTCCGTCCGTCAAGATGTTTCCATCTTTATCCCAGTACATTTCGGCTCGCGGCACAAATCCTTTGCGGGATGCGTTGAGCTTCTGGTAGAACTTTCGTGTTTCTTGAGAACGGCACGACCGCTCCATTTCCTCAGTTTTTTCTTCTGAAAAAGGCGTCTGCAGTTTCCGCCTCCACTTCGCGCTACGCTCTTTTCCTACAAAATCTCTCTACACTTCTCGTCAAGCCAATCATTCCGTCGACTGCGTTCTGCTTTGACAGTACTTCACCAGCCCTCAAGAGGAGCTCCATAGAGCTCATCATAGTCCGACAATGCTGTCTCAAGATGCTGCGCGTAAGCAATGGCGATATTCGGTTGTTTCGATCGCTCTATGTCAGTACCATACATTGTTGATGACGGAGAGTTTTGGGTGCAGTTTAAATATCATCAGTCGACGTTCTGACGTCGATAATATCGAAGAAGTGCTTGGGCTAGTAATCTGGGGACCGAATTATCACCGCAGAAAAATGAACTGCTAAGGTTTACTCAAAAGCGGTACTTAGCACAAAGGCAGCTTTTGGGCCGATTACCCAATCATTATTTTTCAAATATCTTGGGATCTGGTCTTTACCGTTGGATCGGGTTTGATTTGAAGTGTACTTGGAATGCCCACATTAAGTATTTGAAGCAAATATGCAAACATAGAATCAATTCGAAATCAATCCGGCCAAGTTGTGGCATATGATGGGGTGCTCATTCGTAAGACATTACCGTGGAGTCACCAGACTTTACATGGTTCCTAACTTTGCACACTCAATCATTTTCGGATATATGCCATCTTAATTTGAAAATTGTTATTGCTGCAAACAATGCCTCACATTAGCTAGGGAAATGAATTAAGCAAACATATTTCAAAAAACTCGTTAAACTCGAGATACGACGAAATATACATGTAAAATTGCGCATTAGGAACCGCGCAATGTATGGTGCGTACACGGTATAACTCTACATAAAATAACTCAGTCATTTTCTCTTGAACAAAAGGTCACAAATACAAATAAAGCACTCTTTAAGAAAGAGAAGCTTTATGTCCATCCACTGGTATATTCAATTTAAAGGAATTGTATTCAACTTACGCAAAACTAGCAGACAAAGTGTTTGTTTACAAAAGCAGATTCGCCCTAATCAAATGTTTTCGCTGAACTTTTCGCTCCGTTTTCTGTCGGCAAGTAAAAGCTAGAGTCCCTAGAAAGAGTCACGACAAGACGAACATGCAACACTTATTTCGATTAGTTCTCATTTTGCGTGCATGTATAATTCAGATGGGTTGCTCGATAGGTAGCTCCGATAGGTAGATTTGGTTTCACTCTTTGCGTGACTCTATATATAGGGACTCTAGTAAAAGCTACCTTATAAAATTAGAACGAACTCAGTATCGTTGTCTTCGCATTGCTCTTGACTATGTGCACTCAACGAAAAACATGACTCTTAAGGTTTTGAAAGAAGAAAACCCCCTCCAGAACCGGATCTGGGAACACTCTTAATCTAAAATGTTGGGTGAAAAAGGCATTTGCAATAGAAAATTGTGAACAAATGCTAGGCTGAACACACAATCTCGATTCATTAAAATTTATCTCCACTACATATTGTTGGATAAGTGTCTTCCGTGCTATACTTCAGACCGTGCTCATTTCACCTATACTGCCGTTATAAGCATAACTGTCCCATGTATATAGTATATATATGTATATAGTCCAATGTACATTCTAACTTGGCAGAAGACCAATATCACAGGTACAATCTACAAATTTAAAAGCAATAGGTCCTAAGTAACAAATGTATCAGTTCAGCGCCAACATTAGATTAGGGCGAAACTGCTTTTGTAAACAATGTCTTTCGTAGTCATTTTCTCTTGCACAAAAGGTCACACATACAAATTAAACACTTTTTAAGGAAAAGGAGATTTATCTCTTTCCGCTGATATATTCAATTTGAAGGATTAGTATTCAACTTCCGATATATTAGCAGCCAAATTGTTTGTTTACAAAAGCAGATTCGCCCTAATCAAATGTTGGCGTTGAATTACTTTAAACAACTAAAATCATAGTAAACTTAAAAACCAACTTTTTCTTTGTAGTATTGACGGCGGCTTACCACGGAAACCGTGCAAACATTAAAGATTACATGATTAAGTTACAATTACGATTTAAAAAACAAATTAAAATTTTCAATCCTATTATTATCGATTTGACACAAATCTTGCATAGGACCTAATGCAATGTTTGTCTTGAATTGTTTTTTTTTTTCGGGTGCGGATAGGGAAACCCATAGAACATGGGACAATTATACGTAGAACGGCTAAATTCATTATAATCTTCTAATAAAACAAGCATCTCATCGGATTCCGGAAAAACTTATCAATTATAATCCCACGAATTTTAGTACTGAAAAGTTTCGAAAAAAAGAAGGGTTTCCACTGATTGGTCTCACCTCAATGGATAAACTGGCTTCGGTGTATTCTATGAAAACTCTGGAGCCGTCCACAAACATAAGGAGCCTTGTTCTGTTTATGTTACTGAGCTGGCAACAATCAACTTCGCATTGGGGATGATTTCCCAGGTAACCAATAAGCAGTTCCAAAGCGTCTTTACGGCAGCCTATCAAGCATTCAAGTCGCCGTAAATGCAACATAAATGCCATTTTTGGCCCAATATACGGCTGCTTTACTGCAATGCTATGATAATTCGTCATTAATGCTATTTTGCATTTGAAATGCTTATTACATGCTACATAGCATTTGCAATGCAGCTTTACAACCGATAGCTTTCAAGATGCGGATTTAATGCTAATAAAATGCTTGTAGCATCTGAAATGTAGATTTAGGGTTGATTTACTGCATATGCTAATGTTTATGGTTACCTGGGTTTCAACATGTCTGTAAATCATTATTTCATCTTCTCCGACAGCCTCAGTTCTTGGATCGACGGAACCTAGCAGACACTCATCTTATTTCCTAACAAAACTAAGGGAATAAACCTACAATGCTACATACTAAGTAGCAAATGGCACGTTCATACCAAGATATAAAAATGAAGTATAATAATAAGCATGATGTTGAAGCTGTCCGGCCAACTGATATTCATGCTCTAACATTTCACGAAGATAGGCGAATAGTGATTAACTTTTAATTATTGGTTTTCCACGGTATAGTAGAAGATTTTTTATTCATCGTCCTAGCAGGAAACAGACGAGTAATTAGGTCAGGCGATTTTACTTTTTAATCCAATATGTACCGTGCTTTCAGTAGAGAGCTGCTAGTTATATTTATTTTCTATAACAATGAGAAAATAAACTGACCTAGGTACACAATTGCTAACATTCAAATGTTAGAAAATATTGTGCTAGAGGAAATCCTTCGTGTTAAAGTAAATTTCGCCTTCCTAAGTTAGGATTATGATTGGAGTTGCCACACAACAGTAATATATAAATGACGCAGATATCGAACCTCTTGATTAATCACTGCGAGAAAGCATTTAACTCGAAAAGAATGATTGTTTTTCACATAATTCAACGGTTTCGGAATTATGGTTCAATGTCTGAAACAAGGTACACTTTTACTGTTGTAAGATCAACTGCCTTAAATCTTAAAAATCAGTCACCTTCTGACGAACTCTAGCCAGTGGTCAGCATTTGATCAGGTTAAGCTAGAATTTAAGAAAACATTTATATAGTTCCTTGTAATCAATAAACGTTTCTTCTATAACTGAATTTTCGATTTAAATATGAAAAACCACTACCAATCACGTAAAATCCTGGCCGCACTGGTATTCCTAACAACAGTGAATCGCGTATATTGCGCGAGACCATCAGCCGTCGTCGCCGCGGAGGTCCAATACAACTTTTTTGCATCATCTTCCCTCGCCACCCGCATCCATACTATCCCGACCCCGATTAACGGGACCTGGGGGGGTATTAATTCGTCCTTGATTAATGGCTCGCGATGGTTTGATGCTCAGTATGCGACATTTTGCACCGCTTCTACATTATTATTTACAAACATTCTTCGCCCCTTATTTTGTTTTGGCTTCTTATGCTTTCTGTTTTTGTCTGCTTCGGGCGCCGTACCAAACACACAACAAAGATGGCTTGTACGTTTTTCGAGGTTAGAATTTTTCCACCTTCACATACGAAAAATCAAACGGAGATTTTCTACTTACAAGCTAAGATCCGGGTTCCGATGTTTACGATCCAATTTGCACGCTTTGTCACTAGAAATTTACTTATTGCACACCGTGTTTCACTAGCACTTACTTTCCGCTATCAGAAGCGATCATTTTCGTCAGAAATTGACTGAAATTTCAATGGAAAATTTACGCGCACAGATTTCCCTCAATTCGCGTATACACAAAATAATCGCGAAAAAAGCGATTTTCAGACCGATGCTTCTGTCGGTGTTGTGTTGATGTTGCGCATCCACATTGCGGGTGTACACAAACAAATGCGAGAGCGAAACGGAAGATATGGAATGGGCAAGAGCGAGCAGTGCGAAATACAATCTGATTGGAAACTATAACAGGACCCATGTGGCAGATTTTGACGTTTTGACGAAGTTGGTATAAAGAGGAGGAATGCAGCGAGTCATTTTCAGACATCGAACACAATGGGACACGGAAAGAAATCATTTGCTCTATTGAAGAAACTTTAACCAAATCGTTAGTTCAAATCAAAATAACGATTTTGGAAGCTCTGGTAAAAAACATTCAAATGCACATCATGCAAACTCACATTGGTCATAAAATCGCACACGCACAACTATTTCACAGAGGTTGATTCAAGCTGTGCTGCTATTTTTGCCCCAACAAAAACAAAAAGCAGTTAAAAACATAAATTTAAATATACACCAGTCATTCGAGGTTTCGTAGTTTGTAGTTGTTAACGTTAATTAAACTACGCTAATTGAAAGGTTGTACCTCTTATTATAATCAATGGCTAATCGATTTAAAATGGTTTCATCAACATGCAGATCGAAGACGGAACGTGGAGAAGGCGAATGAATCACGAACTGCATCAGTTGCTGGGAGAACCTACCATCGTACACATCGCTAAAATCGGTCGACTACGATGGGCTGGGCATGCCGTCAGAATGTCGGACGACAGCCCTGTGAAAATGATTCTTGAAAACGAAACGACGGGTACAAGAAGAAGAGGCACGCAACGAGCAAGGTGGATCGATCAAGTAGAAGGCGACCTGCGGACCCTGCTCAGACAGCGGGACTGGCGAGGTACAACCATGGACCGATTACAATGGAGACAACTTCTGTGTACAGCAGAAGCCACACCGGCCTTGGTCTGATTGGTGAGGTAAGGTCATATTTTCACAATAATAACAATATTGTCACGATTTATGTTCCAAAACAGATTAAGCTAGATTTTGCCATGTGCTCTCTTCATAAACACATATTGTTAATGAACAGGGTATAGACAAAATTATTGGGACAGGCACATTTTTGGTCAATTTTGTGGTCACGTAACTTCATGAAATATTTTCCTATTTCAATTCTTCAAGAATCATTCGACTGAGCAGTTGATTTAGTTTCAAACAATGCGACAGTGAAATTGGTCATGGTCACCGGATACAGGAGATGTTACGGGTTTCCGGAGGATCTATCCTACGTGTTAACATTGTGATGAGATTCGTAACAAGATGACGTTGTCATACTTTTTTTTTTTAAATAAAAACCCAAAAACATTTCGCAAGCGAATGAAAGGTTGGTCACCAAAATCGTCATTAAATTGACCGAGATATGGTCAATTCCATGTAACAGGTTCTGACCCAATTTTATTTTTTGATCCTTTCAGGTGGATACTGCTGTACAAATTTCTTTTCAACTTTTCCGTTTCAGTTAACATGGGATTAAGATAGAAAAAGAAATTTCTTTCGAACTCGATACCGACCTTAATGTGCTGGTTTTTACATAAAATGGTTGCCATCGAGAAGCGATTTCTAGTATGCAGCTGACAAGTTAAGACCTGAATTAATTTTTGCTATTTAAACCGAAGTGATTTTGACAACTGCTCCAGTATGAGTCTCATGTCAGTTTTCCTTGTGAAATAATCGAACTGAATACTATTCCGTAAAGGCCAGTATTGACTTAAAAAGTAGAGAGGCTACGGATTTTTGTTCAATATTACCAAGCGGAATTTTGACCTTCACTTACGGAATAATCGAGCGGAACGTTTTTCCGAACGTAAAAGTGACAGCTCCCATTAGTTTGCGTGGAAACCTCACAAATTCCAGTTTTATTTTTCAGGTGGATACTGTTGCACAAATTTCTTTTCGATTCTTTACTTTCCCGTTTCAGTGAAAGTAATTTAACATGGGTTTGGGATAGAAAAAGAAATTTCATTCGAACACGATACCGAACAGCAACAGCACCATTTAGATTACATGGGTAGTCGTTCAACAGTCGTTCAAAAAATTACTCTGCTTAAATCAACAAAATATTTTGTTGGTATTCAATGCAAGGTTTCTATTTGTTTCAATTCATAAAAAAGTTTCAAATCGATTCAAAATTTCATTCAAATCAAACCAATAAAATTATTAAATGTAACCAGTGTGCAGTGTGATAATAATTTTCAATTTTTCAGTTTTATTGGTCCATATTTAAACCAAAATTTAAATTTAAATAATATTCGATTTATAACAATCACATTCACTTAAACTGAAGTGGTTAATTTATTGTTTACACAAAATATTTTTAAGTGCGCTCATTTTTTACTGTAATGCAGGTAACCCAACTAAAACTGAACCAACAATCAATATGCAACTAGCGATATAAAATTGGTTCACTGTTGTAGAACCCCTTGGTCCAAAGTACACCTTGAAGCTGGCACCTTGCTGTACATATTTGCGCCTTTGTTTTGATTTGCTGTGTTATTTTGACAGAATATTTGAGAGTGTGTTCGTGTGAGTTCATAATTAGGGGCGCATTATTGAGCTTGGGACCGATCTCGGAAACGATGTGCTAGTACTGACTGAGCCAAGAAAAAAAAATCGTATTTGTATGGGACCTACTGGTCTTAGAGTTAGTCTATGCCTGAACCATTGTGAGGCCGCCCAGCAGCTGCTGTGTCAGACAATTCGCGAGCCCGCATCGGATATCGCAATAATTTCCGATCGATACCACATCCCAGTCGGCAACGGCAACTGGGTTGCGGACAGGTCCAATATGGTGTCATTATGGACGATGGGCAAGTACCTGGTGCAGGTGGTTGTGTCTACCACAAACGAAGGCTTCGCGCTTGTAAAAGTGAATGGAGTGTTCCTCTGTAGCTGTTACACACCACCAAGATGGTCGATTGAACAGTTTTCTAACATGCTCGGTCGTATGACAACTGAGCTAACTGGCCTAAACCCGTTGGTAGTAGCGGGGGACTGAACGTCTGGGTGCTCTAGTGGGGTAGCCGCCTTACCAACCCCAGGGGCCAGATTATTCTGGAGGCTTTGGCTAGGCTCAATGTGGACCTAGGCAACGTGGGTACCAAAAGTACCCACCATAGAAATGGAGCGGAATGTAATATTCAGCAGTCCTGGGCTACTTAATAATTGGAGGATGGATGATGGCTACACCCATAACGACCACTTGGTGGTTCGATATTGTATCGTCAACAATACAAGGCAGCAGGCAGAAGGAGGAGCATCCACTTCATTCACCCGCAGATGGAGGACGTCCTCCTTTGACGTAGAGACATTTAAAGAGGCGCTTGAGAATTGCGGTCAACGACTCGTTATGATACTAACACGAGCGTGCGATGCGACCATGCCGAGGGAAGTCAAACCGAGGAATGAGAGATCACCGGTGTATTTGTGGTCGGAGTTGATCACCAACCTCCGAATAACATGCCTCCACGCAAGACGGAGGAAACAAAGAGCGCGGTCAGACGCCGATAGAATCGAGCGTAGAGGGGCGCTATTCACCGCGAATGCCATGTTAAAGAGGGAGATAACGGTCAGCAAGTGAGCCTGTTGTGAGGACCTGTGTCAGAAGGCCAATACATATACGTGGGATGACGCCTATTGGGTACAAATGGCCAAAACCAGAGGAACGTGTTTCCAACCGAGCAATCACCAGAGCTGCTGCAGGTGATCGTTTGGGGACTCTTTTCAAACCACGATTCGAGTCCATGGCCCTCTGCCGCCGTAGATTTGTCCCATGATCAGCGTTCCAATATCCCAGACCTGAAGGGTGTCATAGCGACGCAAGGGTGGGTGGCTTAGCCAAACACCTCTGACCACGTGGACGTTGACAACGGCACAACAGGGGCCTACGACGTAGCGACGGTGACGAACGAAGAACTTATTGCGATACCAAAGTCGCTAAAGGTGGACAAAGAGCAGGGACCGGGTGGTATTCCGAACCAGACCATCAAGACGGCTCTATTGCTGGTTCTCAAAATGTTCAGGGTGGAGATGCAAAGCTGTTTGAACGAAGGGGTCTTTCCAAACGCCTGGAAAATTCAGACCCCTTGTGTTGCTACCAAAGACAGGGAAACCACCAGGGGATCCATCGGCATATAGACCTATATGTCTGTTGGATACAGCGGGTAAAGTGCTTGATAGGGCAATCCTCAACAGACTGACAAAATACACGGTATAGGCGGTCTGTCTAACAACCAGTTTGGCTTCCGTAAAGGGAAGTTGACGGTGGATGCCATTCTGTCCGCTGAAGAAATGAATCCAGTGCAAGAGACGAGGAGTACGCTACTGTGCAGTGGTCTCCTTTGACGTGAGAAATGCGTTCAATAGCGCCAGATAACATTGTTGAACAGCAAATCACAGCTGTGTACAGGGTGTCTCACAATAGGTGTCACTAAAACAAAATGGGATTACAGCAAAACAAATCAACCATATCATAGCACTTCTTTTTCATTTGAAAAATACATATTATAGAAATAAACCATATTAATTCAATTTCCTTGATAACTTTATGCAAACGCTTTGTAAACCCATCGCAGGGGAATACTTCGGAAGGGAAGTAAAGCCATTGGTCCCGGTTCATAGTCATGAGTCGTTAGGTAGGGTCCAGGTGGTAGAGCCGTCTCCCTGGCGTCGGTGATTGTCACCATGTGAGGAAGTAGGCCGACGGAAAATAAATAATTAAAAAATAAATAAACTGAATACATATTGAACATTCCTGAATCTTGCTGGAATTTCTGATAAAAAAAAATATATCCAGTACCATATTGGCCACATTTGAGTTCGTAATTCTGGTGAAGTGTGAGAAGCGTTCAGTCGACGCCATCGGTGGATTAACTCGGGTTCTTTAGCATGAAATCAATATAATAATAAATTGCTTAAACCGTGCCAAATTTGACCAAAAATCTTCAACTTACATTAAGAAAACTTTTGAATGAACATCAATTTCGTACATTCATCATAAAAATATCTGATTCCGGAGGACTTCCGAAACCTTCGATTAATTTAAACAAAGGGTAGTATGTTAGCCAACACGGAGACAGTAAACGAGGCGTTTCAGCTAGCTTGAGCAGTTCGAAACGTTCACGCTCAAGCCGGACGCGTAACGGAATCTCTCATCCCCCTAAGGTTCTCGCTTTCTAACAGACAGGGTTGCCACATTATTCTTCGTTCCCATCTTTAATTTTTGCCTGAAAAATCTTGTTTATCTTTGCTTAACTGTAAAAAATCTTGACAAAAATCTTTGCTTCAAACTTTTGGAAATTTCCAGGTGCCTGAATGCTTATGCTCTTCTTTTTTATAATTGCTATTCATTTGAACGTAAAATAGTGCAAATATACACACTTAGAAAATTTTACAATATTCAACAGCTTTCAACAGCTGAACGTCGGTAATCTGATTTACCGGATTTCGGTGAAATTTTACAGTATTCTGGTAAAAAAATTACCGGAACTTGTCAAATTTTACCGAAATCCGTGAAATCGGATTACCGAAATGTTCAGCTGTTGAAAGTTCGGTAAAAAATTACCGAATACTGCAAAATTTTCTATGTGTGTATACTCATAAGAACAGCTTTATTTTGATTAGTCGATACAAAACGGTCTTTTCAATATTGCTTAAGTGTATTTATCGGTTCAGCAGAACGGATGTTCTTTCTTAAAAAATTAGTATTACATGAATTAGTAGAATGTTCGCTGTGAACTTTCTTAGCGAGGGAAATGCCTGCTTCCCATTTGCTCGTTTGAAGGACAGCAGTTTTCTCCAACAAGTCTCCAAGTCATCCAATAGTTTTACCTCGATGTCCGATGATTGCCGTCCTCAGCTTTAATTGCCTGTTTCTTACCGCTTGCAAAGAAGATTGGATATAGTTTAAGAATCGAGATGTCCTTGTGCAGTTTCTCGGAGTTAACGCTCGATTCAGTAGTCAGAACTGGATCGTCCAGATCAAAGCACTTATTGACCTGTTTAATCAACTTGGTATAGAAAGCCAAGTGGAAAGCCTCCTTCCTGGTATCATAGAGAGTTCCGGATCCCAACATTTCTCCTGCTGCTACCTCGATATGCATTTTCGACTTCTTACGAAGATGTTTCTCAAAATCAGAAACTCCCAAATCCGTCAGGTGTTTTAGGTTATCATCCTCACAAATATTTGCAATTCCGGAGCCTATGGCTGGAAGATACGACTCCTTTTTTTTATAAGGGTAATACGTAGCTCAAAATGCACTGTGCGGTTTGATTGTTGTCACAGTTGGATTGGATCGCGAAACACAACACAAGCTGGAACTGTTTAACAATTGCGCAAAATATATACAGGTTTTCGCTCTGCAAGATAACACAAGAGATAACAAAAAATTACGTTTGAAATAGCTATGCTTCGAATAGCAAAAATAACCATCGACAATATTATTTTAACTTCCCAAAATACCACTACTTAAATGCCTGTAAATACTTCTGATTTGGAAGAACAGTATTTTTGTAGAAATCCCAGTAGGAAATTCTGCCTGTAGGAAATACTCTTAAGGAACATTTAGACAAACACTTCTCCTTGTAGAAATTATTGAAGTATTTTCTGGAGAATAACATGTAAAATCTGTGCAAACATCTTACACAAAATTTAAAAAAATAATTCTACTCTTATGTAAGATGCCTGGACGAGGGCGTCTTCCCAGACGCCTGGAAAATCCAGACTCTAGTACTGCTACCAAAGGCAGGGAAGCCACCCATCGGCATATAGTATTAGATACAGCGGGTAAAGTGCTTGAAAGGGTTATCCTCAACAGGTTAACCAATAACACAGAGGGCTTAGACGGTCTGTCTAAAAACCAGTTTCGTAAAGGGAAGTCGACGGTGGTTGCAATTTTGTCCATCACCAAAACGGCTGAAGTGGCAATCCAACGTCAGAGGAGAGGTGTCCGCTACTGCGCGGTAGTCACCATGGCCGTGCGGAATGCGTTCAATAGCGCCAGTTGGGCTGCTATCGCTGATTCGCTCCAACGTTTTCACGTGCCGGGATACCTGTTCAAGATCCTAGGAAGCTTTTTCCAGAATCGCGTACTGGTATACAATACAGATGCAGGCCAGAAATGTATTCAGGTCACCGCAGGCGTCCCGCAAGGTTCGATTCTGGGCCCGATGTTATGGAACATGATGTACGACGAGGTACTACGGCTTGAATTTCCGAACGGGGTGAAGATCGTTGGGTTTGCAGACGACATCACCCTTGAGATATGTGGCGAATCCATCTAAGAGGTAGAACTGACGGCCTCGTACTCCATTGGCATTGTGGAGGAATGGATAAGCTCCAGGAAGCTGGAGCTAGCGCACCACAAGACTGAGGTCACGGTCGTTAATAACCGAAAATCGGAGCAGCATGCGACGATTAGTGCAGGTAACTGCACAATCGAATCGAAGAGGACTCTTAGGTATCTAGGGATCATGATCGACGACAAGCTGTCATTTACCAGTCACGTCGACTACGCCTGTAAGAAAGCCTCCACGGCTATATCGGCATTATCTCGCATGATGTCGAACAGCTCAGCGGTACAGGGGACCAAACGCAGGCTCCTGGCAAGCGTCGCCTTGCCGATAATGAGGTACGGTGGGCCGGCATGGGTCTCCGCCCTGAGTACTAAGAGCTACCTCGGTAAGCTCAAAAGTACTCACAGGCTAATGGGTCTGAGAGTGGACAGCGCATACCGCACGGTGTCACGCGACGCAGTATGCGTTTTAGCGAGGATGATGCCCATCGGCATCACAATAAAAGAGGTTGCGGAGTGCTTCGAACAAAGGGGAACAAGAAGAATCCGCAGGACCACCAGAGTCACATCAATGGCCAGGTGGCAGAGGGAGTGGAATAACTCAACCAAAGGTCGATGGACCCACCGAATAATTCCTGGAATATCTAGATGGGTCGAGCGGCGTCATGGGGAAGTAACTTTCCACTTGACACAGATACTGTCGGGCCACGGTTGCTTCAGACAGTATCTGCACAAGTACGGGCACACTGCGTCCCCAGCGTGCCCCGTATGCGCGGAAGCGGACGAAACTGCGGAACATGTGTTCTTCGTCTGCCCTCGTTTCAACGACGCGAGAAACGGCATGATGACAGTGACCGGTCGGGACACGACACCGGACAATCTTGTCCAGAGGATGTGTCAAGAACAGGACACTTGGGACGCGGTGAAAACGGTGGCCTCACAGATTGTCTTAGAGCTACAAGACAAGTGGCGAAACGATCAGCGACAGGGCAGAGGGATAAACTAACTACCAAAGCCCTAAGTAGTTAGACACAAGCGGGTGCTCAACGCACAATAGCCGAAGTAACACCGGAAGGTGGTCCCAGGTTGGGGGGGGGGTCAGGCTAGAGGCACGGGGGGGTTTTTAGTGGGTCGAGGAGTCGGCACACTCATCCCCACACACTGAGTTCTTCAGGAGTCTGTTTGCAGATTTTCCATCCCGTCAAAAAAAAAAATAGTGCAAGCTATACTCTCTACACAAGGCACTTTAACTGTGTTTGCACTAACATCGCATTTTGGCAGTCAAGGAGGTAACTCTTCCCCCCACCTAGTATATGTAATGGGAAACTCTCTTACTGGGCTCCTTGGATATATGATGTATCTACATCATAATCGTTACTCCACGTACGGAGAATACAGACATAACAATTACAGTAAAGTGTTAAAGACTGTATTCGATGAAATTTGGACACATGCGATTGTTCGTAACTTTTTAGCGTGTGGGTAAAAATTATTGAAATTTTAACTGAATGTATTTCATTGTGTTGTGTCAATTGTGTAATAAATTTCGTGAAAATCGGTCGAGTGATTTCAGTGATGGCTTCGAATGAAGGAATAGTGCACCAACAAATTTTGGGCACTCACTTCGAAAACCCAAACGCTTCTCATCGATGGATCGGAAAACAGCTCGGAATCGCACATTCAACCGTATCTCATGTGATCAAAACGTTCAAGGACCGTAAGACAACCAAGCGGAAAAATGGTAGTAGCAAAAAACGTGGCACATCAAATCCAGAGAAGGCCGGGATGGTATTGAACCAATTTAAGCGTTATCCCAATATTTCGATCAGGGATGTTGCGAAAAAGGCGAAAGTTTCAGTTTGTTTTGTGCAGAAAATAATGAAACGTTCTGGATTACATGTGTACAAGGTCCAGAAGGCACCGAACCGGAGCGATAAACAGAACTCGGTGGCCAAAACTCGAGCAAGAAAACTGTACAGGGAGTGACTCACAAAACCTTTCTGCATTGTGATGGACGATGAGACCTACATTAAAGCCGACACCAAACAAATGCCAGGACAGGAACACTACGTCGCCACCTCTAAGTTGGCCCTTCCGGAGAGTGTACGGAAGAAGAAACTGTCGAAATTCGCCAAAAAATTCCAGAAAATGGCAAGCGATCTGCGGATGTGGCAAAATGAGTCAGCCCTTCATCACCTCTGGGACCGTCAACGGACAAATCTACAAGGACGAATGCCTCCAAAAACGACTTCTGCCCTTCTTGAGATCTCACGATGGCCCGACACTGTTTTGGCCAGATTTGGCATCTTGCCACTATGCCCGGTCCGTCTTAGACTGGTACAAAGACAATAATGTAGTTTTTGTACCAAAACACGTCAACCCTCCAAACACTCCGGAACTTCGCCCCATTGAAAAATGTTGGGCAATCATGAAGGCAAAGCTCGTTAAAACTCCAAAACTGATAGAAAATGAACTTGAACTAAAGAAAGTGTGGTTTAAAGTAAGTAAGCAAGTCGGTCCTATCATTACCCAAAATTTGATGAAAAGGGGTCAAGGCAAACGTGCGGGCATTTGGGTTGGGAGAAAAAGTTCAATAAACAAATGATGTCAAAACAACCATTTAGTAGTACTTTATTTTCAGAAAGTTTGAAAAGAATCGGGCTCAAGGAAAATTTTTGGTGACCTATTTTGTGTGTCCAAATTTCATCGAATACAGTCTTTAGCTGATTTTCTCAATATTTCTATACAAGGATTGTGATATGAGTTTGGATAAGAAGGAATCATGAAAATTTGTACGATTATTTTATTTACTGATCTTTCAGGTTTATCACCTACATAGGTAGAATATTGGTGATGGTGAACTGTGTAGTTTGTTTCTGCAGTGCAGTGATTTATTATCTAATATTTAGTGTGAAATAGTGAATTTTGCGCCTAATTATAATTCCTATCGCGCACAGAAAGTGTTTTTCCAACCAGATCAGTTGGAGACGATTGGTCTCCCGTGCTGGTTTTTGTTCAATTTTGGAAATTTTTGCCCCAGTGACGGCTGGCGGCCGGTGAATATTTTTTGCACATTGCTTTCATTTTTCTGTATTGTGTGTTGTTTGCATGCCGTCCGTTTGCTGTGTATAGAGTGTAAGCGAGATGGCAGAGTGCAAACAGTGTGGGGATTCTATACTGGCAAGTGATATCCCTACTGCTTGCTCAATTTGTTCTCGAGTATACCACTATAGGTGTACTCCACTGACAAAAGCGGTAGCCAAGCTAGTCAGTGAGAATGATAATGTTCTGTTCAAGTGTGGTGACTGTTTATTAGGCCAGGTTTGTGGCGAGCAGCATGTATTGCTCCCGACCGTCCAAAAGTTCGAAGAGGAGATGAAGAAGATTTTTTCTCTATCTGATTCGATCAGTGGCGTTCGGGAGCACATTGCTGCTCAAATAAACAACGCGTTAGCTACCGGCATGGATTTGTTGGGGAAAAATTTGAATAGTACCTTAGAGAAGGCAATTTTTGAACTTAATAAATCAGTGGGTAAAGAATTGGAAAATATGAAATGTTCATTTTTTGAATTTAATTCGATTAATAAAGTAGCTGCAATGAATGTTAAGCAAGGTACATCAAGTACGGCATCGGAGCCGAGCCTGAATCCCAGAGGCAAAAAGCGTCGAGTTCAGGAAGACGTTAGCGAGACGTCGAATGATGTTTTCATTGAAAGTATTAGTTTCGCGGATGTAGTCAAGAGTAATTCTGGG
The DNA here is from genome assembly GCA_034211315.2 of Aedes japonicus. Lineage (NCBI taxonomy): Eukaryota > Metazoa > Arthropoda > Insecta > Diptera > Culicidae > Aedes > Aedes japonicus. The sequence continues at coordinate 144,841 of JASCZW010002581.1, forward strand.
ACTAACAATAATAATAATAATGATAAAAATATTAGAAAAAAAAGTAATGCGAATGAATTCAAGAAAGTTACTCGTAAGGCTCGCCCGGTCATTGTGATCAAACCGAAAGAGTCCAATCAGAACAGCGATGATACTCGCAAGTTTTTAAACAGTAAATTGGATCCAAAAACACACAAGATCCGTAACTTTAGAAATGGGAAAGATGGCTCTATTATAGCTGAGTGTGCAACAGGATGCAACGTTAATGTTGTGAAGGATGGCATTATAAGCGATTTGGGTGAAAATTATAACGCTGTTGTTCCCTCATCGGTGCCAAGGCTTAAAGTGATGGGCATGAGCGAGAAGTTTTCCTCCGATGACTTCATTCGGATTTTAAAAGATCAAAATGAAGACATCGCGATTAATGAAGTTAAAGTGATAAGAATGTATGAAAATCCACGCTTCAAGTACAACAAGTTTAAAACGGTAATTGAAGTTGATAAAAACACCTATAACTTTTTATTGACCGCGAAACACGTTAATATTAAATTTGATTGGTGTCGTGTTGTTCCTGAGATTCAAGTTTTGAGATGTTTCAAATGTTGAGAATTTGGACATATGAGCATGGATTGTAAAAATAATGTAGCATGCTCTAAGTGTAGTGAAAGTCACACGACATCTGAATGCACAAAAACTGCTTTGAAATGTATTAGTTGTAAAAAAACGAATAACGAACGTAAAACGAACTTGGACGTAAACCACGGCGCGTTTAGTTATGAATGTGAAATTTTCAAGCGATTGTATGAACGAAAAATAAACAGCCTGCATTTCAATGAATAGCAGCCAAGTTTCAGTAGCAATGTGAGTAAATTCGATATTTTGTACTTCAATATTGCCGGGTTGTCTACAAACTACGTAGAATTGCGTCAGATTGTAGAACAAAAACGTCCAAATTTAGTCTTTTTATCAGAAACACATATAGTCGACATGCAAGCATTTGATCAATATAGTATTCCGGGATATAATGTGGCTGCTTGTTTATCACATTCTAGACACACTGGGGGCGTTGCTATTTATGCTAAAGAATCAGTTCAGTTCAAGCTTCAATTGAACGAAGTTTGTGATGGCAATTGGTTTTTAAGCATTGCAGTTGTTCGAGGCATGCAGATCGGTAATTATGGTGTATTGTATCATTCTCCCAGTTCTAGTGATCAGCGTTTTATTGAAATTTTGGAAAACTGGTATGAGATTTTCGTAGATTCTAGTAAACTAAACGTGCTTGCTGATGATTTTAATATAAATTATTGTGACATTAATAATTCGAAGCATTTGAAACGATAAGCAGATTTCTTTAATTTAAAACAATTGGTTAATGAATATACGCGTATTTCCAGACACAGTAAAACTTTGATTGACCATGTGTACTGTAATTTTGATTCTGTTAGTGTTGTTATAAACTCTGACTTGAAAGTAACTGATCATGAAACCATTATTATTAACGTTGAAGATAATATTAATGGTGACAGTGATTATGTGAAATTGAAATGTTGGAAAAAATATTCGAAACAAGCTATTTCACGACTTGTCGAAAGAAGTGTGGATTTTCATATAAATACCGGTTCTCTAGATCAGAAATCAGCTGTTTTGACAGACGTATTAAAAATATGTACCAATAAACTAGTTGAAAATAAATTTGTGTTAGTAAAGAACTCGAACAGCTGGTACAATTTGGATCTTTTGCGTCTCAAACATAAAAGAGACAAGCTGTACAAAAAATGGCGTAGAACTAATAGAAATATCTTTTTGAATAGGTACAAAGTCGCGCGTAACAAATATTCGCAATGCGTTAAACAAACTCGTTGTGAATATATTCAGAGGAAAATTGATTTGCATCAAAACAACAGCAAAGAGTTATGGAAAATTTTGAAATCTTTGTTAAAACCTAGTAATTGCAAACCGCGATCCATAACCTTCAATGGCACATTAGAACAGTCAGTGGACACCATTGCATGTAGATTTAATGAATATTTCGTCGATAGTATTTTGTCAATCAATCAATCCATTGATTTAGTAGATGAGCCAGAAGAAATAAAACAGCCGATTAATATTAACTGTAGTTTTGAAAGTTTTCACCCAATAACGTTAGAGGATCTTAAATCTATTTGCTTTTCTTTGAACAAAACGGCTGAAGTGGATAACGTAACTGCAAGAGTAGTACAAGATTGCTTTAATGTCATCGGAAACAACCTGCTGGACCTTATTAATGAATCGCTGCAAACTGGGCACGTGCCACAAGTTTGGAAAGAATCTTTAGTTATTCCCATTCAAAAGGTCGCTGGAACGATGAAAGCCGAAGAGTTTCGTCCTATTAACATGTTGCACACTTTAGAGAAAATTTTGGAACTTGTTGTAAAAGGCCAGCTGTTAACGTATTTAAATAGTAATAATTTGATTGCGCCGGAACAATCGGGATATCGCGAAGGTCATTCTTGTGAAACAGCGTTAAATTTAGTTTTAGCAAAATGGAAAGAAAATGTAGAGCGTAAAGATACGATTGTTGCTGTTTTTTTTGGATCTGAAACGCGCTTTTGAAACGATTTCTCGGCCCTTGTTGTTAAAATCAATCAAGCGCTTTGGATTTTCGGGTTCTGCATACAGATGGTTCGAAAGCTATTTGTCTGACAGAACTCAACGGACGGCTTTTAATGATTCCGTGTCGAGCCCTGTGGAGAACGGCCTTGGCGTACCACAAGGGAGTGTATTAGGGCCCATTTTATTCATTCTATATATTAATGACATGCGACGAGTCTTGCAATTTTGTGATATTAATCTTTTTGCTGATGATACCGTGTTGTTCATTGCAGCTAAAAGCCTCGAGGAGGCCATTTCACATTTGAATGCAGATTTACGTTCTCTAAGTAGATGGTTAAAGTACAAACAGTTGAAATTGAAGATAAGTAAAACTAAATTTATGGTAATTTCGCGGAATCGAGTTAACGAAGACGTCTCTGTTAAAATTGATGATGTAACAATTGATCGCGTTCGTGAGATTAAATATCTTGGCGTGATTATTGATGATAGATTAAAATTTGACTCTCATATTGACGATGTCATCAAGAAAATAGCCAAGAAGTACGGTATTCTCTGCCGATTAAAAAACGATTTAACTATTGCTAGTAAAATACAATTGTACAAATCTATCATCTCTCCTCACATTGAATTTTGCCCTTCCATTTTGTTTTTAGCTAATCAAACACAAATATCGAGATTACAGCGTTTGCAAAATAAGATAATGCGTTTGATCTTGAGATGTAACAGGTTCACTTCCTCCTCTTTTTTGTTAGATGCCCTACAGTGGCTATCGGTGAAGCAGAGAGTTGTGTATTTGACAATGCACAGTGGGAAAAAAAGTGCCCAAAACGCGAAAGAATTCTATATCTCAGCTCGGAGTGAAACGATTTCTGTAAATGGTACCTCTACTTGAAGGAAAATTTCTAAGGAATCGAATGGACGTTGTCTCATTGGCCGCACGGAACTGCTTGGAGAGCAAATTAGCTCATTTTACCCTTGTTTCCCTATTATTTCCTTGTTGTTGAGATATTTCTTTGCTCGGTGCGACTCAAGATCAACAAAATGATGTTAGTCCTATGTTAAATTTCCAGGAAAATCGATTGAAGAAGTTTTCGTTTAACGCATGGCTCTGTGAATGAAGAAATGGCTGATTTTACCTTGATTCCCCTAATATTTTCATGTTTTTCACAACTTTCTTTGCTCGGTGTGACTCAGGATCAACAAAATAATGCTAGTTCTTTGAAATATTTTTTGGGAAATCGATTGAAGTTGGTTTCATTTACCGCACGGCTCTGTGAACGTAAATATGGCTGATTTTACCCTTATTTCCCTGATAGTTTTGTGTTTATCATATATTTCTTTGGTCGGAGATACTCAAGATCAACAAATTAAGGCTAGTCCTTTGAAAAATTTGCTGAGAAATCGCTTGAAATTACTTTTGTTCACCGCATAGCTCTTCGAACGAAGATATGGTTTATTTTACCCCGATTTCCCTAATATTGTTGTGTTATTCAGAGATTGCTTTGTTCCGTGTGACTCAAGAACAACTAAATAAGGCTAATCCTATGCAAAATTGCCTGAAAAATCAATTGGAGTTGGTTTCCTGAACTGCACGGATCTGTGAATGAAGATATGGCTGATTTTACCCATATTCCCCTAATATTGTTGTGTTTTTCAGAAATTTCTTTACTCGATGTGATTAAAGAAAAACAAAATATAGCTAGTCCCATGTGAAATTTCCTGGAGAATCGACTAGAGTTAATTTTGTTTACCGCACGGCTCTTTGAATGAAGATATGGCTGGTTTTACCCTGATTCCCATAATGTTTTCATGTTTTTCACAATTTTCTCTGCTCGGTGTGACTCAAGATCAACAATATAATGCTAGTTCTTTGTGAATTTTTTTGGGGAATCCATTGAAATTGGTTTCATATACCGCACGGCTCTTTGAACGTAGATATGGCTGATTATACCCTAATTCTCCTAATAGTTTTGTGCTTATCATAAATTTTTTTGGTCGGAGTTACTCAAGGTTAACAAATTAAAGCTAGTCCTTAGTAAAATTTGCTAGAAAATCGATTGAAATCGATTTCGTTCACCGCACAGTTCTGTGAACGAAGATATGGTCAATTTTACCCCGATTCCCTTAACATTCCCCTAAGTTCATTGCATTAATTCTTGCCGTAAGCTGTAAGCACCTTAAAAGTATAAAGTAGGCAGTAGACAGCATTTTCACGAATTCATTAGATGACGTTTGAGCGGTGCCATGTTTACTAATAAGGATTTTTTTCTTTATTTAAAAAGTATTGGGAGAATAAGGGTAAAATGTGCCATAGCTTCGTTCTAAGAGCCGTGCGGTGAACGAAACCAACACCAACCGATTGTCCAGAAAATTTTACATAGAACTAGCATAGTTTTGTTGATCTTGAGTCACACAGAGCAAAGCAATTTCTGAATAACAAAACAATATTAGGGGAAATCAGGGTAAAATTAGCCATATCTTCGTTCACAGAGCTGTGCGGTGAACAAAACTAACTCTAGTCGATTTTACTTTCTAGATCTTGATCTTCTTTTACGGTCTTACTTTCTAGATCTTGAGTTACACCTACCAACAAAATTTCTGAATTACAAATAAATATTAGGGGAATCAGGGTAAAATGTACCATATATTCATTCACAGGCTGTTGAAACTAACTCCAATCAAGTCTCCAGGAAATTTACATTGCACTTACTTTATTGTGTTGCTTTAGAAAAACACCGAACAAAAAATTTCTGAAAAAAACGAAAATGTAAATGGAATCAGGGTAAAATCAGCAATATCTTCATTCGCAGAGCCGGTGCCGTAAATGAAACTAACTCCAATCGATTGGCCAGAAAAATTTATATGGGACTTGCCTTATTTTGTTGCTGTAGAAACACACCGAACAAATAAATTTCTGAATTACTCAAAAATACTAGGGAAATTAGGGTAAAATCAGCCATATCTTCATTAACAGAGCCGTGCGGTTAATGAAACCAACTTCAATCGATTTTTCAGGCAATTTCGCATAGGACTAGCTTTATTTTGTTGATCTTGAGACAAACCGAACCATGAAATCTCTGAAAAACCCAACAGTATTAGGGGAATCGTGGTAAAATCAACCATATCTTCGTTCACAGAGCTGTGCGGTAAACGAAACCTTCTTCAATCGATTTTCCTGGAAATTTAACATAGGACTAACATCATTTTGTTGATCTTGAGTCGCACCGAGCAAAGAAATGTCTGAACAACAAGCAAATAATAGGGAAACAAGGGTAAAATGAGCTAATTTGCTCTCCAAGCAGTTCCGTGCGGCCAATGAGACAACGTCCATTCGATTCCTTAGAAATTTTCCTTCAAGTAGAGGTATCATTTACAGAAATCGTTTCACTCCGAGCAGAGATACAGAATTCTTTCGCGTTTTGGGCACTTTTTTTTCCACTGTGCAATGGTGTTCATTTTTAAAGTAATAAACGGTTTGCTGCCTCGATATTTGTGTAATCGAATTGAAAGAGGAAGTGATATTCATAGATATAACACTAGAAACGCGGATGATGTTAGAACACCATATATTTTGTACGGAGCTTCACAAAATTCGTTGTTTTTTAATGGTATAAATGTTTTCAATTCGATGCCTATACACATCAAACATGCAGCAACACTAACAGATTTTAAGAGACAATGTATTTCACACATCAAAGCTGCCTTTTGAACAGCTACTCTGATAACTTTTTACTCTTCACTAATTTTGTATCTTGACGATGTTATTACAACGGATATTTTTGTATGGTTTATTGTTAAATGTTTTATATTTGTCATGGGGCACAAACAAACTATATTTTTCGCCTCGATGATGATGATGGATTTAAAGTTTTTATTTTGTTATTGTAATTTAAAGTAGTCTTCATTTTTTGTGTAGTCTTCAAAAGTTTGAGCCTCGCGCGCGGTATACAGGTATAAAGGACTTCTTTTTGAATTTACAAAAAAATATTGGCCTTTGATGCTTGAGAAGATGCCATGAAATAGTAGTGGGTTGTCTGGCTGATTGTCGGGGAATTCTTTGTCAGTTCTGTTGTGGTTGAAAGTAAAAGTTTGACTAGGGCCGGTCCAGGATTTTTTCGGTTTGGAAATATTCTCGATTTCCCTTATTGGGGATATCCTTGGTCAGCCCAAAACTAAGGTGGCGGTTCCATTAGTGTTGAAACCTCACTCGGTAGCGGGCAAGATCGGATATTGGCTTGTCTTTTGATAATGTCCTTATACAGGATTCTGTGATTTGAATTGTAATAGAATTTTCTGATCGCTGGGTTTATTTGCGAACTTTTGTGGTTGACATCAATAGCTTTTCACAATTATATCGCTGTAAAGCAAATGAACAGTTTTGGAAGAAGTTTATATCTGTAGATACAATCAGTTCGTTTTTGGTTTTGCATAACTGGTTGAATTGTTTTAAATAAATTATCTAATAGATAAATCGTCTAGCTCAAACCTTTGTAGGGGTAAGTGGCGGGACCATCATCATCATCATCATCATCATCATCATCATCATCATCATCATCATAGATGAATCTGAAATTAAAAATTCTATCTGCGTTGAACTTGGATGTCATCATTTTTCGTTAATGGATAGTGTCATCAATCGGTTTGAAAGAAACTTCAGTCATTGTTTATTTATATATTGTAGACTATATTTGGTCATCATATCCTAACCTGCAACAACAGTGGTCTATACTTACCCTCTACCTTATCCCACTTATTCTCATTGCAGCTGAAAGGCAGAATAACTTACCAATAATTTTACCTTGCGATGACAACTTTTGTCTCAACCTGAAAATCTTCCCTCAAAATAATATCCCAACTGATTCAACAGTTCTAATTTGAAGTGAAACAAAACTTTGCTTGTCGCCCTGTTTTCCGTTCGTCAACAGTTGCTTGAAACAAGTGAAGTGATTATGTTAAAATCTGTTTATTGTTATTCTCTATTGTAAATTTCAAAAATAGTTTTTATTGGTTGTTGTTTTTTTTTTGCGTTTATGTATACGGATGTGTGTTCGGTTGGTTTTGCAATCTTTGTCAGCCGGAGATTGGATGCATCTCCCGCTTTCTGGGGCACCTTTAAATAACGGGTTGAAGTATCTGCTTGGTATCTTCTTGTTTTTTTCTGTTTTCTATTTTCGATAGATGACATTATGTGGAACTTTGTGTTTAGATTAAAGGTTTTTGCTTTGTTGGGGTTTGTGGGGATGAGGAGGGGGGAAATTACAAAAAATATTTTACACATTTAAATGCTTCTCGCTGATGCAATTCGTATCATTGAATTAAATTCGTCATAGGACTGAACCTCCTTTCACGTCGGCTTAGCTATACATCGGTCTGTCCGCGAGGGGCGACCAAAGCACAATCACACTAGCGCTTGCTTCTCTAGATAGTTTGTTTATTGTTGTATAGGGTTGTTCCTATCTCAATTTTTCTTTTCCACTGACTGTGCTAGCTTTGCGAAATGTAAGGTACGTCTTATCGATAAAAAATATCACATAAATTTTTCTTTTCAGTACACCAAAACGTGTATTATGGTTTTTCTTCGACGGTTTTTCCCCTTATTTTGTTGTTTTTGTTGATTAATGTTTATTCGGATACTCGTTCAGTTTTACGATGATCCGCTAACTGGACAGGAAAATAAAGTTCAAAAACTAATCTCGCATATGATTGGGGTCTGGTTGAGTGATTGGTACTTAGCCTACAAAGAATACAGAACAATTCAAGTGAAGCCAGCTGGTTTCTGGCAAGTGTTTGTGTAAACCTGGAAGGGATGGAAGGAAATCTGACTCTTTTTACAAGTTTCCTAGGGGTGTTCGGTTTATCTTCTATCCTTATTTTTTTTTTCTAAAGAGTCTTTCATTTATATTCTTCTTCATAAAGTTGCTAGGCTTTAAATAGTTTATATGAAAAAGAGGAAAGATTTGATATAATTGTATTCGTGTTGATAAAAATACTATTTTATGTTTAATTTAGCGGCTGTCCTGTTTTTGTGTTCGGTTTTTGATTTTTATAGGTTTTCTAACAAGAGCAAAAATTTGGAAGGAAAGAAGAGAATAACTATTTTCCTTGATTTTTCCTACGCGTATTGATAAAAGGTTCTAATATATTTTACAAGAGGCTCATAGAATAACTCTGTTTTAATGTTATCAAATTTCTACAGTCAGAGAGGTTTTCGTTAATCATTCTACTCTCAACGCTTTAGATTCATGCTTTTATAAGGAGTTTCTTTTTTCTGTAATATTTGTACATTAACAAAAACTTTTAAACTAATACCTAACTGAATTGGCTACTTGATTTTCATACCAAATCATAAGGAGAAGTCATGTGCTTTCTACAATTTCCCATTTCGATTTGATCGACTTTTAAGACCCAACGCCCTCCTCTATATTTGGATCGCCCGGATATCTAAGTCAGTTGTCGATCGTAAGCGTATTTCCATCGTCGGTCATTCGCTATTTCATTTCGGGGTTTGACATGACGATGGCGATGTCCGCTCGCTGGGGCTTGGCTGCCAACAACCTTCGGCCCGCAGGAGCAGTCGGTTCTAGAATTTTCACAGAGCTTTGATGATACCAGTTCATGGTGCGGTGCCAGAGATGTCTAAATCTCTGTCCACAAATTTACACGTGTATAAAGTGCGACGGCGGGTGATGGGAACGCGTGACAGTCGATCGATTCCTGCAAATACTAAGCTGCTCCCACAAAAGCTATCGTTGGTTCGATTCTTGCACCATTGAGTTTCAAATTATTCGGATAAGCTCGTTTCAGTGGCATGAAGCTCAATTTTATCGCAAGACTTGAATTTAAGTTTTTAAGTTTTTTTTTTGAAAATAGGCATACTGGGGGAAGGAGATTTGGCAGTGTAAATTTGGAGCTAGTTTTTATCTTCCGCTTTTTCATCAAAAGTGGTTGTGATTTTGCATTTCAAACGACCCGTTAAGGAAACAAAAAAGCAAACGAAAGAGTAAATTAACTTATTTTTAATCAGTTTAGGTTACTTGGCTGCGATATAGTGACAAATACAAGATTAGGTATCGAAAATTTAAATTGTGGCATGTGAATTGCCTGTTTATCTTCTCCTCTTAACACAGTTTACAGTTAACGCAAAAGATGGGAATTCGATTTCTCGGAATCTAAAATCTCCCTTCGTTCGAAAGGAAGAGCAGTTTTGGTAAAACTCAGCCGCAGACAGACATTCGACTTCATCTCATTTACCTGTGTAAAAACATGACTTCCCTCAAGATATCAAGTAGCAATAACCTAACAGATGGCGCCATAGATTTGTTTTTATTGGAAAAAATGGGTTGCCAGTCAAACTGTCAGAATAAATGTAGCAATAAGTTGGCTAGGCGGCGCTACTGTGCAAGATGGTTTCAACGTAATAAGTTTCGAAATTTTACACAACAAATTTGAATTGTTTTGTTTGAGCTTGAGCGTCTGTTTGCGCCTCAGCGTACAGTTCAAAGTGCAGTAAAGTTCCGTCGATGGAGTAGAGAACTACGATGGCCTCGATTATCGATTAACAAAACGTTTGGTTAGAGGCGAGCTCATACTCCAGTTCCAGGGCTACAATATGATTTTCTTAAATGTGAGATTCGTGAACGTTTGCTTCTTTTGTTTTAGAAAACCAAAGGCTATGTGTTTTTGGCCAACCAAATCAGTAGGTCAAATTTGAGCTCCAAGAGCTAAGAAGGGGGTCCTGAAGTTTTGACAAAATCTCAAGAATCTGCCACTCTTCTGTTGATCTCATTGTACGTACACAGAAGGTTAAAAATAGATAAATATAGACCGGTCTTCGCATATGAATACCCAGGTAACCAATAAGCATTAGCATATGCAGTAAATCAACCCTAAATCTGCATTTCAGATGCTACAAGCATTATATTAGCATTATATCAGCATCTTGGATGCTATCTGTTGTAGAGCTGCATTTCAAATGCTATTTAAATACTCGTAGCCTGTAATAAGCATTTCGAATGCAAAATAGCAGTAATGAAGCATAATCATAGCATTGCAGTAAAGCAGCCGTATATTGGGACAAAAGTGGCATTTATGTTGCATTTAGGTGACATAAATGCTTGATAGGCTGCCGTAAAAACGCTTTGGAACTGCTTATTGGTTACCTGATTTTCTGATTTGTCCAACGTTTCGACGATGGTTTGCATGATCATCAGGGAAAAAAACTGTTCTAACCATGTAGGAAGTACGGTAAAGTTCTCAATGTCATGACCAGAAAAGTATGTTGTTCCAGATGACCAGAATAGTATCGAAAAACGAATATCTATAATCCCTATAACACAGGGTGCGGCAGGAAAAAATGCGGAAATTTTCAAAATTTAATGTTGAATTAATTTGTGTATCTAATGACTCATTCCTGTTGACAGTGTATTTGTTTATGTTCCCATTCAAGTGCTGCCTCATAATATCGGAATTTTTTTGTGCAAATATACGCCACTGAAGTGATTCCGAGTTGGCTGCTCACCCATAAGACACCGAAGGAGCTCATTTGGCCACAAAAGACACCAAAGGATGGTTATTTGGCCACAGTTTATCGCATCAAAAAGTGTCTACAAGATGGTCCTAAGCAGCGGAGACCAGGAAAAGGAGGTTCGCCGTTTGGACGTGCGCCAAACGTGCGTATAGCTGGCAACTCAGGAAAGTTGCCAAGGAAGCCAATGTTTCTAAAAAAAAACCATGTGAAGAATCATCAAAGAAGTCTTGCACACATCTTCTAGAGATAGAGTAAAGAGTAGCGGCTAAACGAAATACGAATGACTCGTTTAAAGTTATTGATTTTATTGTTGATGAAGGAAACATTGATAATCCTGTTCTCCGATAGGAAAGCTGTTCAGCTTCAATGCTGTGTTCAGCTGCCGCACAGATCGATTCATTTCACCGAAAAAACTTGAGGATGTTCCGGACAAAATGAAGTTTAAGTTCCAAACCAAACATCCTGCTGGTGTCACAATGTTTGGCTTGGTGGACTCCAACGGTTCGAACATACCGCCTATTGACATTGATGATGGTGTTTAAATCAACAGTCAGCTAACTTCTCGGATGATCAATACGTTGTCCATGTAACCTGTCAAATCGGTCTCAACAATGGCTGATGGAAAACATGAAGTTTTGACCGAAAGATTATTTGATTTGGACGTATGTTTAAGCACAAGCCTTCAAATATACGAAGATCCCGAAGTCTGTCATAACGCGCACATGGCAGTCGACATCGTGTGATGGAAGCCCCTGACTAGTACGACTAGTAAGCCCCTATGCGATTGCAGTACGAGGCGACTCTTTTGTTCATGCTTTATCAGCTTAACGGACTGTACCAAGGGGTGACTCACATGGATTAGATCGCAGTTCAACTCCAATTTCAACTCCAGAAACAACTGGTTCAATTTAAAGTTTGCAAACCAAAATGAATCATCTTGACAGAAAATGCACAGTAGTTGAATTTAGCAACGGTTTGTCTTAACTTAAATGTCAAATCGGTGCCACTGACGCAATGAGCGTGTTGCAAAATTGATCAAAAGTAATAAATTGGAATCCTGCTCTTTAAGTTCACTGCAAGTCGACTGCAATTCGCTGTACTGGAGGAGGCGAATGAACCACGAATTACATCAGTTGCTGGGAGAAAATCGGTCAACTATGCTGGGCTGGGCATGTCGTAAGAATGTCGAACGACAGCCCAGTAGAAACGATTCTCGAAAACGATTCAATAGGCACAAGAAGAAGAGCTGTGCAACGAGCAATGTGGATCGATCAAAAAGAAGGCGAAGGCTCCGAAGTTTGCGAGGCTGGCGAAATGCAGACATCCCTAGTAGCACGCTTGTTGCAATACAATTGAGGGTACTTCTTTGTAATTCATTTTTGTCTCAATCAAGTTTGCTGCAACTAACTATGACAGTTATGTGTTGCTTGGGATGGACCAAATAGAATAGAGATAACTTCTGTCTACAGCAGAGGCCTCCCCGGCATCTGAATGGTAAGTAAAGTCATGTGCATGAGTTTCAGTTGAACATTCAACTATTTTTTGAGAGTACATTGGAGTATTTTTCAACTGACCTGGTTTAAAACTTGAGTCATTTAATATTTGAATGCTTTGTTTATTTAACTGCAGCGCTCCTAGTGTTCGGGTGTGGAATTTTTGGACAGTAGTTTGTTTTGAAATATTTTCTCTTTGATTTGGTTTCAAAACAGTAATGCTAAGAGGCTTTAGAATCTTTATTTAACTTTTTGTATACGTCGTTTTAAATAAGTTGTATAGAAATGTTCATTAAATATCAGCATAAACATTTCAGTGTTCATGGCAAAATTATGATTGAAATTTGGTGACAGCTGCGCTCTCGTGTCACATTTCTATCAGTTCACAAACATCAATCAGTTAGTGCACTGGTCGATAGAGACTTGTACGAGGAATATAACCTCAGTGCATTTTCATTGGTTCCTTCTTCGAAAAAGTTGTTCAGTAGCTCAGCACCTATAGTTTGATGGAAAGAAGCTCAGTGTTAGAACTTTGCTGAAGGCAGAAACCTTCTTCTCTGAAAAATCCAAGTAAACACTTTTAGTATATTTTTTATCTCCATCACTTTCCTCTTTTTTGATCATGTGATCAGCAAAACTAATCGTACAGTAGCACCAAGTAGTGAAAATATCCTGAACTACTAGTCACAAATCGAAAGGTCTTGACCTTCCCAATAGCCTTGCTAAAAACTGAAGTCTTGTTTTTGAGACGGCTCCAGTATACAGGGTGTTCAATAACTTCGAATACAACTTTTCATCGTTGTGTAGGTGCGCACCATGTGCATTCTGTGTATTGCTATTGGTGTCAGCTTTAGCCTCATATATACGCGCACGGTGTCGACTTGCTGTCATTTGTTGTTTGTTTACCGCGCACGATGAAGGAATACCACGAAGTCGTAGTAAAGTTGTTTGCGAGAGATTAGAGACCCGGCGGTTGAAATCCCACGGGGTGAAGTGGAATTTCGTCTATACCACCATCCATCGGTATCGGGAGACGGGCTCGACCAAGAATCGTGCGAGATCCGGGTGGCTACGTTCGGCAAAGACGCCAGCAGCCATCAATGTGGTGAGGGAAAGGGTGCTGGTGCCCTGGCTGTGTCGATCGGGACTGCCCACACCATCATGTCGAGGGATGGGTGGAGGGGTGTGGAAGTAGTTCTCCTCCCCGCGGTTCACCTTGGAAACGTTAACGACTAAATGAACTACAACGGAGGAAGTGGCGAGGGATCCGGCAGGAAGTCGTAAGCGGTCGAGACATGGGAACAGGGAAGACTCTGACCGCACTCCTAGACGTTCCAACCCCGGTCCTAGCCCTAACTTACGCGATCGGAGGAAGGACCATACGACGCGAGGTTCGGCAGGTATCGTAAGTGGTTGGGTAAGGAGATTGCGGACGATTTGAATGAACCACCAGACGTCTCGAACCCTGCTTGGATCCAGGAGCATCTCGATAGAATCAGCGTCAGGTCAGCGAAGCTAACTACTAAAGACCTATGTAGTTTAGATGTAGCCCCCTCTATGAAGTAATACCGAAAGGTGGTTCCGGGGGGGGGCGGTGCTCGAGGCCCGGGTGGGTTTCTATTGGGTCGAGGAATCGGCGCCCTCATCCCTACACCGTGAGTTTTTCAAGAGTCCGCTTGTAGATTTTACATCTCGTCTAAAAAAACAAACACCATCATGGCGAAGGACCAGGGATACAAGCCGTACAAGAAACGCAAGGTTCACGGAAAAACGGAGGCTACAACGAAGAAGAGGCTCGACAGAGCCAAACTGATACTTTCGCGGCACGCAGGTAAGGAGTTCGTGTTTTCTGATGAGAAACTCTTTGTCGTGCGACAGCCACACAATATCCACACGATCGACTGTGAGCGCCGACGTTGGCTTGGGGGAGCAGCATCCAGGCGTGAGGAGCTCCCACCGGTGTTTATCGTTAAAAACGTGAAAATCAACGCCACGCACTATAAGACCGAGGTTCTGGAGAAGGTTATGGCCCAAGCACTTCGGGACCTCTGCGGGAAGGATCATTACGTCTTTCAGCAGGACTGGCGCACTAGCCCAAACGGCGAATATCGTCCAAGAGTAGTGTCGGGAGAATTTGACAGATTTTCTCGACAAGACTTTATGGCCTCCCAATTGAAAGCTTCCGATGCCAGGTATCATTTTTGCATCAGTATGATTGTGTGACAAGTACAATCATACCCTATGCCCAGGGAGTCGAGAAATTCCTTGACCAGGCCGGGAATCAAACCCAGTCACCTTCAGCATGGTATTGCTTTTTAGCTGCGCCTTTGCCGACTGAGCTAAGGGAGAATCCATGCCTTCCAGCTCCCCTGACCTTAATTCCCTGGTATTTTATGTATCGTAGTACATGCTGACCAAGCAGAGCGAACTTCAAAAGCTCATATCCAACATCTAGGATGAGATGCGGATGGACAAGATGCGTGCCACCTGCGAATATTTTGAGAAACGTCTTAAGCTCGTCATACAGTTCAAAGGAGGAGGAGAGGTGCTCCCAGTTCATATGTTGCAAAAGGTCTCAATAAACATTGCTTCAATATAAATTGGCTCAGTAAAGAATATCTAGGATTTTAATTTTTTAACACATTTTTAAAGTATATTCGAACTTATTGGAGACCCTGTAATTTAAAAATGTGAAATC
Organism: Aedes japonicus; assembly: GCA_034211315.2. Classification (NCBI taxonomy): domain Eukaryota; kingdom Metazoa; phylum Arthropoda; class Insecta; order Diptera; family Culicidae; genus Aedes; species Aedes japonicus. The sequence goes on from JASCZW010002581.1 coordinate 160,130, forward strand.
ACTCTAGCGCAACATGGCGGACAGATATGGGACTGATGTGACCTGGTGAACAATTTTATCGAAGACAAAAACCCTATAAATGGTCAAAATGTCTAGTTACAGCTTGGTCAGGAAACTCAATTGCACACCCGGGCCGCGTAGCAGAAAGATTGTGATCTGCTGGTCATCAATGTTAAGGTCTTGTTCCACTGAAACATTTATCCGAAGAAACCATCTTTCTTATGGTGGATCCTCAGGTATGGCACCTTCAGGAAATACAATCGCACACTAGCACCATTTAACGAAAAAAAAATTGCGCTGCTAGTCACCGTTCAAAAGGTCTTGACCCACTGAACAATATTGTCAAAGACAAAAACATTCAAACAGTGTAAAATGGTGTCACGGCACAAGACTCCAAAGGCTCTTGAAAACACTGTAGCTAGACTAGTAATCCCCAGAGAACAGAGATATGCGGAAATTCAATCCGACTGTTTGGCAACGGTGATCATTTTGTTAAAAAAGGCTGCTAACTCTTCCACAGAGTAAAATGTTATAGCTTTGTGCGTAACTGCGTCGTTGTCAGTTCCCATTGTTGTTTACATTTATAACGTACAAGAGATTTATTATGAGTATTTATAAAATTATCAACTATGAAGTGTATGGCAAAGTTTTGCACTGAACGCGGAGGTGTTGAATCATCGAATCATCGCATATCTCTGTACTCTGAGGATCACTAGGTGATTCCTAATGTTGAATTCAGACTTGGCGATTCCATTGTGAAGGGATCTGCAAACCAAACGAACATACAGAATAAGACACTGGAGCAGAATTCTCTTTAAAATACTGACGATGGAAACTGTCAGAGAAGAATCATAGCTACAATCTTTGGCATCTTCCCAACAGGGCACCAGTGAAGTGAATTGACTAAAGTGAAAAATGGCCTACTGAATAAATTCCACAAAATTTTCATCTCAGCATCACAACAATCCTAGAGGGTTTGAGCTGTTTAGTGAAATACCTGTAACTAGAAATGGGAAGAAAAATTAGTATTTTCCATTTAATTCCAACCACAGAGAACAGACATCCAATCTGGAGTGCCCTCAGTGTGTAAATTTCTGTAACTGCCATTTTAAAAGTACAGCTCGTTTCCGTTAGTTTTGGTGAATGGTATGTTGTAGGCGCTACTTGCCCGCCTCGAGATTTGATAGTCTGTCAATTTTAGTTCGGTGAAAGTCTAGTGCCAAAAGATGCAATTAATAGTTTGCCAAGAATTTTGATTTACACCTTCAAATGAAGTTTTACGACATCCATAACATTGCGATGCTTATTTAATTTAGCTTCGTTGAGATAAAATTGAGATAATACATTATTAAACATTAAAATACTTTATTTAAATGAGGTTAACTGTAATATGTGTTTTGAGGAAATGAGGGTCAGATTCCTATTTGCTGAATTGAGTAGAAAGTTTATGTTTTTTTTAAAAAGCTGTGGATCTGCCAAAATCGCTCCGCCCAGTATGCCCAGTTCAGAAGAAACAAATAGCAATCAAAGCCACCATTGGCCACGGGGCTAAAGTAAACAGAAGGTAAAAAAATAAACAAAACAACTAATGGGTAATATCTTGGACGCCCATGTGGCTTTATTTGTGTCTCTAAAAGATAAAAATACTAAAGGTGAGTAAAAATATTTTGATTTTGCGTGTATGTGTGGTTTTGTGTGCCTAGCAAAAATATTTACAACTACTAAACTTAGGTGACTATCCTGAAAAATTGCGATGCATGAACTTATATCCTAATAAAAAAAAAAGTTTCTTTCTAATGCCTACAAGTAGTAAAAAAGCTTACAGCTACGCACCCGTTCTTGTTTTGTTTGATTCCTTACGATTAAAAGAAACTTTTCCTATATCGTTCTTTGCTTCTGTCTGTCATTTGAATTCGATTAGCGATATAAAAAAAAACCTGCTCTATGAAACACGAAAACTTAGGAAAAATGATCTGTACTAAGCTTTGAGACAGAGTAAAAAAAAACCTAACATATTTAGATATAATCAGGAGTGAAGACATAGCTTACAGAAAATAACCTGACAAACTTATGCTCTAGTGCAATGGTTGCTTCTTGAGTGTTTACGTGAGTAGTTGAGCTAAATCTAGAAAAAAAACCTCTACGCTATTGTTCAAGTTTTGTGTGGGTCTTTGCTTGCTTGTGTGTACGTTGGTTGTTGGTTTGTAACGTTCCGTAGTATTGTTTTCACTGGTCTACCGTTATACGCATAAGTGCCCCATGGTCAAGAAGGATCGCATAGAACATCGGACAGTTAGGAGTATAATGGCAGTGGTGGTTGTTGTTGTTAAAATAATAGTAAAAAAAACTCTAAGATTATAGGTAACACGTTTTCAGGAATTTTCTCGTGGGTAGTGGCTACCGAAAGGGGTTTTGTTTAATGTTAAAGTAGTTTTAATAACTGGAGATCATTGGTGTCTTGCATCTGCGCTATTAGTTTGTTAAAATTTTGACAAAAGTGAACCTGTTTTACATCTTTCTCGTCTTGATGCGAGTTTTGATTTCTTTTTTTTTCGTGTGTATTTGCGTTGATTTTTAATGTGACAGGAGTATGCACACACACATTGTTTATTTTCCATTAGTATACACTTATGCATATGGCACTTGTGGAAGAAACTTTTTCACAGCTTCCGTGTGACTTTATTTCAATTCACATTTTTTATTTATATTTCGGATTGTTTTACGTTCAACCAACTAAGAGCAGGGCAAGAGAGAAACTTGTATGTTGATTGCGGATACACGGAAAGGTTTTTTTTTCGAGAACATAAACCCTATTTTTGTTGGGTTGGTAACATTGATATGCATGTACTTGACATGCGGAATTGAGGAATCCATGTAGAGCTAAAGTGAGGTTAAACATCGTAGGTTCTTAGTTTTAAAACTGTATGGGGTTGATCAGTTCGATTTTCAGCTCTTTTTATCACCAATAACTTTGCTAAGACCGCTCGGAAAAACATTTTTCACGAGTGCCATCTACGACGTTTAACCTCAATTTTGCGTTTACTGGATTATTCAATAGTGGATGAACGCCAATAATTTGCCCACATATCCTAGAATTAGCGGGGAGTTACTGTAGCAACGGGAAGAAGTTTGCCGGTTTTCAAAACAATGAAACTGAAAAGATATCCGCATTTTTTGCAACAAACAGATGTATAAGCTATTTTCATGTTCATAAGAGCAAAAGCACTGACAAACTGACATGAATGCTAATCGATTTATTTTAAGAAACTTCTGATTAAAGCACACTTCAGACATTTCTTCATCTCAGTTTCATGACAGTTCGTCGGTGCACTGGTTGCACAGTAAAGATACTTTTAACAGACGCGTAAAATTTCCCCTCGTTAAATTTTCAGCAAAAGCAAGTGTCAACAACGAAATTCGACAAGGATTTTTCATTAGGGCCTAACTGACAAACGCGAACAATGGCTTCTTCAGTAAATTTTTCGTGGAACAAAGGCTTCTAATTCTATCAGATAGGTGAACTCTTCTCCTTCGAAATGACCGTGGTGGATTGATTAGGCGAGTTTTCAAAGACGAGCAATTAGCAGAACAAAGTCATTGTTTACGTTTGTCAGACAGGCTATAATGAAAAATATTTGTCGATTTTTTGCGATCATCCCCACAACAGACCCGATCTCGGCGATATCTGGCTTAAATTTGCATGAAGTATCCCACGTATTTATGCAAAATCTAGAATTCCCAAAATAAGCATAAGAAAAACAAAAAATTACACGTTGCTTTCAAACTGTGTACAGTACCCAGGTAACCAATGAGCCGTTCCAAAGCTTCATTACGGCAGCCTATCAAGCAATTAAGTCGCCTTAAATGCAACATAAATTCGGCTTTTGGCCCAATATACGGCTTTACTGCAATGCTATGATAATGCTTCGCCAATGCTATTCTGCATTCGAAATGCTTATTACAGGCTACAAGCATTCAAATAGCATTTGAAATCCTCCTTTACAACAGATAGCATTCAAGATGCTGTTTTAATGCTAATATAATGCTTGTAGCATCTGAAATGCAGATTTAGGGTTGATTTAGTGCATATGGTGATGCTGATTGGTTAACTGGGTAGTCACTTTGTGATGAGTAAGTCATTCACACTAAATCTGGGGTTAAACGGCTAATCGCATTCGTCTTGCCATTGACCTAACAAAAAATCACGTAATCAGTGGCAAATATCCACTACACTCAGCCAAATAATCTTAAGAATTTCATAAGATTGAACTTATGAACGATGCTATGGAATTTCATAAGGCTAACTTATGATCGGATTTTGTTTCACATGACGTTGTTCTTGTACGCCTTTAAGCTTTCCTGATTACAAGTGTTGATATATACTAGTGAGCAAGTCACTGGACCCTTAATCGCAACGTTCAAGGCTCGAATCCAGGTTGCTCCATATTTTTATTTTTTCGACATCATTATATTTCATAAGATGAGTTTATGAAATTCATACTGATTTCTTATAGCAAATAATCATAACGCAATCTTATGAATATCGAAAGTTTATTTCGCTGAGTGTAGAAATTCACTTAACTTTCATGTGATTCAGGAAGTGGAAATCTGCTTTACAAAATTAAGTGATTCTTATGTGTCCGGAGAAATGTAAATGATTAGTCATGTAGAATTGCTTTTGATATTCATTTAAATTCACATATTTTAGTATTGGAAAACATCTACATGGGTTTCCAGTAATAGCCTACCCGCATAAACACAAACCATTTTTGGACTGTTTTCCTTAATGTTGACGACTATTTCCGTTGTTGTTACGACATTTACACTTACAGTTGACAACTATAAACCAACAATCTCCTATACAGTTTCAACAATATGTCAGATGGTAAAAGGCCAAAAAACAATATGCTGAATAGGCGGTTAAGTTAGGTTACCATAAAAAAAAGCAATTTTCACGAACAAAATTTTTGCGGAACTCTATGCCAAAAGGTTGATATAGAATCCAGACCTACTGCAGACAATAATAAACCTTTCAATGGCAATACGGCATGCATTAACATTATGTGTTAATGTAGAGGTTTTATGGTGAAAACGAAATTATACCTTTCGATAACAATAACATATAATGTGATAATATATCTTACATTCGAAATATAGTTTTGACTATATAGCAAATTGTTTTTCATTATGCGGGTAGTGAAATATTTTTTCAGTGTAGTTCTGAACATTTGCTACGTAATTGACCTTCAATTAGTGCATATTATTTATGCGTGTATTCGTATAATGTTGCACGCTAAGATAAGATTGCCTAAAATAAGGTTTAACTTTTACCGAAAATTAGGTTTTAGTAGCAAAACCTAAAGTATTGGGTATAATTTACCGTGAGAAAACGTTTGGTTTTACTTGTTTTTTGAGTAAAGTGGATTAACAAATTTTATCGTTAATATTACCAAAATCGGGTTTAAAATTCTCTGATTGGGCTGCAGGCAATTTCGATAAAAAGAACCGTAAAAAAATAAGTAATTATTATCGTTTTCCTCTTTTTTCCAACATTACCGAAGTTTAGGTAATCCATATTTACCGATAACTTCAGTATATGCACTTTTGTGTGGTTTTCGGTACCGATTTTTTCGTATTCTTGCCTTAGCGTGTGTGTTCACATGTCAAAAAGCCTACTTCGATTCGTTTCTTTTCGTTAGTTCAGATTTTGTTTCGCAAACTGAACTTGAAGTACGAATGAAAATGTTGCACATTTGGTGTACTGAAAAGGATGTAACGTACAATCCAACATAAATGAATGCTGAATAACAGTTTGTTCTAACAAACTTCGGGAAGTTGTACCGCTTTTTCTTCTCGAAAGCTTCTCGAAACTTACATATAACTTACAAAACTAACGATGATCTTGTTTTGCTGTTGTTGAATGAAGCACGTAATCAATTATAATCTTTGAAATTGGAAATATCCTTCTTATTCTTCTAGAACCTTCTAATTTCTGTTGGAACCATAGATGTGAAAAGAAAGTATTGATAGGTCCGAAAGAGTACCGCTTCATCGGATGCCGCCTTTCAAACATGCCCTACGCTTAATTTCAACTACTTCTATTTAATTACACAACCTGCCGTGCTCTTGCCAATCAATACTTTCTCTTCGCATCTTTGGTTCTAGCAGAAATTGCTGTCCACTCCTAGGGTTGCATGTTGATAAGAAGGATATTTCCAATTTCTCAAAAACTTGTTTGAATAAGCGGTAATTCGGCACTGATGTTTGTTGGGAACAATATTGCCAAAAAGGTGCATCCAGCAGTGTAAAACAAGTGATTCAAAAGTGTGGTGAGCAGTACACTCTGCAAGTCCTACCGATAACTGGTACCAGCAATCCTGAATTGGATCAAAAAGTCGTCGATTATTTCAGGAGAACAAATCAGTTTCTATTTGTGATTTAGCCAGGAATTACAAAACCAGCATCGGGATCATCCAGCGGAATAATAAAGGAAATGATTTGACGACATGCAGGAGCAGTAAGTACCAAAGCAATCTCCGAAGCAGAAGTGTAGTGTCAAAATGAGGGCCCAAAAACTATACAACCGTATTTTAGACAATCTTTATCAGTGTGTTTTCATGAACGACAAAACGTACGTGAACCCTACCGGGAACTAAATTCTAATTCAAATCGGTTGAGGAGAGTCTCATAATTTCAGATACCACTGGAAAAATTAAAATTCGGTGAGAATTTGCTCGTTTGGCAAGCAATTTGCACATGCAGCTTGGGATCTTCCATTTTCAACACAAAATAATCAATAAATGATCAAATGTACCGAACCAAGTGCTTGCAGAAGAGGTTGCTTCTATTACATCGGAAGCATGATATTACTCTTCTCTTCTGCTTGAATCAGGCCTCTGCCCATTATGCCAGATCAACTCTACAGTGGGCTTTCTGAAAACAACGAATTTAATTCCATGAAAAATGTATCAACTCACCAATCTGTCCCCACCTGTGACCGATCTAATCGATATTGGGCAATCGTCAAGCGGAATCTTAAAAAGGCAGGTGCAATGTCCTCCAAACTGATAACATTCTTATCATTCTTTGATCATTGAATATTTTATCATTGAGGCTGAATAAACAGCCAAAATAACAGAACGAATAACAAAAAAATACTCGTTGAACAAATAAAAAATTCCGTATTGTAAGCAAATTTATTGATATAGTTTCAAATTGTGTTATCAATTTGAAATCAAATTCTCATGCTAGTATAAAAAAAAATTGATAAAAATTTCATAATTTCTTGTTCAAATATTCTGGTAACACGCATAGTTTTCCATTCACCTAATGACGTTTGTATAAAAATTTGTGTTGAAAATGATAACATATGATAACAAAATTTGGCAATATAACTAAATTTGTAATGCTATAACAGCTTTAACTCAAAACGATATCTGGGATGACAGAACTCGTACATGTATAATACCAGCTTGTTATTTCCCTTTGCTAGGGATGTCAGACTTCAAGAAAAACTGATCAGCAGCGTCCAGGAAGTGCAAACAAAAAAATCACTTTATAGAACTGGAAGGTATAAAGGTCCGATCTTATTACCCAATATTATACCGAGCAATCTGATTCATTTGTTAGTTTGCTAATTGTCACATAAATTTGCTAATTGTCACTAAATTTATTTTAATTTAAGAATTATAACTACATTTCGACGCACTCCTTACTTCCACTGATTTGATTCATTGATTAGAGCGTTTGAACTGATAGGTTTGGGCTCAAGTACTGCTCTAGACAACCTCTATTGATTATTTTGGTTGACATTGTATCAGCTCATATGACAAAAGTTGCAATTTAATTTGAATATGACAAAAGTTGCAATTTAATTTTAATAATTCAGCAAAAACATTTTTGGCAACACTGCCTCCCATGAAGAGTATTTTTTTCTAAATTTCTTTAACATAGTCTATAAAAAAGCCGATTGTTTTTAAACATTATCGTTGCATAGCTATTGGCAAAAGAAGGTAAGGATTATAAAATAATCACGAATACGGACTTCTTTTGTCGAAATGTTGTAATTTCAAAACAGCTCAGAATATCTTGAGCTTTTAATGATTGGAGTTTTTTTTAAATTAGATTATACTCTTTTTAAGAAACACGCAATTAGTTTTTCAAGACAAGCTCTATTGGCAACACTGCTGCCCAAAAATCATATTTTTCTGGCTTCTTTGAACAATTTCCTTTTAAAAGCATTCTACAGACCGTTTTCAAATATAATGGTTTCGAAGATGCATTTTTCAAAAAATTTAAAAAACGGGAATAGTCCCATTGGCAAAGGGACCGATCAGTAAAAAAAACTGGGATATTCACATTAGGATGGAAGATGCAGGAATCCCCATAGTTTGATACAACTTTGCAAGTATTTGGACACTTCACGTGGAATGACCCAAAGTAGAAAATCAAAGTGTGTGGGGTCATGAAACATTAAAATCTTAATCTTAGACGGACGCATCAACTTACTTTATGGAATTAATTTGGAAAAATGTTTTTGCATCTCTTGTATCATCCTGTATCTCTTTGCAAACAGGGAATCCTGAAAATTATCATCAATCTCCATTCAATCTACTAAGCCTGCGCACATTTCAAAAACAGCAAATTTAAAAATTCGATTTATCTTAGATGGAGTCGCTCACCTCATTTTCAGGTGCACACTCACCACGTGGAGAGTCTCGTTTCCGTATTCTTAGTTGCATTTCTGACAGGCGGTCTGGCAACGAGGATTTTATTTAACATTTCCAAATATTTCGCCAGCAGCATGAAGCAGCACAGGTGGATATGTGTACACCGATGAAACGTGTTTCGCCACCTCACATTTATTAGTCTTTTTGTTGCTTTTCCTTCACATAAATAATATGTATCCATTCCTCGGCAACTATACATATAATCGCGATTGAACGTCAAACGACACGAGCCATTTGTAAAATCGAATGCTGCCTACACTCCCGTTAAATTTCACTAAATTTTTTAATTACAATTGTATATTATCTCTTTTTCTTTCACGGAAATGTTACTCAATTTTCGTAAAAAGTGCATTTACCACAGAAAACAGACATTCAGGCTCGAATTTTTTTTCCCAATTTACTGTGTAAATGTTTAAGAGCAAACCGCTGCAACATCAGCGCTGCCTAGTTCTGGTTTCACCAAACTAAAATTAACAGGCTATCAAATCTAGAGGCACGCAAGTGGCGCCATCAACATACGATCAACAATCATCGGAAAAGAGCTGTAATTTTAAAGAATTTACACACGGAGGTTACTCCAGCTTGGATGTCTGTTCTCTGTGGATCTACTCATAAAATTGAGTAGATCTACTTTTTATGAAAATTGAATAACATTTTCTTGAGAGGAAAACAGATATAGTACACAATTGTACTCAAAAATTTAGCAAAACGAAACGAGAGTGTACACGGTAAATCTGAGGTACACAATTATGGCTTAAAAGTAGGCACTTTGCCGGTTTCATGCAAAAATGCCTATAGAGGTTAACGTCAAAAAGTGAATCCTAGAGGGTTTGAGCTGTTTAGTGGAATACTTGTAACTATAAATTAGAAGAAAAATTAGTAATCTCCCTTTAATTCCAACTACCTTTGCTTATCTTCGACAGATACGCGTATTTCGTCTACAATGTGCAGACTTCTTCAGTGTCTCGTACTAATAACTCGACTCGACAAAAAGTGAATAGATTGTAGGCATTTGCAGCATGTTAAAGAGATTAGTGATTATGCATTTTTGGAATGTCATTCAGTGTAGAAACTAGTCACCCTATGAAATGAATTTGATGTAAGAAACTCAGAGCCAATATATTAAAAGTTCGGATCTGCTCTTTTTTGTAATCAACGACATTCCCTATCGATTTATCTCAAAAACTCCTACATGCAAATAAAATACATCATAAGGTAGGAAAATGTTTTCTTGCAGTTGGGATTGTTGATTTGCAGGAGAAAGTTTTCATTTCCGAGAAAGCGACGGTTAAAGTAACTGTTTACATCCTTTTGAAATGTTGGCACTGACCTGGTCTAGGAAAATGAATCTATAGATACAGATTTGAGTTTATTTGAAACTTAAAGGTACATTTAATGTATATGATCAATCTGAATAATCTAATGCCGCATTAATGCTTAGTATCTTTTCATGATAGTGCATTCAGTTTTGCAAGAACTCAATTGTTTTATTAAATTTGAAACATTGTTTTTATGCATTTTTTTCTATCCACTGAAATCATAATAGGGCTTAAAATTAATCATTTTTTTGGATTGATCAGGCATTTTTTGACGGAGGATGTTCATAAAATGCATTGAATGTAATAAAAAAATGACTACCTCAGAATTACCGTGCAGGCAAAAGTTAGTCGAATTCGGACATGAGCGCTAGTAAAAAACTGGATTGTGAAAGGATGTACGGAATGGTTAAAATTTCGTGCCAGTCAATTTCCAACGTACACAGATAAAAAGAAACATTGAATTTTCTGCGTTATCTAATGCACATAAAGGGAATGCTAGATTTGGCAGAAAATTAAAGGATATTTCATGTAAATTTAAGCCAGATAACGCCTGAATCTAGCCTGTTGCATGAAAGATTGCAAACATTGTTGTATGCAAACAATGTTTACGCCTCCTTTGGCTTGGAATTAAACGAGGCGAAATTTTACGCGCTTGTTGAAATTAATTATTTTTTCTGTGTAGAATACATTATTCTAGGCTCAACTCGTTTCAGTTCCATTTCACAGATTTTGAAAACCTGATTTCATTACAGTTAGATGAATTCCATGGTATGTTAATATTCATTAAAAAAAAACACTTAACATATCATTGAATGCCCCCTAAACATTGTAACTCCTCCCTAATTATCACCCACCCAATCTACAGGTCACCAAAAACAGACAAACCCCCAACCATGTAGCATACCGCAGCCAATGATTGATTTAATTTGCTTAATTAAACACGAAATCAGCTGCAAAAATCTCATTATTACCATTCAAATAAACACTACTTTCACTAGGTTGTTGTTGTTGGTTTTGGATGAGTAACGGACAACCGACGTGGCAACCGGGGTTGGATGGAAAAAAATGATATTCTGCTCCCCAAAAAAAAAAAAGAAAACCGTCACTGACCACCCCGCCACCGAATGACGGATGAATCGGCCGAGCTTCGATGACTCCCCTAGGGATCGAGCAGTTCTCTACCGGCCGGGCTCTGTCTGGTCATTCCCATTATAATAATGATGGCCAGCCGAGAATTTTTAATTCGTCTCGAGCCCCACGCGGCTGCCGCATTCCGAAAGAATTATCGGTCGATAATTAACCTTTCCCTGCCCGTCGGAAAATGCGCATTTCAAGCCGCGGCTGCAATAGCCGGTGAAAATTGATTCGCATCGATGCGTGGGTGGCTGAGTTTGGGGCCTCGTGACTGATGGTTTTTCTTCTTCGTCCTTCCTTCGAGTTTCGAATGGACGTGTGTGTGTGTTTGTGTTTGTGGAAAAGGCCCTTTTATTTTGTTGTCGAAATATTTACCTTTCCGGTTTTGTCATTTTGCAGTGCCGTAGTGTCGATAGATGTGAATGCTACAAAACGCTCCTTACGAAAAAATATTTTTTATGGTTTCTTCCCGGCTTGAATTTGAGTTTTGTTTGCTCATATGAGTGGGAAAATGCCGTTAGTACTATGTTTAAAAAACAGTTTAATTTGGGGTGACCTTGGCGTAGTGGTTAACATCTGATCTCACCCATGGACAGGTCACAAAAAATCCCAAACGGTGTTTATGTAACAACGAAGGTAGATGAACCAACACTTAAACAACACTTCTCGTGTACTTTTTCAAATGGACGTAAGTAACATTTAGACGAAACTGAGAAAATCAGCATTGAACTTTTTTGAGGTTATTTTTATTCCTATTTGAAAACCGGACATGTTTATCCCAATTAAATTCCACTGAATGACACCTTGGTCAAAGATATTACATCACTGTGCCTTAAAAATTACACCAGGAGTGAAAATTCAAGTTCCATTTAGAAAAATGTTTCTAACAACGGTCTGCAATAGAAAAAGATTATACGTCATTTTGATAAGTCAGTATGATAGATGGCATGTTACTAGCGTCAAAATGATACGTCATTCTGCGAATGACAATGTTGATACGTCGAAATGTTACGTCAAGTTGTCATATTTCACAAAGATACGTCGAAATTATCAAAATGACGTAATAGTTTTTTTCTGCAACAAAACGGTGTAAAAATATCTTTGCTAAAAATATCAATTTTTACTATACAAAATCTAAATTTTTAACCTTGAGGTGTAAAGCCTTTTACTTACGCATCGTTTAGAGGCATTCAAATGACATAACAATGATTCGCATGTTACTTTTCAACACAAGCGGCGTATGTACATTATTCCCAAAAAGTGCAAAAGTGATTTTACACCGTTTTGTAAAAAGTTAGTAAAAATTTTCAGAAATAATCTATCAGAAAGTTCATCAAATGTGGGCATAAATACATGATTTTCAATAACATGCCATGAACAACGCGTTTGTTTACATTTTGTTACTTACGTCCTTTTGAAAAAGTACTCGAGACTTCAAGATTAAGCTAGCTGTCACTTACTTAGACTCAGTTAGACCAGTTAGTCCGATGGCTCTAGTGGTCTATGGACCACTAGAGCCGCATCTACGATTAAGTGGCATAGGGAATGCAACAACTCCACACAAATGTCGGAGGACCCAACGACTAATCCCGGAACAATCCGGGTGGGTCGGTAGGCGACACGATGAAGTGAAATTCCACATAACGCAGATTCTGTCAGGCCATGGCCGCTTAAGACAATATCTGCCCACAAAAGCGCATGCACAGTCCTCCACGTGTTCTTCGCATGTCCTCGCTTCGACGGCGCGAGATCCGACATGATAGCAGAAGGCGGTCACAACACGACTCCGTATAACTTGGTCCAGAGGATGTGCCAAGACCGGGATATTCGGGACACGGTATGCATCGCAGCCTCTCAGATTGCCCTCGAACTCCCACAAAAATGGCGAAACGACCAACGGCAAGTCGCAGGGATCACCTTACTACTGAAGCCCTAAGTAGTTAGTCATAGTGGTTGCTTGGTAAGCACAATAGCCCCCTCTCCGAAGTAATACCGAAAGGTGGTTCCGAGGAGGGTCCAGGGCTTAAGACACGGGTGGGTTTTTAGTGGATCGAAGAGTTGGCACCCTCATCCCCACACCCTGAGTTCTTCAGGAATCTGGTTCCAGATTTTCCATCCCGTCTAAAAAAAGACTCGTTAGTCAATTGTTCATTTCAGAATCTGGAAATCATGAAATAGTGCATGATAAACATCTGCATTTCTGATAAACAGCTTTATAAAACAATGCATTTCTTTAACTTACATAGCTATGGTGAGACAGAAGGAGAGGGTTTTTTCGACATCAATTGCGAGTCTTACGGTGAATGTAAGACAAACTGAGTAATCTCCCACCAGTAGGATGCAAGTTAGAGCGATGCACTGTTTGACGAAATTGTAGCTAGAATGAAAAGCTACAGTTTCATAATGCACCAATTTTTAAAATTAAGCTATCGGCAAACGAGTCTAGTAGATTCTAGAGACTTAGACTCAGAATGTTTGGCAGCAACTGTTTGGTGCCATACGGCTGAACGAACCGCATCGTCAATGGTTTTGCTGGAGGAACCTCATGTTTTCAGCTCTAAGGAGTGTATTGAAATCTAGTTATAAACATTTGATACGTAATTGACCATAAACCAGTGCAGATTATATAAGCGTGTATTTGTATTGAGTTTTGTTTACATGTCAAAAAGACTATTTAAGCTCGTATTTTTCCATTATCCATTTATTTTTTTGCAACATTTCGCGGATTGAACTAGAAGTTCGAAAGAAAAACCTGAACACTTAGTGTACAGAAAAGGACGTAACATCAGATTGTCAAACAGGTTAAAATGCACCAAACAAGCGTGATACGAGTGATTGAAATGTATAATGAATAGTACACATGATTTGAACATATACCAGGATGCAGAGAGCATCAAGGCAATTTCTCGAGCAGAAATTTCATATCCAAAGGAGGGCCCAAAAGTTTTACAACTTTGTTGTATCGAAGTTGGACAATCCCTCTCAGCGTGTTCTGGTGGACGACGAAACGTCCGTTGAAGAAGATCCCAGAACACTACCGGGACTTACAATTTTAAACAAAATCGGTTAGTGTCCGAATTGCAGATACGACTATTGTGACGGAAAAATATGGTATGAAGGTGCTCGTTTGGCAATCAATTTGCACATGTTGTTTAAGATCTTTCATTTTCTACACACACAAAAAAAAAGCAATAAATGCTGAAATATACCGAAACGAGTGCTTGCTGAAGAGGTTGCTTCCACTATATCGGAAGCATGAGATTCCTCCTCTCTTCCTCTGGATATGGCCTCTGCCGATTATGCCAGATCAACTCTACAGAGGTTTTCTGATAACAACGTTGATTTCGTTAATAAAGATATCAACCCACCAAACTGTCCTGAACTGCGACCGATCGAACGCTTCTGGACAATCGTCAAGCGGCACCTCATAAAGACAGATGTTGTGGTCCACATCATGCCAGGCTTTACAGACAAAACAAGTCATGAGGGACGGTATAAAAGGTACAGTACGATCATATTCACGAAATCAGCAATCTTTAGTTTGTTAGTTTAATTGATATAGGGTGAACGGGATGCAATGTCAGCCTAGCTCCTTGATTCGGCCTATGTACCAAATATATCATTATTTCTTCGATAATCAACAAAATCATGTTGCTATCAGCATGATCGATTAATTTCAAAGCAATTAAAACATAATTAATCAATTTATAGTAGTTCACTTCCACGTAGTTTTCGATTTCCTTGACTTTTAAGACACCATGACTTTACTGGTTAAGCTGAACAGATTATCTATACGATCTTCGAATGATCTAAATTTGCCAAAATTGAACCTATAAACCACTTCCCCGTATTTTCAAATAAGGCTCGTTTATCATTGCTCGGAGGGGACTGCGGCAGTTAAATAAAGGCTTCTTATATAAAATTTTCTTAGGAATCGAATGGAGGGGGTTGCATGCACTGCACGGCTCGGTAAACGAAGATAATGCTGGTTTTACGCCACATTTCCGTATTTTCCGTTTGTCTAGTACACTTAGAAAATAACACCGAACTCGGTTTAATTTTCTACCGAACCACATCGGTTACCAACAAGAAACCGAATTAATCGCTTATATATATTGTTTTTGGGTGTATTTTTTGAGTCAAATCCGAGTTTCGGATACTACACTCTCGCTGCACTTTACTCAATTTTTGAGTTCAATTATATGCTATCTCTTTTTCTCTCACAGAAATGTTACTCAATTTGCGTAAAAGTGGATCTCACTCAAAAATTGAGTTGATCCACTTTTTAACGAAAATTGAGTATCATTTTCATGAGAGAAAAAGAGGTAGTATACAATTGTACTCAAAAAATTGAGTACAGTGCAGCGGGAGTGTATATAAACATATTTGACAGATATAAATCTAGACACAAATAAACAAAAGGCCGAAAGCAATATTTGTAAACAATGACTTCTAGCGTATTTTTTGTGATCTGCTTCGCTCCTACGAACCAAATAGCCCCAGAAACTATACAAGTAAGGTTGTACCTTTACGTCGGTAGTGGATGTTGATGTAAGCAACGTGACATTTGCAGAAATTTACTGTTTTAAGTCATTGGTAACAATAGTTACTTTCGACCTTTGACGATTTTGTCTAGAAATGAAAACCGAAATGTACGGTAAAGCAAGGATACACGAAAATCGAGTAAACTGAACCGAGCATTCGCTGAATATTCTTACACCCCGTTCACACTACAACTTATATTACGTGATATATACTATCTTGATATCAGCATCTATACTCTAGTTTTCACTGGAAATACCGTACATGGCATTTGATATCAAGATACTTCATATCAAGTATAATAGGTAGTAGTGCGAACGGGGTATAGACCTGTTCGCACTCAACTTATATTACGTGATATAGAGTATCTTGATATCAAATGCCAAGCACATCATTTTCGGTGAAAACTAGATGTATAGATGCTGGTATCAAGATAGTCTATATCACGTAATATAAGTTGTAGTGCGAACGGGGTGTTAAACGTCGAACACTTCTCTTCGAGACAATTCCGCGACGACTATGTCTACCGAAAAGCTCGGTTATTTTAGCTGACTCGGTAAGGTCTGAAAAATCGTCGGCCTTTTGATCTCGAGTGTGTGCGAAGAATGTCTGTTTGCGAAAATTCTCCGTACTGTGTTTTTTGTCAGGTAAAAATGGAAAACATTACCGAGAGACTACAAAAGGAGGATGCACGTTTAGTAATACATGACGATTGTTTTCATCAATAAACAATGTAACTGACAAAACTGGTTTTATGACTATGAAATTCGAAGCAATTTCAATCGAAATTCCAACTGTGCCATAAACAACCGAATTCTGTAACTGCTACAAAAAAGTCGCTTTGTTTGACAGCGTTCGGTAATATTGAAGTTAACCGATGTTCGGTTAGTGCTGATTGGACTTATTTTTGTCAACAGAGTTTTTCGGTAAATTTGACAGATTGCTAGAAAGTAAAAATTTAACGAGATCTCGGTTGTTCCAATTTGAACCGAACAGACTTCCGGGCTTTCAGCAAATGAAAACTTGGTTGAAATTCAACCGAGTTCTGGTTTATTTTCTAAGTGGGTGCTAAAAAGTTTAACATCTCTTTTAAAAATATGTTTGAACGGATCCGGATATGTCTCCACTTGCCATATTTTTGACAGTGGCAAACATGTTAAGTGAAAATGACTAATGAAGACACCGGGTGACTACCAAATGTTCTCGAATAATTATTCATTCGTCATTGCCTACAAAATTCTTAATAGTGCTTGAACACAAATTCACCTATGCACACGTTTGTATTTAGCTGCTGGATGGCATTTTAAATTAATGCGATTTACACTTGTTGATTTTTGTCATTTACCTGGAAATGTTAGTTTAGGCGTTGAGATCAAATGGCATATGAAAAGGATCCGTTCCATTTAATTAAAATGTATGTTAAATTGGGGTGGAATCCACACAAGTTCTGTCACATTTACTAATTCAATCTTTTCACGTCGAGTTTTTCCAAATACAAATTTTGAAAACTGTAACGACTTTGTACATGATATGGGTAAGCAATATTTGCAAGATGCATTTCTCTATTGACCTGTGAACTGACAGTTTTAACATCGCCAAACTGACGTGGCATGTCATATTGATAGTCCCAAGAACCTGATAAAATATTCTTCTTTTCTACACTGCCTCCACCTACTCGATTATGTACACAAACCATATCTTGTTTACGTTTTTCATAATAGGCTACGTGTAAACGTCAAGGTATGAATTTCTCACGCACAGCTGCTTCATCTTCATCTAATCAAAGAAAGCATGCAGGATAGGCACACATAGCTGTTGAAGCTCACGCACGTTAGCTTAAAATGCACAGGAGTGACCCGTTTAGTAGAAATCAACCGTAATTTAATTGAGCATAAGTTAGAAATCAGGAGACACGTTGATTTTTACGTAATTTAAGTTCATTCACAGTTGAAAATTTGAGGGTTATTTCGATAGTCGAAGTGACGTTTTCCCAGAAGAGTCATTTCACTGCACACGCTAAGAAAAAAGTACCCAGCGGAGCAGTTTAGTGTGGGAAGTATAATCATGTTTACCCAGCATTGGGTACAAGTTACTTACTTTTGAGTATAATTACTTACCCAAACCTGAGTTATTTGAACCCAACGCTAGATAAACACGATTATAACCAAAGTTGGCTTCCCACACTTAACTGCTCCGCTGGATCTTTTTCTTAGCGTGCAGGTGTCTTTCTCACTTCACCAAGTGACAAACGTCACTTCGACTCTCGGAGTAACCCTCTTTGCCTCAATATTGGGGTTTTGTTTACTAAAAGTTAGCACTAAAGGGTTAAGTATTAATCTATTGAGGAAACCAAATTAAAAAAGAAGAAGACACCGAGTGGTGATAAATCTGACAGCTCCCATGTTAAAGTATAGGTCGAAACTTTTAAAATGCTTCTAGAAAATTCAAATCAAATTCTAATTAATAGCGGTTTGTTGTATGATGTAAGAAAAATTCCAAAACTGCACAATAGGAGCATTATTTTATTTTTAATTTATTTCGCTGAAAATGTTTTTATTGAGAAGTTCTGGATTACATCAAACAGCAAACCGCTTTTAAATAGAATTTCATTTGAATTTTCTAAAAGCATTTTAAAGTTTCGCCCTATACTTTCATTTGGGAGCTGTCATATTTATCACCACTCGGTGTCTTCTTCTTTTTTCAAGTTGGATTTCTCAATCACGAGCAACATTCATGATAAAATAACAACGAACAGATTTCGTATTTCGATAAAGATTTTTCATTAAAGCCTAACTGAAAAACGTAAACAATGACTTTTTCAGTGAAATTCTCGTCATTGAAAACTCGCCTAATCAATCCACCACGGTCATTTCGAAGAGGAAGAGTTCACCTATCCGATAGAATCGGAGGCTTAGCGTACGATAACGTGAAACGGAACTGAAAACGGCAATTTGTAGAAGCTGAAATGACTTCGATATGTCCAATTAGAATCGGCTTGGATCTAACCTGTTTCTTCCGACAAGCAGGCATACTCAGACCGAGCTTTGCCGTTTCCCGTTGCCATTTTCATTGTGTTTGAGCCATTACATGGGTAGCTTTTGTACCACGAGAAAATTTACGGAAGAAACCATTGTTTACGTTTCTCAGTTACGCCCTACTGAAAAAATTGTAGTCGAATTAATGTAAGTAAAGATAGCTCCATTAGGGCATCATTCCCCGCTTTCCCACGTTCCCAAAGAAGGGTAATCCCGAAAGCGGATCCCGGGTCAGGACATCGTTAATATTCGTGAATTTTAATTTACCACTGCTGCTGGCCGGCAATTTTTTGGGGCGTTTTCCCTTTCAGGGTTAAAAATTCGGCCCTCTCTCACATAAATAATGTTGCCGGCACGCGTCCTGGGCCGGAGCCGATAATTTTTACAATATTATTGAAATTTATTGACATCAAGTTGCACTCGGATAAGGAGGGAGTTTTTGCGTGCACATTGATTTGCATTTATCCGCAGATTTTGGTATTAATGTCACTCGGCTATTGTTTTTTTCCCTTTTTTTTTGGGAGAAGAAAATTGCGTGTAGACTTTCCGCATGTCGATACAGGCCTCTCTCTCTAGCTCTCTCGGAATTAACACAAAAACAATGAATATGAAATCATACAATGTGGTTGAAGTAAAACATCCGATCAGTTGATTACGTTGATGGGGGCAAATTCTAGAAATGATTTTTTCTTCTTTGCGTTTGAGAACGCACATGTTTTGATAGGATTTACATAGCAAGTGTGATCTTATGTTACCATTCAGTGTAGGTTTCTTATGCGTTATGAAATTTATTTAACTTGAACACTGTCACATTTCTTCACCTTGTTTTTTTTTTGCTTTGCTTCGACATAAATCTGCTGTTTTTGGTGGTTGCAGATATGACTTACCGCGCTCACAGCTCTGGGTATTTGGTAACACATCAAACATTAACCAACGGGGTTTTTGCCAGTTTCTGGCTAGGTCTCCGAACAGCACAGGGTATCTTAGATATTCGTTAACTAAAAGCCTTAATTAGGAACTTGACTTGAAAATAATAATTTCTTATGGCATCGTTAAGCTAGGCTCCACGGTTGGACATTGAAACGATACGATGTTTTTGTTTTTGATTTCATTTGATTTGTGTAGCTGACGTCAAACATTTACGTAGTGTGTATGTGTGTGTGTGTGTGGACCAACGAACAGTGTGCTTCAGCAGGTTGATAATAGTAGGCGTGACACGGTGCTGCTGTCTATATGCATCCTTCTTGACGAGTCGTGCGCTGATCTATAGTAGTAGGCCTCGCCTTGTTCCCTGTAGTTATCCGGATGTTCTGAAGGTTTTACATTTGCATTTTGCAATTGGTTGGCGTTCCAAACTTGGGTGCATTCAGCCGATCGGCATGCTTCACCCGTAGATGTGAACGAAGCGTGTCTATTCTACTGTAGGACGCTGGACAGTACGGGCATACGGATCGCTGCGGAGTGTGCGAATGGAAGTGATGCCATCGGTTTGTGACCTCCTTGCCGCAGGAACGGCAGCGCCAGGCGGTTCCTGGCTCCCGCGAGGGAGTAAACATGTTGTGATAGGACATCTGATGGTGCGGTGGATAGTGCGGATGATGGGACAGGTCGCCACCTCCACCTGGTCCGTCGGGCGACGTTACGAGACACGACGTAAGAATGCTGCTGGCGTGACGGGACAAATGGTGCTCGTACTGTCCTCCCCCCGGCCCTGCAACCAACAGAGGAACAAAAACACACCGATTGGGCAAAGAAACTTGTGTATGGGGCCCCTCGTAGCTTACTAGAGAAAGGAACGGGTCTATGGTGTTTGTGTGTGTGTGTGTGTGTTTGTGTGGGTAGATGAAGTAAGAGGGCAGATAGAAGTATTGCTTTTGTGGGGTAGAGTGGTCCAAGGATGCGGATTGGTTGGTGAGATTGTTTGAGGATTGATTCGACTAGCTTAATGCATCGATGGATTCGAATGGACTAGCGGGGAGAGACATAAAAATCGAATAAAGAAGGAAATGAATAACTAATGAACAGAGTAGTTGGCAAGCGAGTTTGTTTCAATCATAATTGTCTACGTCACAATACTGGCACTGGTAATGAATTTGTTTTTGATTATAGTAGGCTTATCTCCGCGAGTGCCGCGAGTGATCCGAATTCGGAGCTTTCGTTCGTCTGATGAAGTTCATTATGTTCGGGTGTTTTTTTTTAGAACAAATGGAAAATAATTTGACTTTTTTTTCTAGCAGTCTTTGTGTGCTAGCACTACGCAGTTTGATTATAATTGAAACATAATGGAAAAAGAAAACTAAATTAAATTAAACTTATGATGAGCATGTGTGTAGGATGAAAATGATCGCAGTGACAGGCCCGTAGGGGTGAGCCACTGCACAGATACAGAGAGATACAGCGGGATAGAGAGTGAGTCAGTGAAATACAGAAATACAAAGAGGATACAATCAATCGCGTGCGCCACGTTTTCAGTTCGGAGATGGTGTGATCAATATGGGATTTGCGGGGAATTTCGGGAGATTATGTGTGAAGTGGGGGTGTTTTGGGGGGATATGATTGCTAATACGTGCCACGCCATTTTTATTTTTTATAAATCTCGGTCAGTTTGATGGACTTATAATGAATCGAATGGTTTCTATAGATTGAGGGGCAGCTAAAAACTCAAAACGAAGCGAAACAATGCTTAATGTGGGGTTTACTTTAAAGGGAATTCGGGACGATCCTTGGAAAGGATGCTACGATAAACGCCATGTGTTATACGTTATTGTTCAGGGAACGTGGGAAGGGTCGAGATCCGTGATAAAATGGTAAACGATACTATCTCAATACAAGGGGTGTTTTTTTTGTTTAAATACTTGGACAAAATGTGAGTTTTTTGGTATTTTCTGGTTAAAAAATTCAAATGGAGAGTAGAAACTAGAGAACAGTATTAGCCAAACTAAAAATTTGTTTTCACTAAAAAAGATAAGTAAAAGAGCGAGAATTAGTTCGAAAGGAAGAGCATAAAAAGAGAGAGATAGAGAGAGAGAGAGAATAAGTAAGAATGATAAGTTAAAGATAAGCAGAAAAAAAAAACTTCGTTCTTTAGCTTCGTAACAAAAGATAACGATCTGGTTAGGATTCAATGCTACGGTTTTCGCTATTCCGGGTTGGTAAGGAGCAAAACAAAAAAAGAAACTAAATAAAGTGGGACTCAACCATCAACTCAAACGGTTTGTGGTTGCGTGAGAAAAGGATTAAAAGTAGAATGAGCATTGGCGCATATTGGGTGTTGATTGCTGTGACTGCAGCTGCTACAGGTTGAAAGAGATAGAGAGACAGAGCTTGAGGACGATGGTGACTGGTTGGTGTCTTTTTACTTACTGTACTCATATTGAGTGGCAACTGAACTGCTCTAGCGCCATCTTTCTTTCAGTTTTACTTTTGGTTTATTCGATTGTGCACCACGCGCGCGCGAATTGTCCAATCATGATTGAAGTTTGTGTTGCCTACTTTGTTTTTGATCGAGAAAAACGCTAGTTCACATTAATAAGAGATAGATGGCGCTTTGACCGTGGCATTTTTTGCGAATTGATTGCATTCCTTGTGACTTTGATTCGATTTGGGCTTTGTATAGGATTTTGTGGAAGCTTATCTACAGTCAAGGTCAAATGTTAGGACAAGTATAGATAGAATCGATTTGTTATTAAAAAACATAAACTGTGCAAGAATCTTTGGAAATGAGGAAATGAGCGAAACCAAATTCTAACGAAAAAATCAAAACGAAGAATGAAGTTGGCACCATTTGATGTTGGAGAGGGGAAGATGTGAATTCAATGTGTGAGGGGCGCAACGATTGTTTGTAGATACGAGGGTTCAAGATAGTAGAAGCCGCTGGGCCGAGAGGGTTCGCAGTGTGTCGTCCGTTTGGTTGGTCCACTACAATTACTACTACTGGGAGGTTGGGTTTTCTTCTGTCAAGCGTAAACCGGTGGTGGCAATAGGCGTTCGTCTCAGTCTCGCTACCATCTTCACACGTTAAGTTCCGGATGTTTGGAACGGCAATGCATTAGCAGAGTGTCACTGCGCGTATAGACGGCCGTGCATAGACTGCACGCGTATTTCCCGGGAAAGTGCACGTAGTAGTGATTGCGTACGTTGCAAACTATCTTCCCACATAGGAGACACCTTTTGCGTTCGTCCAGGGAGTTCACTTTCTCGAATATCTGCGCGATGCGGTACGTCTTCAGCTCTGGAAGTGTAACAGGAGAGAATGACAGAGACACGCACATAGACACGCAAGGCAGTGTGGTTGGTTTTGTTTTGATTGTTTTGTTGTTGATTGAGGATGGTTTGTTGCTTTGGTCGTCGTTAGACGGAGTGGGGGAGGAGCCAAGGATCCTAATGTTGATCATTTTCCGACCAAATGGTTTGGGTTTTCGATTGTTATTTGATATTTGAGCGATTCTTCTTATTAATGTGAAAAGCGTTTTTCTGAAGGGCCAAAAGGAACGAAACTTTGAGATTGATAAACTTTTATTTATACATTGTGAGTACCGAGCGGAAGAAAAATTGCATTAAAAATTACGTGAGATAAGTAATTACTGGTTAGAGAAAAAAAAGTACTGAAAGATTCTGCTTTGAAAGAAAGATGGTGATGAGGAAAAAAAATTGAAAGTAAACTAAAAACTGTTCGTAGCTAGCAGATAAAGAATACTTTGCTAGATAACCTAATGTCGTTGTTTTCAACCGAAAAGAAAGGCAAAACGTTAAAAAGTTTTATTTAAGAAGAAGAGAAAATGTGATAGGAATGATTAAGAGAGTATAAAGATATGGAGACGTTGCAAAAATTTCGTTGTGCTTTTTTTTTAGGGTTTTTTAAATCGTTATTCACAGTTCGTGCTGTTCTGGCTTTTCGATTGTGTAAAATATCGGAAAGTTTGGTGCCAATTATGATTTGGATAATTTTGATTCCGAGCTCCGGCTGTTGATGAGTTTGTATTAATTTTCATCGAGAGATAGAGAAAGAGGTTGATATAATTTTAAAATGAATAGTATCGAGCAAGCAGAAAAAGTCAAACCAAGCAAAGTTTTGTTTCTGTTTTAATATACTGTTTTAATGGAAGATGAATAATATTGGCGCAAATACGACTATTGCTGTACTCAAAGTAGAGATAAATCAAAACCATAAATAATACTTAAGAAATAAATTTGTTTATTACCGTAAAATGGATCGAATACTCAAGTTTTTCAAACTTCACGCATTTTTTTTTTTGTTTTTTGCGAGAAGACAGTGCACCGATTCGCAATTGACCCCAAATGAAGTGCGGATTTCTGGGGGAACTTTCTTCCCATTAGCATGTTCTCTAGCATATTCTGTGCCGCTCATTGGCTCCCTCTCTCGAGACTACAATAGTCAATAATTGAATAAAAATAATAAAATTATTTCTCTCGTTTTCACGCCGGTCTCGTATATTTGGCACTAACGTGCACTCAAGTCGACAAGTGTTGTATTTTTTATGTTTGCTTTCGGGGGGAATGGGGGTCAACCGTTTCCGGAAGGATTCGCCCAATGCTGGTGCATAAAATGTACATCGAAACTCTCGTCCGATCGGGCATATGCAAATGAGTTTTCTTTTCATATGGATATTACAAAACAGAGGGGATAGCTCAACCATGGTTGTTTCGCAATTTCACAAGGGACAGTCTGAGAGATTGATTTTCCAACAATGACATTCGAAAGAAAGTCTTTCCTCAACTTCAGCCTTTGGTAGTGTAAACGGAAATTCGCCTAAATTCATTCACATCTCAACGACGCCAATCCACGCACACATGCACACTTATTTTGAAACAACATTTAACACACGCAAACAGACGCAAACACACGCATACTTTCACTTAGCGGAGGACAATAGATTCACCGAATTTCGACGTCTGGTGGTTCGATCGCGACGTAAATAATTGAACCACTGCCTGTTCGAAATAATCCGTAAGATGATTAAATTTTAAATAAACACCTCATAACGGTTTAAATTTCCCCCCATTTGCCTGTTAGCTTGTTCACTCGTTCGCGTTTTCCCTGGGCGTTTGTGTGTATACAATATTAAAACGCACTGGCTACTTGGATTGGCAACTGTATTGAAAAACTTCTGTTGACGAACGGAATTTTTTGTTTGTTTATTTGGCGGAAGGAATCCTGAAATTCGGAATCAGATAGGTCAAAATGCATTTGATGTTTTTTTTTGTAGATGCTTTGTCTATGTTTATTAATTTTTCATCGACATTTGTCAAACTATAGAAATAAAAAATATACTTTTTTCCATCGTTAATTGTAATATAAATAATTTTAGTAATGATTATTAAAAATAATCATCAATTTCAATATAATCACCTTAAATCGATAACATTAATTTCAATTAAATGTAAGGTCAGGTAAGTATTGATTAATATCAAAGAAATAGCAATTAATTTATTCAATAAACTTTGTAAAAATACAGCGACTAAGAAAACATTACTTGTTTTGCAAATTTTCTTTCAGTTAAACCTCTGTTGCTGTTTCTTATTCTGGTTCAGCAGCTTCTGCTTCACTTACTGGATTCATTAGTATGTAATGGTTTTCACATGGTTTGTTTTCTTTTTGTTTGACATTCATCATCAATTACTGTCCTTTATTTTTTTTTTATTTCTTGGAAGGAAAACATTGAAAAGGTAACATAAATGATGTTCTGCTCATCCATTTAGTTGCCTACCGTGTGTGGAACGAGTAGACCGGCATGGCTCTCAGCCAAGTATGTTGTCCCTAATTCTGCATGTATGTGCTTGTTACCTTCATTATAAATAATCATAACTAGTCAATATTGCACGTACGGTTTCCACAAATGGGTTTTTTTCTTCTTTATTTACTTCATCTATTAAAATTACGTTTACACAGTTTTTCCATCGTTTTACTTTTCTTAGTACACTCACAGCTTCGAATCTTGCGACACTTGTTACTCACACGACATCTTTTACGTTTGCACAATGTCACTTCTTTGTTTTTTTTTTTTTTTTTCATTTCAATTCAACCTAGTTTTCAATTTTAACACACAAAAATTTATAAATCAAGCTTTCAATCGTTTCTTTTAGCACCATCTTATCTTCCATCCTCATTCTTCGCACAATTTAACCTAAGCCAGGTGATGTTTCACGATTCTCATCAAACGTCCCATTTAACTCCAACACCTTTCAAACCGAATAAGTGTGCTGTTTCTGTTTAGATTTAAAACTCAAATAATAAAAAAAAAACATCGTTAATTCAATAGTATCACATAATGTTTTTGCTTAAAAATGTTGTTGAATAATATGCAGTTACTGGAAGAAAATTTTGGTTAAACTCTCCCTATCTTCTTTTTTTTTTTTGATTCCCTACTCTTTCTGGTTGGCTTCCATTGGGTTCCATTGATGATGGGCCGGGGGGTAATCCGTTTCAATTAAAATTCAAACGACTTTTAACAGTTGATTTCCGACCCGATGCACAATTACAACTTTGGAATACTAATTCGATTCCGGTGCTGCCACCGCATGCCGCAAAGACTACAATTGTCATCGTCAGCAGAAGACAAGTGGATGAGCAATAGTTTCCCAGCTAGCGGGAAGTTTGAGGTTATAAAAACTTTTCCGCCTTCTCCGCCTCGCTTCAATAATTATCGTTTTCTTCTGGCTAGCCGTGCGATTCCGGCTATGATTGAGCTTTGCGGATTTTCTCCGGGACTTAATTGTTTTGTTGTGCCGGGGATATTTTTTTTCCATGAAGAGAGCAGGACACTACCACTGCTGAGGAACGTGAGTTCTTTTCTCGCTTTTGCTTCGTTTAACAATTTCGGGTGGTACTTAAGCCCTTCCTCCCCCCCTCCAGAAGAAAGAAAAAAGTTCATTGCGACGATGATTCTTTCTCGTATTTTGATTGCGCTCGTGTTGACAGTTGTTCTACCTAGTTGGCGACAGCGGATGTATGTGAGAAGATTTTGCAGATATAATTTAATTGTTAGCCCTGCGGTAAGACCGGGGGTTATGGAAGGCTGGGAAGTTACGTGGCTGTTTGGGATGAGCTGGACGGACATGTTTGCATTTTGAATACAGAAGTTGTTTGACAGCTTACGTCTGATGGCTTTCTTTGGATTACGTTGGGACGTTTCGCCAGAATTTTTGGGGGGAAATTGAATGTTTCAGTGAAATGCAGTTCTAACAATGAGCAAGTACCATTGATTTTCAAGCTTGGAAAGGTCTCGAATAAATGTTTCTCATTTCAGAATTTTGTGCGAATGATGTTTAAATTCGAGCAGCTTATTTTCATTGATTTACATTATCGACCAATGACTAAAGACAAATGAAGTTTCAGACGGCTCACCACCGACGTACTAACATGAATGGGTAAAGAAATTATTACGAACATTCTTATCTAAGCACACTTCTGACATCTGTATCTACGTACTAGATAAACGTCATACTAATGCACAAACACAAACAAAAACCCATTTTCTTCAACCTATTGTTTAGTGCATGTTAAATGAGCTGCACAGAGAGGAATTTGATGGTCAATTTTACCATTATTGGGGGTTAGGATGACTATTGCAGTATAGTGATTTTGAACCGACTATGATCATGGTCAAAACTGCCAATAAAAATAGTTGATGCAACATTTTCCATAATGTTGGAATAGTCCTTGTTACCATGATCATAGTCAAAATTGCCATGAACGTGGTAAATTCGACCATTTTCATGGTTATTGAAACCATTATATGCGATAGTCATCCTGACCATGATTTAATTGTCGGTCCAACGATGAAATTTTTCTCAGAGTGTGTGGATTTTTACAGCGCTTGTCAGCTTGATAACTCATTTCTGAGTAGGTTTTTGACTCAAAATTAGCCATTTGTCCATCGTTTTTTGAAAATTGGTCCAATCAATTGAAGAGTTTTTGTGATGATGTTGGAAAATCATAGTGGGGTTCATGCAGAAACACACTCAAAATTATGCCTATTTTCGGAGATCGAGTTCTTCAGAGTACTCGATCAAATGATCCATTGCTAATCTGACATAGAAATTTACTCAAAAAATAAATTCTGAAACAGGGCATTTCGTAGGTTTACTGAAAACCATATTTGCAACTACTCTAAGGGTTCTTATGTTCATTTGTTTTTAAAACATGGATTAAAAATCAAGAAGTAATTCATGATAAGGGCCGGAAAGCCAATTGTAAACAATGACTTTTAACAACGATTTCTCCCAATCCCAAAACATTCGCCCAAAAAGAAATCAACACCTGGTAGTGAAATTTTCGCTCTTCTATATGATGTAGTTGGATATCGTAAGAGACTAGTGATTCGTGAAAAATCAGCAAGTGATTGTTTACAAATGGCTTTTAGGCCCTTATCATGAATTACTCGAGAAATAAACATGGAATAATACCACCATATTATGTTACTTCCAAAACTGTTTGGTGAAGCTTATTCAAGTGTACGTGTAATTTTTCGTGTTATTTGTATTATTTTGGCAATCTTATTCTCATCTTATCATCTAAATAAGCTCACAAACACATTTTCATTCCTGTTTTAAAACCAAACGAAATCAAAACATAGCAATCCAGTAGTTGCAAATCGGACACAGGAAAGTGCTCGAAAAAAGAAACTGCGAGCGGTTGCATCATTCAGTTACTACAAAGAACAAACGAAACAGTTCCAACAAAGTAACAAAGAACAGCAGCATTGCGAACGGCCTTAAAATGACGTTTCCAACCAGTCGAATATTTTGAAAATGTTTCATCCAAATCGTCAAAAATAGGATCGAAATGCTGTGTTTTCAAACACACTCCAAACCAATCAGCAGTTTTGCCATTTGAAGTCAAATCTATCGAAAATAGATAATGTGCTCTTTCAAAGGTCGTGGTTGCACTCGAACATGTTGCTTGTTCTGTTGCCTATAATTGTTTTTTTTTCACACGCATTTCAAACTTAACTATTGCTGGATAAAAAGGGCTGTCGACAATAGTTGCACTCACTTGAAAAACTGGGGGCGTTATAAAAACACTTTCAAGCCGTTTTGGATAATTCTGTTGAATGTAATAGATACAGGATCACGGAACAAATAAATGCAAATTTACTAAAACGTCAGACGTGTACATGACGCTGAGAAAATACTTATAAAAATGTGTACTCTGTTAAGCTTTCCTAGAATGGGCGGATCAATAAGTGGAGCACCATGTGACTTCACATAAAATGTCATAACATCCAGTCAAAATCTTGTCGTGTAAGGCAAACGTCGCCGAGTGGTTTTGACATTCTAGCAGATGACAAACCTCATCAGTGGGCGCCCAGCCTTATCATAAGGATATTTTCATCAATAGATCTCGTCATACTACATCTCTATCTGAGTCGCTGTGAGGAGAAAATTCATCTTCGTCAGCAAATTCAAAATTGTTCATTTCAAGAGCACAAAGATAAAAGAAACTTTTATCTTAGCATAACATTCCTTTGTGGATTGCCTCAGTGTGAGAATCTTCTTAATTCGATAAGTTGTGCAGCTTTTCATAGACTGAGGAAATTGCAGCCTGGAGGGTATATCAAACTACTTTAAAGGATGCTACATCATTCGAGTTGTTTCATCGGTCAGAATCAATCTTAGCTACACAAAACCATCATCATTGTTTGCAGCAATTTTGTTCTGACTCAAATCAGTTACATATAAATAACCTAGATCGATTTGCAACAAGTGTCACTAGGGTACATAATCAATGCACTTGAGTTAATAAACCGGCCATAACGAACACAACTTTTGAAATTTTGCTGATACCCATACAACGTCTAGGAGAGTTCCCTGTAGGTCAAATGCAATTGGGAAACGATTCCAGGGCAACGATTTCGACCAGGTCAAGGATTCCCATTTTTCCAACTACCGGAGAACTCCAAAGAACTAAACTCTATACTTTGATTTGTGAAAGCTGGTCAAAAATATTGGACAATCATTAGATGACGATGTTCATGAGTTCCAAAATCATAAATTACAAATAACTAATTAGCTTTACTTAGGCCTTCTAGTCACTTGGATAACTTTTGAATATTATTTGATTTTAAGTAAAGTTAATAGTACATTATTTGTACTATAACCAAATATTGGTAGATAGACAGTTGTCGGACAATACATGTTTTTGCCAGATGTATTTGACAAATATTTGATTATTGGACAAATAGTGTACAACAAACTACAACGTTCTGTTTCGAGCAAGAACCAAGAAACAAAATGACAACTTTTCAAGTACCAGCATACAAACTAAACTTATGCAAGCTTTGTGAACGCAGTGCTCCACAGTGCTTGAAGTGTCAAATTATGTTCTTATTATTATTGTTCAAAATTCGAGCAAGTTCAGTTTGAAACTGACTTCGCACAAACCATTTGAATTAAGTATGGGAATGACTTTAGAAAACACAGAATTTGTGTTTGCGTCACTCTACCAAGTCACCGTTCTATTTATTTTGGAATTTCATAACATACAACTTTGCCTAACATCACTCCTTCAATAAGTGTAAGGAACAGAACTTGTTGCCATCAGAATTGCTAATGTCTTATAGCTAAGCTCAATCAACTGCTAGTAACTCATT
The DNA here is from genome assembly GCA_034211315.2 of Aedes japonicus. Lineage (NCBI taxonomy): Eukaryota > Metazoa > Arthropoda > Insecta > Diptera > Culicidae > Aedes > Aedes japonicus. Next base: position 190,501 of record JASCZW010002581.1, read on the forward strand.
ATGGGCCTATAGGTCTGTGCTATTACAGAGTGGAAAAAACCGCTAGCAACTCATAAAATTGAGTAGATCCACTTTTTACAAAATTTGAGTAACATTTTCTTGAGAATAATTTTAAAAAATTGAGCAAAATAAAACGAGAGTGTATATCTGTGACACTCGATCTCAGCAACAGAGATTTTCGAAGCTTTTCGAAGCTTCACGTTAAAGGGCACGTTCACGAAAGACAACACAGCTTACACAAAAAAGAATTTCACGCTCAAAACTGCCTCTCTTTCATTTGTATTGCTGTCCCTTTTTTTCTCACGGAAAAGTTACTCAATTCTCGTAAAAAGTGGAACAACTCAATTGTTGAGTTGTTCCACTTTTTACGAAAACTGAGTAACTTTTCCGTGAGAAAAAAAGGGACAGTAATACAAATGAAAGAGAGGCAGTTTTGAGCGTGTTGATAGTCAATTTTAGAATGGCTATATGGGTGAAAAATACCCATAATCGAAAAAGTGCACATACCCATATATGGGTACGTTACTACTTCCCGCATAAAAAATAACCATAAGAAGTGCCTAACTACCAATTCAGGGTATCATCCCAACTGTTAGTGGTATGGTTACACCATCTATAAAATCGTCCCTGTATAGTACATGTTTATTAGGGTTACCAATATATGAGTATTTTTGTCATGCAAATTCACTCAAATATGGGTAAAGTCAACTATACCCATAAATGAGTATGTGCACTTTTTTGCGATTATGGGTAAACTGAGCTTAGACTGATGGGCTAGGATGACTATGGGAGTAAAGTGATATTGAGCCGACTATGATCATAGTCAAAATGATCATTAAAAATAGTTAATTCAACAAATACTTACTATAATGTCGGTATACTCCTGGTAACCATGACGACAAGGGCCAGTCAATCAGGTCAACTTCAAATCTTTGAAATTTTTCAAATCTTTTCAGAAAATCTAGCGAGAGTGGGCTAGAGATCGGGTTATTTTAATGATTTTCTTCAGTGCAATAAAATGTTCAAAGAAAATTTATGTTTATTGCAATGCTGCTATAGCTGAATTCAGTGTCAGTGTCGATTGCACTCATTTTAAAAGCAGTATGAAGTTGTCAGCAAATATGTAAACTGATAGGAATGGCAATTTATCTACGACCTCGGATGGCAAAATGACTAGGACTATAGTCAGTTTTAAGCAGAAGACTTCCCTTAACATCGAAAGTTCCATCCAATCTGAATATGAATTTTCATTATGATGTAAATATTGATGAATGTAAGACTGTAAGACTATACTTCATTCCACAAGAAATGCCTCAGAACCTTTCCTGTTTTTGAAGGCAAATATATATGGTTTGTGAGGTTCCATTTATGTGCATGATATTTAACAAAATTAACAGTACTTTTTCGTGCTGCGCCAGAATAACTACTACTACAGAATAACTAGTCTTGTCTTCCGTCTTGTGTCTCTAAGTAGTCATGTCTGGATGATAAAATAAAGTAGAGGTAATCGATGCCATTCTTACGCAGTAAGTTAGAAACTGTACTGTGTATCACAAAGTTCAACTCAGTGGACGCAGTGATTCTACGCCCCAACAAAAAAGTTAGAAACTCCTAAATTTTCAGGATTACAGGACAAGTTAATGCTGTAACCATAAACTCTATCTACCGGGCTAATGATGCAGTGCATGGTTCATTATCAAACACCAACTATTTGTTCTAATTCTGATGGTCAAAAATGCATCATCTAGACAACCATCGATTTCCTACCTGCTGAAAAATTCGCTTAAATTTTGCCTTTGCGTAGTTCACTTAGTCGAGTTGCCCACTGATGTGGTGGAAAAACGGCTTCTGCTGGCATTGTCAGAATATCATGCCAACATTCGTCACAGGCCACTCGATATTGACACGATGTTTTGACGTGCAATGAGACGCCACGTAGAGGCAACAAAACTGACAGATTTGCTAGTTGTTTGTTTTTTTTTTTGTTATTTGGCGATTTCCTTTAAATCGACGGTTAAGGAATTTTACACACGCTGAGAAGTTTGAATGGCTGTGGCAACACCATTGCGTTATAGTGTTCCCATTTTTGCTCTCCTTTTTGGTTACCATGGCCATGGCTTACCGGTATTGTAACGCGAAGCCTACTGTCTCTAACATTGATTCGTTTGTAAACGAAACATCAAGTTTGTCTTTACAGCAGGTTTGACTAACAATACCGTGATAGTAAAAGAAATGAGAAATGCGCATTGCCAATTTGAAGAACAAGTAACAAATAGTGGATTCATTATCGATTCACTACCAACCTGGATCGGGTATCAAGATTGGATCAGCTTGTTGTGTGTAAAGCTTCGGTGTGCTTGTTTTCAATTGTAACTCGTATCGGGATGAAGTTTGCACTGGAAATGATTTCGAGTGTCAAACATAGCTTCAAAAACTAATTCGCAAAAACTAAACTTTTGGTGATGTTCGTGTGTCTTATAACACGCTAGAAGGCGAGTTTGTAATCATAACAATTGACGTGTTGGTAATACAAAGGAGCAGGTTATAGGAAAATTGACGTTAGCAGTAAATCGTGAGCTGCCTTATTCATCTCGCCCTCCCATACATGCACGGAACACTACGCATACATTCTTGTAAGTTAATGTACGGATTTCGGTGTTGAAGAAAACATTTCCATGATCGGAAAGCAATTCGTATGCTTTTAATAAGTACCTGCAACTGGAAACGTCATTCCATTCCACTCTGAAGGTTTCGGAGGTAAATGGTTGTTTCTGAAGATTTGTTTTGGTAGATAAGATGTAAGCAGATGGATTAAGTTCCGAATGCTGGCAGTCTTAATTACAAATGACAAACAGCTTCATCAAATATGAAACAAATGCATGGACTGCTTAAAAACCATTTCGTATCGTACAAGAATAGCATAAACGATTACCGAGTAGCGTCTGAGATCAAATTGAACACTAAATATGATGTTGCTGATATTTAAGCTGCAATTTTTTGGTGTTTCTAACGGTGAGAAAAGTGATTGAACAATATTCATGTAACATCCAATTGAAACCCAATCTCACAATCAGTTAGGAAAGGTAAAGAAAAATGGTTTTTCTGTTTATAAGTTGACTTTCATCATCTTAAATACATTATCAGATAGATAAGACGATTTCGATTTTGTTGTTTGTACAAAATCGTCTCATAATGTTGCCGAAAAAGTCGCTCTTTGCCGAGGTGTACCTGTGATGGTAAACCACATCTTACAAAAAATTATCACGCTGTTCGCATACATGAAATTTCTAACGAATATTCGGAATTGTTGATTGTATACATGTGTTTCAAAAAGAATAGACTTCATGTTTGTTTTCCAGTGGGTTTTGTTTAAAAATATCATGCAAATAAACAAAAAAAAAATAACAAGAATATCTTCGCAAATTGAAGTGTGTGAATACTTTACATAAAATGAACGATATTCGACGATAAGGAACTTTCATCAATCTTTTGAGAACTTGAGAAATTTTAAGAAAGGGTGATATTCTTTCCGTCCCACTTGAGTACTTATCCCATAAAATCTTCCAGTTGCAGAACAATCTCACCTTGTCAGGGGAAAGAAAGAATCCAGTCGAAATCAACACCGACCCTGTCGCCTTTCACTAGACCTTCAATGTTCCAATGGATTTACCATACCTGAACCTAACGCTGTGTTCCTGCTATCACTTGCAGTCTCCTGCCACTTATCTCACTTCTGTCAAAACATGTCAAGGTCCCTCCGATTTGCATTTTCAACCTTTGTTGGCTGTTCCTAGTGCTGTTCCTAGTGAGTGATTCTTGCTCTCCTTACTTCTGTTGGTTCTCTGCTCTGTGCTTAATTGTTAAGAGTGTGTATTTGGATGGTTTCGAATGAAATACATTTTACTGCCCTCAGACTCTCTCTCTACGGGGACGGGGACTGGGCTGAGTTGGCTTGTGTGTTTGTTATTTGTTTTGTGCTTGAAACTTAATTGCTTGAACTCTCCTTTGCAGCTCAGTGACCAAGTGTCTCGGCATTCCAAATGTTTTGTATTGTTTTAACTTATAACTTAACTGAAGGAAGTAGATCGGCGACGAACGAAAAAAGATAAACAATAATAATTAAAAAAGGGAAAAACAATAATACGGTAAACCTAATAGGAATACATCTATTTACAATAGCACGTTGCTGTGACAGCCGTTTAAATGAGGTAGTATTCACACAAAGTTTTTGTCGAATAAGTTAAGGAAACTTGGGGCGTTGTATTTGTTTGTGTGTGTATTTTTCTTTTCTTTTTCAAACAACCTAAAACAAACTTAAGCAAACTTAACAAATAATGATACAACACAACACTAACGCTTTTCATTTTCTTCCGTCTAAAAACTAAGCTAAAAATGGTAATTATATCATATTGCACGTTGTTAGTAAAAATAATCAGGTTGCAATGCCTTTACATATCTATTCTTTACATGAAGCCTTACCGACTTGAATGTTGAGTGAGTGAGTTAGTTTTATGCTTGTGTGTGTGTTCTTTTGTTGTTATTGTTGTTGTCTATTTTGAGTATGTATTTGTATAAATGCCTTCTTTTCATGTCTTAGCTGGCCATTTCATGACTGGTTTTGTTCCGTTTCGATATAGTTATATGTATATTGTGGTTAGCAAACGAAGGAATGGTTTCACTGTTTTTTAGTTGATGTCGTGTTTTCCTTACGGCAGTAGAATGTATTTCATATCTATGCTTGCATGACTCGTCGCATAGTTGATCCATTGAGTTTTTTTACTTCAATTATTTACAAACGCTCTCTGTTACGCCAAGTTTCGTTTTTTTCTTTGATTTTTTTTTCTCCTGAACCTCAGTTCGATTTTAGTAAATATTTTTTTCTATTTTTATAAATATTTGCTTTTTCATAGTTTTTTTTTGTTTTCCATTGTTATAAATATAAATATTTTACCTTCACGATTTCCGCTTCTGTTGTCCAGCTGCAAAACTGAAGTTTATAACTTTTTTTTAAATTTTTTTTCTTCCGTTTCCGAATTGTTTTCTCATCGAAAGTAACCAGCTAACTTTTAGCGAAAAAATGTTTTTCTAAATGAAACAAAATAACCTTCATTAATTATTCTAGGATTGAATTACTTGCTTTAGTTTATAAATAATGAATAAATTATTACATTTAGGCTCCCTACATGTTACACTTGTATTTGTTGCATCATTTGACTCAATTAATTAATTTATATGCCCGTGTTTTACAATGACCATTAGTTTGACGGAAATAAGGTGGTTCGGTTCATTGACCTTTTTCCGTTGTTTCTTAAACTGTGGTTCAACCAGTGTGTATATTTCGTTCCAAAAAACTGTGACACCGTTTACTTGCAAACAAAGTCGAAACAATCAATATCCTACCGAACAAACAAAGTCAGCTAAGGTTATGTTTTTGAGTTATCCATTCAAATAATCATTCATTGAGCAAAGTTTGTTCTCTATGGTTCCGTTATATTAAGTATATATTGAATAGCATTCCAAAACAACTCAGATTCCCCTACGCTTTGTGCTCTAGCTTTCGTTAAATTTTGATGACAGTTCAGGCAAGCCTACTGAGTAGCCAGCGAATCAACATTCGTCAGCTTGTACCACTTTTTGTATTATTACTTATAACATACTACAATTAGTGTTTTTTTTAACTTCTACTAAAAATACAAACAGGTTATTGTTTGTGTGTACGGTTTCTCGTATGATCTCGGTTGCTCTTGCGCTGATCACCCTGTTGTAGCTTTTATAGCGGCTGGTTACATTGCTTGTTTTTCAACATTTATGCTCAACACAAAGTTTGACCGAATTGCTGAAAGAAACTCAAACGAAGATGCAGGCAAGTCTAGGTATCTGCTGGAAGCTCAACTAGTTTGCGTGTTCTCCACTGTATTACAATAGGTTAGCAGAAGTGGGAGTGTTTGGGAGGACTGGTAAATTCACAATGCACTGGTTATGTTTATGTTTACTGAGTTAGCAGCAGAACGTTGATGGGGGAAGGGGGGTTGTTCAAATTCACTACGGGTTAACACTCGGGGGTCGCCGGGGTTAGATGATTGGTTAGATTATGGCGCAAATCATTTGCTTCAGTTGTTCTACACAAACTCTATTGTTGTTTGTCAAACTTAAAGACCAGGGTCTTCCGGATAACGAGAAATGAAACGATCTCGATATTGCCTGGAATATTAGCAATAGACATTATAAGCTCTGCTCGGTTTACCTTAAGGTCTACAGTCTATAATCTCACTAGTGTTTTTTTTTATCTGTGGTTATGAATATAGTTGGGGAGTTCAATAAACTGATATGGGACTAGTACACTACAGAATTTCCCTCTCTACGAGGATCTGGGATAACGGAGGGGTTCAATTCTAACGTTCTAGGTGGGTTCGCTACCGATAACATGGTTAAGTTGTTATAATAATATATCCACCTGGTTAGCCAGGCTGGAACAGGGGTTCAAGTGTACATAATTTCGACACGAAAATTAACGAGAGACAGGTTGTAGACTTTTTGGTGTGGCATTGTGAATTTTTGGGTTTTGAATTATGCTTATGTTTTGGGCTGATGGGTAGTTAGTTGACATTTATCGCTCCACAGTGTCCGAATGGTTTGGAAATCGCGTCCGGATCTGTCTGCCATAGTGTGAACTTTTTTGGATTCGAACTGATGAAATTTGAAGTTTGTTTTTTTAATAAAATGGGGTTAACACAAAAATTTTCAACATCGAAAGTATTGGTGTGAGAGGTTTTGAAGTTTTGACACAGAAACAAAATGAATTTTAATAAACACGGAAAATTTACCTTTGCTTAATTGCAAGCCAAATTAAGCGCAAACAACGTAATCTTTCAAACAGCATACAACATTGTTTGCAATTTTCCATACAACAGACCTGATTTTAGCGATATCTGGCTAAAGTTTACATGAAAGTTTCCATTAATTTATGTATAATTTAGCATTCCTTTTACGTGCATAAGATAACGCACAAAATTAAATGTTTCTTTCGAACTGTGCACAAATCTTAAGCGTGGTCTTAAAAAAATTCATAATTCGAAATTTCTTACTTCAAATGAAGGGTTAAACAATACCATGTTCAATACAAGGCTAATTGAAGACTAGCAACGGTTGATTTTCAAACACAGGGGTTACAATTCCCCGTTTTAGCAAACAGAAACCTTGTTTGAGATGTTAAAATACAGGTTACTAACTAATCAAACTTCTTAATTAAATAGCTTGTGCATAATATTGATAAACCCATGAGGAAAGTCACCAAAAACAGTGGGTTCTTTTGTAGGATTGTAAATTTTCGTTCCAAGGAGCGTGTAGAAACTCGTTTCTAGCTCGAAAAGGGTAGCTTTGAGCGTTTCATTTCCTGAAAACAGAAGTTCAGGAGATCTCGCAAAAGTTTAAGATCGACGCGCGATGTGTGTAGGAACGCGCAAATCAAGTACAAAAAGCTCACGCATATCAAGAATAACAGGGCAAAGATTGGAAATTGCTTCATTTTATTTCAAATCATCGGTTGACATGAGCTTTTTAATGCTTTGCCCTCTTCACTTCGTAGGTTTCGGAAAATCAACAGTGAACACGCCAGCCAAAACTGATTCATTTAGAATGATAAGCCAACGAATTTGATCATTTTGCTACAGTTATAGTACTCGAGATGAAATGAAATAACATGAAATAACAATCATATTACAAAGTATTTGCTCTGATCTAATTACTATCCATAGCACTTTAGGTTTGATTGATTTAGAGTCAAACAAATAAGTATTAGGTGACGGGAATACTCAATCCAAAATGTCCTAGTAACGTTGATTGGTTCAGAGCGATCCGGGCATAATGAGCAGCCTGCTCAACCGCAATAGTTACCAACAACTACGCAATAGTTATGTTTGGTTGTATCACAATAAAAAAAACATGTCACCCGGTTTGTATTATGAAATCATCAATTATATGTTTAAACTTCGTAGTCTCAACAAAGCATCAAAACCAGGACAAGTAAATGCTGCAGTAAATGCCAAGATTGCACTTGAGCTACGAATATCACTATCGCCCAATGCGAAAAACGGCCAGTTTTTAGTGCTCAAATTTTATTATGATTGAACACAAAATTGGTGAATGTGGAGTCTTGCAAAAATTTGAAATTCAAGTTCAGAGGGATACGTGTACAAATTGTGAAAACGACTAATGAAAAGATAATCAAGTGAAATTTTTCCATTTACAACGTGAACTTTATGAGCTGAGACGCCCTCCACTTGTGACTTACTTAATGATGTAGAAAAAGTAAAAAATAAAAGCGAAGCAACCTAAAATCGAAGCTTAAATGTAGTGGTCATGAATTCAATGGCTTGACTACTCGTTTATACCAACGCTTGTGAATGGGAAAGGATTAAGGCGTTCAATAACAACCTCGTGTAAATCAAAATCCATAAGTCTCGCTTATGAAATTCAAAAGTATCGTTCATATTTTGAACCTTATGAAATCCTTAAGCTTATTTGCGTGAATACAGGTTTGTGTCATTGAACTAAAAGTGGGTTATTGAGTTTGGCCTAAATGTGGTCTATAGGTTGAGAATAGCTCCGTGGTTATACTGACGAATCAATCATGGTCAAGATGATTATTGCATATACAATAACCATGAAAGTTGGTCGAATTCACCACGTTCATGGCATTCTTGACTATGCTCATGGTTATAAGGACAATTTCGACGAAACATTAAATGTTAAATTGGTTCAACTTGTTTTAAAGGTCATTTAGAAAATGATCATAGTCGGTTCAACATCATCATCCTGCCATAATAGTCATCTCAACTCCCAATGATCATAAAATTAACTATCAAATTTTTCTCTGTGTGGCAATGTTACTCAAACTAATTCTTTATTACCGTGCATGCTCGTGAGGGAAATGTCAAAGAGCATCAAAACAAACATCCACCGGAAGGGGAGGCGTGGAAGTCGTAAACTTTGGATTTAACTTTTTTGTCGAGAAATTAAATTGAGAACATGAGAAAAGTGGTAGCTATTTCAATGTATGTGGCGGCGGATTTGACTCATCAAAAAGTGATTCACACATAACTCAACGGATGGGTGAGTTTACTTCGATTGCTTATTTCAGCTTGATTTAGTATTTCTAGAGCAAAGTTTCAATAGGTCATAGGTAACAATGTAAACAAAAATGATGTTTTTCACGAAATGATAGCTTGAACACTCCTCAATATGAATTATACAATTGCGAATTGCTGCTATATATTATTTAACAAAACTGGCACAAACTACTCCATAATGAACTTTTGTCGCATTCTTCGCTCTGTCAGTTTGACTTAGGTGCTTTTCAACACTCCCGTTTCATTTTACTCAATTTTTGAGTACAATTGTATACCATCTCTTTTTCTCTCACGGAAATTTTACTCAATGTTCATTAAAAAGTGGATCAACTCAATTTTTGAGCAGATCCGCTTTTTACGAAAATTGAGTAACATTTCCGTGAGAAAAAAAGAGATGGTATATAATTGTACTCAAACATTGAGTAAACTGCAACGGGAGTGTATGCTCCGCACCGACCTATCCAACTGAATAATTTTGTCGTAAGAAACATGGCAGCATGTCGCAACAGACTTGACGAATGCGACATATTATTTAGCGACACGACGTAACGCACTCGGCGCATGTAACGTGATAACTTTTCGAACGAGTCGTATAATGTGGTCATATTTTCCTTAACTGAAGTTAAAAGACTTAGAAATTCTTAGTTAAAAGCTGAAACAAACAGTTCCAGAATCTCAGTAAAGCAACTCTGTAACAAAATGCATGAGTAAATTACTGCGCATAACCTCTAGGCAGATTTTTGTTTGCATTACAAAATAGAAATACAAAATTGAGCCGTTTTCAGCAATACTTCCGAATTACGTAAAAAGTACACCTTTTTTATGATTTTTGAAGAGTAAAAAGTACGCTTTTATCAAAGAATAAATCACGGATTTAAAACATCATTGAGAGCGTCAGAACTATGCATTTTTCACTTTTTTGCTTGAAGTAACATGCATACATATTTTGACGTAAATGCAGTTTAGGCAAAAAAGAGTCAATTTAATATACTCCTATTTTGGGTAGTCACAGTTTCCCCTCAAAAAATGTACTTTATAATTACCGTGTATGTCTTCTAATAAGTCGTCTTCGCATATTTTCAGCATCTGCTTGTGTCAGACCGATGTTTTGGATTTGTCAAACCCAGGGCTGGCAAATGCCATTTTCAATGAAAAATCTCATAGGATTTTAACAAAACTACTTCTAAAAATCTCGTCGGGTGATGGAGTTACAGAGATTTTCATTGATTTTTTCATCATGATACGTGGTTGTGTTTTTCGCAATGCTATTACAAGCACATATCTCGAGTTTTTCATGATGAGGGCCTAAGAGCCAGTTGTAAACAATGACTTTAAACGTCGATCACTCATGAACCTCAAAACTTCTGTGATAACTAAGTACACATCACGGTAAAGCAAACATTCCTCTACCAGGTGCTGCTGTCAATCCACGAAAATGGTTTGAGATTTGACAGAAATTGACGTTTAAAGTCATAGTTTACAATTGGCTTTTAGACCCTAATCTAGAATTACTCGAGATGTATTGGTATTTTTGATAGTTTCATCGCAAACCTCCAATTACACTTTTCACTATCAGATACATATTATTGCTTGACTAATTTTATGTAGAATTATTTGAAATATAGGAGTCAAAAGAGTATGAAAAAAGATTACATGACTGAATGATGGTTGAAGAATGACAACAAAATTCATTATAGTTCATTCCTTGCCTTCCATTTCTCGTGATAGTGAGATAGCCAGTTTCTTTCATTGTCACAAGATGGCCATGAGATTTACCAGCTCTGGTAAATTCCACCGAAGGATACTAGTTTTTAAGTTACTCTACTTTTGACGAACTTGAGACGATTTTGACTCAATATAGAGTAAAGTGGACGAGCCATGAATGACAGTTAGTTCCGTGAGTACCTCATGTTCTTATGATTTCTTTTTCATTTTTGAGGTCTAATCATTTTCTGTGCTGTTCAATTAGCGATGTTTAGAATTATAAATCTATATATCTACAATCATCTAGCTTGTCTAGTCGTTAGGGTTTGTTTCTAATATTACTCTTCAAATACTTAATTAGAAAAATCAGGACTACTTATTGGTCCATCAAATTTTCGAAAAACATCATTTTAGGGAGGAATATCAACTTCCCATATCCACTCTTTGAAATTAAACTAATGAAAATTGGTCCACTAAGGCTGTGTACCAATTCGTGAATTAATTTTAATTTTACTTAAACTTGACAGGTGGTAAATAATCGATTAAGTCTGCTATTCGAGCTGACTTATTTCTAACAGACAGCAGCTCTTTTTTGACACAAACCGCATCGAAAGTTTGTTGATCAATAACAAATCGACAAAGATTTTTCATTAGAGTCTAACTGACAAGCGTCCAATTATATCGAATAGAAGGATTCTTGTTCTTCGAAAGGGCTGCCGTAGATTAATGGGGAAGGTTTACAAGATCGACAAATTCAAGGAAGAAGCCATTGTTTACGTTTGTCAGTGAAGCCCTAATGAAAAATCTTTGTCGAAATGGATTCTAATCGATTATTTCCCATCTGTCAAGTTTAAGTGAAACTTAGAATTATTTCGCGAATTGGTACACAGTCTTGAAAAATTGGTGTATTTCGTTCACTGTAGAAAATTTCCAGAGTAGACCAATGTTTACTAAAAATGAGGTCCGGGTGTTCTATAAAATTAATCATAAATATATTGGCGAATGCTTCCACGGTTGCAAACATCAACCCAGACTCATTCACGATCGTTTGCACGTAACATATGTATCACTTTAGCAAGATCTTCAAAACCGCATTACATCACTCGAGTCTAAATTGATATTTCTTATTAAGCGAATCTCGTGTCTCAAGAGCCCCGCCAGAATCTAATTTATCTCATAGTTGGATCCACATGGAAGTAATTACTTCGTTTTCCCCAAACATATGACCAATGGTCGGTTAAAAATTGCCCGCTAACTTGATTAAACAAACGTCAAAGAAGTCAACGTACCAAACCCAACAGCTTAAAAACTACGGAAGTTCAGTTCAGGATTCGATCCAAAACTCAGTCTGCAGAGCGCAAAATGTCAAAACATGCATCAGAGCCCATTGAGCATGTTTCCGTCGTCGGCTTTCAGCAACACAATGTGGCACAGTTTCTATTTTATTTCTTTTTTAAGAAGTTGGATTGGAGAGCGCGCATTTTGGGTACAATCTAAACGAATTTCTTCGCTGGAACCTTGGCGATGGGTAAACGATATCATAATTTTTTGACAGCAAAATAATATTCGGTCTAACATAACATAAATAATAGCATCAATGGTGTCAGTATAAAATCTGTTAAAACATAAACGAAACTTTAATCATTTGTGTAAAATTACAAAAAAAAAAAAAAAAAACAAGCAGGCCTCTGTTCAGAAATAAGAAAATAATAACTTAAGCTTGTGTAACTTGTTGTTCTTTTAGTGTGGCTGTATCAGATTTTCTTCCCATAATTTTATTTATATATATATGTATAAAAAAAAACAAAAAAAAAAAAGTTGGAGTAGAAAACGAAACAGCAGAGTTTGCTTAGATGCTTAGATGATGGCCGACAGATTTGGATATTTAACTAGCTATCGTAGCTGATCGTTCCGTTCCGCCACTCCTGGCGGCGAAGCGGATCGAATTGGAGGTGTCTGAGACTGGGTAGGAGCCATCGGTGCCGAACAGCTGCCGTCAACATGACCGATAAGTTTCTCCAGACGGTCGTCGCCGCGATCGCACGCACGGTTGCCCAGGTTGCCGTCGCCGTCGTCGTCGTCGCTGCCACCGCCAGTGTTGCTAGTATACAGATTTCCAACGCTACTACTTCGTCTGCTGTACAGACTATGACCATTTTCGAGATTCTTCCAATTTCCACCACTGAATCCGCCGTGGTTTCCGCCGCCGTGAAGGTTGTCTAAGTACGTCGGCGAAATACTAGCCGCCAACGTTGTGGGTGCCGACCGGGCGACGACGGTCCTTTCGCTAACAGGTACATTGGTTGTTGCTACCATGTCGGTATATTGGTTGCCATGAATGCTATTGGTGACTACCGTTGAGGAACTATCTAGTTTAACGCCGTTATCGCTAGGGTATTGAATGCTGTTACTACTGTGACGTCTGCCGTACTGTAATTGGTGATGTTGGTGCGCCTGGTAGTAACCATAGTCGGTACTACTGACTTCGTTAGCACTGCTGCTGGGCTGGCCGTACGGTTGTGGCCAGTGGTATTTCCTATATCAGTCGGACGTTCCACTCTGTGAGTGCACACCAGGCGACGCGGATGCAGCTGATGCAGCTGCCGCTGCTGCTGCAGCGGCCGCAGCCGTTGCATTTGGAATGGGAAAGTCTGCTTTGAAAGGATTGAGCCCGTAGTTGGCATTAACGGCGGCCGCAGCCGCCGCCGCATTCAGCTCTGACTTGAAACTGTTAGCCACGGCCGAGAAATCTGGCTTGAAACTGTTGGCCGCAGCTGTGGCTGCCGATATGGCGGCAGCTGCTGCCGCCGCCTGGGAAACCATCGCCGGAGACATCATGTTATCAAATTTACGCGTGTCCGGATTGAACATCGGGTGCTTAAACTTGCAGTGCGTCCGCAGGTTATCGCTCCTGGTATAGGTGGCCCGACACAGTGGGCACTCGAAGCGGCCGGGAAAGTGCACATGGTAGTGGTTGCGTATGTGTGTCACTACTTTACCGCAGAGTTTACAGCGATGAAGATTACAGCCGCCCGATAGACGTTCAAAGGTTAGCCGCATATGCCAGGCCTTGGAGCCTGTGGGAAAATAACACACAAAGAGACGGGGACAGCAAAACAAAGAGAGAGAGAATGTCACACGCAGTTCGATTGCTTGATTTTGGTATAGAGTTTTTTTTGGTTGTCAGTTTGAGGCTTTATTGTTTTGAGCACCTGTATTGTGTAGTGTAATTGGAACTGATAAAACAGATATTGGAAGTAAGTAGAACTTAAAAAAAACGCAAAAATAAAAAAATAAAACGAAATAATAATACAAACAAAAGACACAACCAAAGACAACGAGAAGAGACGTTGGAAATGACAGTTGAAATAAAAATAAACAAAAAAAAAAGTGGTAACATAAACAAAGAAAATGAAAATAACCAAAACTGTACAAAAATATGTAAACATCGAAAATTGTCTTCACGGTCATCGTTTTTTTTTGTTTTCGTTTGTTTTGTTCAGCACATCGGTTTTAATTACAGGTTTTAGTTCAATGATTAATTCGTTGGACTCGGTGGTTTATTGGGATTTTATTTGCAGCTGAGGCGTAGGTTAAAAGTAGGTTTTGTTTTCGCGGTTGTTTGTTTGGTTCTTAGAGTGATTAGAGATAGTGAGAAGAGGAATCCAATTAAATACAAATACACTTAGAGATAGAGAGAGAGGAAGTAAAAGAAGTTTTTTTTTTATTTGGCTTTTGCAGTTTTTGCAAGAATGAGATTGGTTTTTTTTTTAGCAACACACTTATCTTTGGAAAACAACGTAACTCCAATGAAAGTACAAAGAAAACTGGACGCATAGAAAAACAAGAACACTTTGACACGATTGGCATCAAAAACTGCTTGGCGGATAAAATTTGTTTGTTTTGTTGTGTGTCTGTGTATGAGTTTGTGTGAATAGTGAATAAATTGTTCTGCTTTGAAGTGGACGAAAATAAAAGAATCACCAACCAGCACCAACGTAACGAGGTTCAATCAACTATAAATAATTAGGAAAATATATTGCTACAATTAAACATTTCGAGAGACACGCTCGCGTTGAATTTTGGTTTCTTACTTCTGTATCGAAAGGAAACTTAAAAATTTAGGTGTATATGTAAACAGATGACGATAAAGAGAAACGAAAACCGAAACAAAAACACTTGATTACAACGTGTTAAAAGCAAAGTACACATTTATAGGATTAGTGGTAAAAGTATTATTTACACAGAGAAATATAATTATAGGCTAGCAGAGAAACACTTAGAAATCCAATTGGCCATATAAGAAACAACAGTTAAAACTGTGTGGTAAACGATCCGAAATGGTGGAGATGGACTTCGATGACAAATAAGAATCTCCCGGAAGCGTTTGGGATTATGCTCCTAAATGAAAAAAAAAAAAACGGACCGAAGGACGAACGGGAAAACTCTCGAAGGGCTGTAGCGTAATGAGGCCAATACATACTGAAGGGTGATCGTACAACCTCTATGGTTTTACCGTACGGTATATGGTAAGACCATAAAGGGTTCACAACCATATTTCAGCATGAGAGGGATAAATTAAAAAAATCAACTTCAGAGACGTATTAAGGGAGCGAGAGAGAAAGAGGGCAAAGTGAGGAAGTGCTGTTGCGCAACGAACTCAGCAGGCTGGCGGCGGCTGTATTTGCAGCGGTTCCTTTGTAGGTTTTTTTTTGTTTATAGAGAACTTACCAGCAGAATCACAAATAGCGACAGAGACTTATAAAGTTGGAGACAGTGCGAATTGTCAAAACAGTCATATCATAGTTGAGTGAATGAGCGAACGGTTTAGTATTGTTTTATTTTCTTTTGACAAAAGAGATACCAGCAAGAGAGAGACAAACAGAACAGAAAAATCCAGATGGTTTAAGAGAATGAAAACAAATCAACAGCGATAAATCAGTTTACGATCAATTCAAAATTTCACATACAGATGGATTTCGTGTTCGGTTCGGTGCAATGAGTGTAATAATCGCTTGATGAGTGTTCCAATTTACACCCCGACCCGACAGCATCAATCAATTATTACAACATCGTCGCCGAGGAAAATTACCACATCGAAGTGTTGATTGCTTAAAAGTTAGATTGATACAGCCATGCTAGTGGTATTTCGACCTGTTCCAATTATTCGGAAAACAAAGTAACCCATGATGAGAACAAAAAGTCGTAAAAGGAACGAAACACAATCAAAGGAGTATTCAAACAGAAGAACGGAAAAAAAGTACTAGTGTAAACATCGCCAAGAATTTAGTTTTGCCAAACGATTAAACGATGTACGGCAATGCATACATTTTATTGTTATTGCCGTCTCGTAGAGAGGCGGAGTGAGATTTATATCGATTATAATTTTTCATTCCAGTGGAAAAGCTGGTCAACTGGTTGGAAATCCATGGCCACCCAGATACGGACCATGAGGCAGTTATCTGAATGCGATAAAAACCGTTTTGTAAGTATGATTAATGACAGCACAGGGTATTTCTTTTCCCCATAAGTGCAGAATCAGTGGGCTCCTTGTGGGTTGAATGTTTGCCGCACTCACACTGCAATGCTACTCTAGTGTGTGCAAATTTCAGAAACTACCGTATCTATATGGGTTGTTGCTTTATGACTTTTCAATGGCGCGGTCGAAAGTATACAATGAATTACTTAGACTAAGGAAGTTGACAATAAATCGAGTTTTGAAAAACAACACTCCACTGTGCCACAGTGTGAACTGGTTTTGTCTACTGCGTCGAGACGTTCGGTTTCAGACTTGGATTAAGTTGCAATCGACAATGGATTTTTCCTCAAACCAGAAGTCGGGCATAGTGCGCTGTATAGCGCATCCCGCAAGCTACACACTTAGATTTTTTTACAGAAATCTGTTAAGTTTTACCGAATTCTCAACAGCTGAACGTTCGGTAATCCGATTTTACGGATTTCGGCAAAATTTTACCGAAATCCGGTAAATTTTTTACAGATATCTGTAAAATTTCATTGAAATCCGTAATATCGGATTACTGAACGTTCAGCAGTTGAGAATTCGGTAAAACTTCACAGATTTCTGTAAAAAAATCTAAGTGTGTATGGTTAACCTATAGAACAGCAGAAAAACCCATTGTCGGATGTGACATATTTCGGTTTTCAACTGGAATAAGATTATCAAAGTTTAAAGTTTGTAAGTCCAAAACCAAACATCCTGCTGCAGCACTTTTCAATTCTGTTGAATGCCCGAGGGGTTTGCAATGATAAGGATGGCACTTTTCGTCACCTTTTCATCAGTATAAAACTCAGCATCACAATCTGATAACAATTGAACGACCTGTCCGTCCATTTTGTGTGTGTGTTTGTATGTTTGCTTGTTTATTTGTGTGCATTTTTTGTTTTCACACTAACACACACGCTCTACCTTCAAAGTTATTTCTTATGGAACTATTTTTGCTTCCTTTGTTTTTTTTTCAGTTTGCAGTTTCTATTCACATCTTTTGCTTCATGTTCAATGTTATGCTAGGGTTGCTTTCCATGTTTGTTGTTGTGGTTTTTAAATCATTATCTTGCTATTTCCATCGCTTTTTTTTTCTCGATTTGGTATTGTTGTCATATAAATATAGTATTCTATATAAAAATATATCTATGTATATTATTCTACTTTCGTTATTCTACTGTGTATATGGCTGTTTGTCATTCTATTCCTAGGTTACTGTTATATTGCATAATTTTATACTCAAAAAAGGTATTTCTTCATGTAACCATGAATGTTCAGACTAGAGGCAAAGTATATAATGGGTTGAAAAAAAAAGTTTGACAAAACAAACATCATCATAATTGTAATAATTATAGAGAGATCTACTTTGAACTATTTTCTACGGTTTGCTTCAAACAAATCTACCCTTGCACTACCAGAGGGGTTGGCCTACCGCTATGCGGCCCGTTGCCATGAATAACTTACTGAATTTTATTATAATGTGCCGGTTCCCTCCCAGCTGGGGGGCCCGTCAATGGCATTTCGAAACAGAAGACTAGGTAGAGTATTATATCTCCGCACCGGGCAGAGGGCTGGACGCTTTAGATAAAAGCATTTTTCTTAAACTTGAGCCGCTGTTTGTTTCTGGCAGCGTTTAATCACATGTGTACGATGTGATTGTAGAAACGATCCCTAAGTTCCGGATGTTTGACCTTGCAGTGGGCTTTCATGTTATCGCGTCGAGTGAACTTCTGACCGCACACGGGGCACTCGTGGCTCTGCGGTCGGTGGATGTTGGCATGGTGCCAGCGGTTCGAGACGGTTTTGTGACAACTGACGCAACTGTACAGTGTCGGGAAGGTGCCAGTCAGCTGGATGAACAGGGAAGAGTAGTCAATGTTGTGATCGCGCCTGGTGGAACTGGACGAGCGACTGCTGCCGTCGCTGCCAGAGCAACCGGCACCGCCATTACCACCGGAACCATTCGTCGGTATGGACAGACTGACACAACCGCCGGTGGTGCTGGTTCCTGGTGGGGAGCTGGACATTAGTGACGAGGAAGAAGACTGCTGATGGCTGATCCCGTTCAGGCGGTGATGATCCAGGAGGCTTCCCGCCGAGATGTTTGGTCCTCCCCCGCCACCGGCGCATCCTCCGCTACCAGGGTGTCCACCGCTTGGATCGTGATGTAGGAGCGCGGGATGATGGTGACGGGACGCCATAGCCAGACGCAACATTCGGTCACCTGCAAATCACACAGGCACACAAGAATTGGCGTCACCGGCGCGCCTCACCACACACACAAACAGAGACAAACAGAAATATGTGGTTTTTTTTTTGGTTTGGTTTTGTGGGCTTTCCAACTACTAATTTTGACATACGGTTGTTCAGGCGTCAACTAGTTTGCTTAGCTTAGATAAGTATGTATGGTATGGTGGATAGAACGATCACTAGACTAAGTTAAATGCTTGCTTGGTTGTTGTTTTTTTTTGGTTGTAGTTTTGGAGTTTGCTTGGGATCAAATTGCTTCTTGGTTTTTTGTTTGCGTTATTACTTGGGTTTGTTGCTTATATGTAGTATTTTGTGGATTCGGATGCACTAACACTCAGTAAATGTTTCCAATATAATTTAAAACCAAAAATGAAATGTCAAAATCGAACACAAATTCTGAACCCAACTAGTAACTCATAAGGATCTAATTTGTTTACATTGGCTTGTTTTGGGGGGGTGATTTGAGGGGGGCGGGGGAGGAGGATTTGGTTAAATAGTACATAGCGCTTTTTGGTGGTTGATTTACAACGCGGCGGTGATTGTCAGACTAAGTGAAGGGAAGGATAGGATTTTCCGCTAGTTTTTGGAAGGTTCACACTCAAGTAATATTCAAGGGCGGGCTAAGGCGCGGGTGTAGGCGATTATTTTACGGTGAAACTATTGAAAGCGTTTGTGGTGAGGAGTTTCTGGAGGTGAGGTAGGGGAAGGATCATTGGTACTGGGAATGGGATAGAGCGAGGGACGTGTGAAATTGCAGCTAATGTAATCTAACTTGTTAACGACATATGCACTTTGTCCTTGATGTTTAACAAGATGTGACCAGGGGTGGTTTTTCAGTATTGGTTTGCTTGGCTAGTTTCGGTTTAATACAAAATAAAAATCATATTCATACTGATTACTAATCCATTGTCGGTATATAGGCTCTAATGTTATAATACAACACTAAGGAATCTAAGTTTGTTTCTGGTCTTTGTTTCATCAACTAACACAAGCTTAAAGATATATATGTAAACAATGTATGAAAAGGAACCGAAAAGGGAAACAATACGAGTTTTGATAAACAACAGAAACGTTCTAGAAGCAAAAGTTAATAAAGTTGTGGCTCGTTCTGAATGATGGTTTTCGAGGTTATCGAATGTTTGATAAGCTATGGTGAACAACGTCGGAAATATTCAATCCCTACCCGAGCAAAACTAGAAATAAAATTCAAAATTTGCTGTTTAATGTTTGATTTGATTAATCCAGTCTATTTCAAATTTTACAGCTTGAACAAAAACGAGAGTGGAATTTTACTCTGCAGAATCAAACGGAAAGTTATCGGTCCGGATGGTTCAAATCAAACGTCGTGCTGGAATCGAAGTAAACCAGTACTCTTGGATCGAGATGCCAACAGGATGCCTTCTCATCGATGAGGAAACTTATGGTATGATGGTTTTCAGGCAGATTCCAGAACGTTTATCTGGCACGGGGTAAAGTTCCCAGCAAAGTTAAGTTTGTTTTCGTCGATAAATTATCCCGGATACTAATGATCTGGCTTTTCAATCCCCACAAAACGACAATAGACACCGACAAACTGATATTCCCAAAAAGCTGATAAAATATTCTAATTTTCTAGTGACGCCGAGGCAAGATTATTTTGCACACCCTACTGCATCTTATCGAAAGGGTGTGAAGAGGATTGGTACACATAAGCTATCCACGTAAGTTTAAAATTGTCAGAGCGATTCCTGTTATTTAGGATTTCAGGTAACGCAAAAGTGAGGTCAAAAACTTCGAAGATGGCGCTCGTGAAAGATGGGTTTTCGAGCTGCCAAAACTTTGCTATGGCATGCTTTGGTGATCAAAAAAGTAGAAAGTCGTCCATAATGACGATACTACCCAATTCCATGCTGTCTAGAAAACAGCCAGCGAGTTATTATCAGTGTCAGTTTTTGAAACTACGATGTTTAACCTCACTTAAGCTTTACATGGATTCCTCCATTGGAATTCGACCACTATTAATTTCAGCATAAATTGAAAATTAAGTGACACGTCGGTTTGTCGGTGGAATAAAGTCCGCTTCAGTTAGTGGCCACTCCTTTTTAATTAGTTTTGCGCCTCTAGTTGTCATAGCGAGAAACTAATGACAGCGACAGGATTGTTTATTCAGTACTCCCGTTTCATTTTTAATAAATTTTTGAGTACAAGTGTATATTATCTCGTTTTCTCTCTCGGAAATGTTACTCAATTTTCGCAAAAAGTGGATCTACTCATAAAATGGAGTAGATCCACTTTTTACAAAAATTTAGTAGCATTTCCGTGATAGAAAATGAGATAGTATTCAATTGTACTAAAAAATTTAGTCAAATGAAACGGAAGTGAGTGATAAAAATTTCATCAAGATTCTTACACATATTCTAAAGAAGTTATCGCGAAAGACGTGGGAGAATTTTACACACTCTCATTGATAACGTGGTAAGGTGGTAAGGTGGAATGATCGAAAAGGTTCTCAAAATTCCAAAATGAAATGTAAATACCGTGCTTTAACGATATCGGGAAACACTGACATTGGATCGCGAAAAACAAAATAAGCGTAGAAAGTGAACATACGCCCGGAAGCTACCAGTGAATACAATTAGGCCAGTTCAAAAGAATGCTGGGATCTTGAGGTGTGATTTTGAGAAAAAGATCACAGCGTCGCATAGTAAGCCGGACCAGGACGCTGAAACAAAACCTGGTTGCCAAAACCCTAGATTTTCGTCCCATCAACTAAATTTAGGAAATTATCAAACATAAATTAAAGAGCTGTGGCAAAACAATCGGTGTTCTGATTTTGTGAAATGCTGGAATAAGATACTGAGCAAGAAATTATAGGTGAAGAAAATTTATTCGAAAAGCGGGCAAACATTGTTTCTTATACGGTACCCTTCGATTTTTTTGTATGTTTTTTTTTCGGAGAAATTACCCATTTCGTGAGGCCAAAGTCTATTTTGAACAGACGTTAAGCATTAGTTGCTGGAAAAAGTGAATTATCTTTCGTGATGGTTCACAAAGGACCAATGCAGTTCTGTCCTGATTTGGCAGAGCTGCCACTTGTAAGGTGGATCTCGTCGACAATCCTATCAATCTTCCCAACTGCCCGCTATTCCGCCTAATCGAACAGTATTGAAAATCATGGGAAGGTTCAAAATAACTGGAAAGATCTGCCAGGCCGCTTGAGAGATAGCTCGAAGTTGAGAAAATGCAAAATGGCCGCTGCGGTTGACCAGTTCATTGTGCGGCAGTTGATGGTGGGAAAGAAAGTCCACGAGTTAATCCCAATGCCATCGGAGCAATTTTGATTTTTTTTTAAGTTTTTAAGTTCGGTTAGACCTACATAGATGGAGATGGGACAAAGTTCAAGACAAATTTTTATACCCTCCAAATTAAGAGGTCAACCTTCCTTGACGACATCAAATATTTGTTTGACCTACACTGATAATAGTTTTTCGTAAATCAGCTTTTCCTTGTTTCGTCAATATGGATTTTTTAAATAGAACAACTGTCTCGTCTCATATAGAACAACTGTCTCGTTGTCTCGCCTTGTTTGTACAATACACAAAAGGAATTGCTGCTTCTTGTTCATCGTACCCGCATACACACTTATTTTTTGGCCGATAATGCAATAGGCGATCGCAACGAGTCAGGTGATAAAAAAGGCGAAAATGTTCAATCTTTAATGTTGGGTTAATTTGTATAACAACTGATTTATTTCTTACGACAGTGTATTTATTTATGTTTACCTTAAAGTCCAGCTTCAGAACATTGTGAAAATGCAGAAGACGCCATAGGAGATTTGGTAGGTGGTAGGATGTCATTTGGCCACAGTTTATCGCATCAAAATGTTTCTACAAAATGGTCCAATGTCCAATGCAGCCCCGGGAAGTGGAGGTCCGCGGATTGCACGTACGCCAAATGTTATCAAATCGGTTCGTGCAAAGATTGCTCGCAACCCGGTACGTTTCATGAGGAAGCTCGCCAATGAAGACAACTTTGCTATGTTGTTACGGAGCTATGTTCAACATCTGCACTGACCGATTTATTCCATCGATGAGACTTGGCGTGGCCTCCAACGGTTTGAAAATGCCACCTGTTTTATTAAAATCAAAACCGTAGTTAATATCGGTATTTTGACAAACCAAATGCTTTTCTGGGTGAAAGCCAACTTCTCGGAGGATCAATGAGAGTTATTCCGAGCGTCGAAGTGACGTGGTTGAGTGAGAAAAGCCTCCTGCAGTGACGTGACTTTCCATTTGATTTACCCAGAAGAGTCACGTCACTGCAGCTGACTTTTCTCACTTCATCAAGTGACAAACGTCACTTCGAATCTCGGAATGACCCTCAATATGTTGTCCTACAACAGTATGGAGTACCATGTCACACAAATCGGACTCAACGATGGCTGATGGAAAACTAGGAGTGTTGGAAGTTTTGATCGAAAGATGTCAGGCTCTACAACTACTGTGAGCCGATTCATCATTTTCCGGTAAATCATTATATTAACTTTGCATAGATAACAGTGCACCCCATAATGTTCTGCATTATCCTGTATCATGATGTCATCGCCATAAATTTTATATCTAGCCTTCGGAAGCTCGTAAATTGGACTTCGTTGGACCTGTGGATTTAAAAAATTCAACCTGTGAGATATAACATGATTGTCAAATGCTTTGCTTTCAGAAGATCTTTCAACTTTCTCGTTCAAGAGTCCTGAAATCTATTTCATTAAAGGTCATGCAAAAACTTCAAGACGACAACCAGAACCAGTGTATGCCACATAATTGAAGAAGCTGTTGCATTATTTGCCACAGAAAATTCTAGGAATACGATTTCCTTACACATAGAACCAGCTAGTTTCAATAACAATTCGTTGGAACTGCACTGGCCTTGCTTTAAATTCTCATGGAAATAAGTTTGTATTTTACGAATTCTCCACATTTTGTCTACACATGTGCTTTGAGATATTTTTAAACTAAATGGAAATATTTCAAAGATGCTTCCGAAAATTCCCACATATGCTTTCGAAAAGGACTGAGCCTAATATTGAGCAGGCAAAAGCAAAATTTTTCGAACTCTACGTGAACTCTATGTGAAATATGTGTATACTTCTTCTGAACTGTAAAACTCAAATAGCGCAGTAGTTTCCAACGCCACCTGAAGTCTAATTCAAGTAGTTTTTAACGTTATTTCAATGACCAACAGAAATAATCAGGACGGCCCTCTACGATGACTAATGGTACACTAGAAGCTGCTTCAACAACGGTCATTTCCAACCTTTGCCGCTCTCAATTCAGCAGTGTTTTCAAAAACGTCGACCCGCTGTTGCCACCAGAAATGTTCCTCGACTTTTATATCAGCAGGAAAAGAACTGAAATCCTGGATCTGCGTCCAGACGGGATCTGGACTTGTACTAAAACGTTGTGCGGATACACTTGCAACACCATTATCAACTATATTTAACCTTTCATTGGCTGCTGATGTATTCCCAAACTGCTGGAAAGAGTCGTATGTTTTTCCCAGTTTTCAAGAAAAGTAGTAAGTGGACTAAATCGAGCTATCGAAGTAAAGCTGAACTAAGCACAACTTCTAAGCTAAGGTGGTCGTTCTCCATAAGCTTGTTCGGAGCTACACACATTCTACCTCAGTGGATCATCAGCACGGATTTTAGCCGAAACGTTCGACGACAACCGACTTGACTTGCTTCACATCGTTTGTAGTGGACACTATTTTCATTGACTTATCTTCAGCTATCGAACGCTGAATCATCAGATAGCACTAGCTAAATTTGACAAACTAGGTATGAACAACAATTTGGTTATCTGGCTCCATTCATACATACCAGTAGAAGTATGTCCGTCAAAATCGGGAACAAATTTTCGTCATCCTTTCCGGTTTGCTCCGGCGTTCCCAGAAGCAATCACCTGGGGACGTGTCAATTTCATACTTAAGTACTTAAAACTTTCATAACTCAATTTCATACTTAAGTACTTAAAACTTTCATAACCTCTACAACACGATTGAGAAACCTCAGGTGGTGGAAGTTTTCGATGAACGGTATCGTATCAACCGAATGTCACTGAATGTGTCCAAATGATTGTTTACTTCTTTTGGTCGCAAACACGCATTCTTCCACTTCCACTATGCTCTGGAGGGTACACAATAACAGCGCGTATCGACAGTAAGGGACGTGGGGAGCTTGATTGATCTTGATCTTCAAGGATCACGTCGCGGACGTAGTGACTAGGGTTCTTATTCCGCTTAGCCAAAAAGTTCGAGGATGTTTCATGCTTAAAAACATTATAATGCTCGCTTTTGCGTCCAATCCGGGAATATTCATGTGTCGTCTGGATACCTTATCACCAGGATGAAATCCAACGCAGCGGCGCCATTCAGCGAAAATGTATCCGCTTCGCTCTACGTCTTCTCAGGTGGAGTGCTCCATTCAACTTGCCTAGTTATGGAAGCCGCTGTATACGCATCAATTTGGAATCACAAGAGGCGAGGTGCAACGTAGCAAACGTATGCTTTAGTATTAGTCATAATAATGGGAGGGACCATCAGGGCACCCGATTGAAGCAAATTGGATAGGGAAAATGGGAATGCCAACTCCTCGTTGCTAACAGTTTGTGGATAAAGGATGGCTTCTTCTTTCCCCTCAATGGGTATCCGCTTGTTAGATACCTCACATTTTTTAACTGTTCAAACTTGTTGTGGAAGGAGATTCTTTGCATCCCCGTGGATACATATGAGTGATGTTGCCTATCAATCATGGCCCTTCACACAATGACCACAGGAGGACAATTTGTGGTTATTGTAGTTAGATCCAGTCAAAAAGAGAAGAGAGTCCGTTGCTGTTGGGCTAAGTTTCCGTGTTACAATGAGCGGCAACACATATCAGACAACATACCTCAATCAAGTGCTATTGGAACACTATTTTCAGAGCAGGATACAAGCTAATTGCGATAGGATTCAATTTGATTAATTTTAAAACCGAACCGGGAATCGAACAAATCTATCTGCAGCATGATTGTAATCACCTTAAGCATACATTAATGGTACGGATAGTAATCCATCAACAGTGAATTTGGAAGTTCCGGGACCGTGTTTTCAGAATAATTGAAAGCCTTTTCAAAATTCAAAGGAAGCAAAAAAATGCATGTTTTGAATTGATAGCATGTGAAAGATCTTCTTAATATTTTAAACCAATCTGAAAATTTTACTTTCAAAAAGTTTATTAAAATGATACTTTGCTGCTCCTTTTTGGCTCTGGTGAATCCACATAGGCTGCAAGCGCCTGATTTGGGAAGATATTTCACTTTCTGAAATCCGGAATTTTGCCCGAAAATTCAAAGATTTATCAACAATGTTGAGTTTAACCATGAGGAAGTCCAAAGGGTCTTAGATGGATCTTCTCATGTGCTATTTTTTTGAGTGTGTCTACAAGCGTTGCAATGTTTTGGGAATGTGCCGATGTGTTGACAGCCCAAATTGTTATTTTCTGTGGAGCCTGGCAACCAGGTAATGCATGTTGGCAAGGTTGCTGGTTTTTTATTTCTATGAGCTCACTGTCAAAAATGTTCCTCAGATGGCTCAGCACACATGTGGTATGGATTGAAATCGAAGTGTCGCAGCTACGAAACTTATTTGTATAGTGTGTAAGGCATCTTGGCTTGCACACCGTTCTAAGTGACTTACCCTTGGATAAGTCACACAACTCACTTATATTCTGCTCAGTGTA
Organism: Aedes japonicus; assembly: GCA_034211315.2. Lineage (NCBI taxonomy): Eukaryota > Metazoa > Arthropoda > Insecta > Diptera > Culicidae > Aedes > Aedes japonicus. The sequence continues at coordinate 216,842 of JASCZW010002581.1, forward strand.
CCCTATCCAGAATTTTGCTCAAAAATTTGAAGATATATCAATACTGTCGCCTCTCAGAGTTCAAACATGCGTGTAAATCACGCAACTCACCAATATTACGTGATTTTCTATTCAGTGTACCCCAAGTATATCGTAGATGTGCCGTAGAAGTTAATGTAGCAATAAAATAATAATAGATCCCACAACGAAGATGAACAATAAAGTTATCCAGAAGTGATCCCTAACTATTTAATCATTGATTCAACTTTATTCACACATATTCCAGAACAATAACGTTAGTTGGATCCAAATATGCCCGAACGTTTCCGACTTTACTTCCGGCATCAGTTGCTGGGAGAACCTACCCTCGTATACACCGGTAAATTCGGGCGACTACGGATGGGCTGGGCATGTTTTAAGAATTTCGGACGACAGCCCAGTTGAAATGATTCTGGGCAAAGGAAGAAGGGGAGCGCAATGACCAATGTGGATCGATCAAGTAGATGGCGATCAGCGGACCCATCGCAGACTGCGATGCTAGCGAAGTACAGCTATGGACCGAATAGAATGGAGACAACTTCTGTATACAGCAGAGGCCACCCCGGCTTTGGTCTAATTAAATAAGTAAAGAGTAGTTCCACGTTAGATGACGAACCGATCTAACGAGCCTACTCCTATTTCCTTTAAAGTTTGTATGGTTATTTTTCCAGGAAAATCATTCATATTTGTGCTCAGCCTGAAAGTAATTTTCAAATGCATTGATTTATTGCAGAAATTGCAACAAACTTCAACATGACATTGCACACTTTCCCAGTCCTTGCCACATTCACTTCTCATTTAGCTAATGCAGTTGAAATCATAACTGAACCAAGTACAAACCTCTGCTTATAAGTAAACAGAATGTTCCCCGAACCAATTGCACGCTCAACTTCGAAGACTAAGATCCCTCGTGGGCACCCGTGCATTCTGCAGCCCAGGATAAGCAAATAACGGCAAGAAGAAAGATGTCGTTCTCCACCATTCCGACACAGATAATCATTAAATTATTCATTAAATGCATAAACCAAGCTAACTTTATCAAACTCCCTTTAGCGATTTGTTCTTCCGCTTCCTTTGAAGAGGGAATTCCCACCGTTTGCCAACCGCTCCTCGTTCATCCAGCAGTTGCGTTCACTGCTTGTCGCCACGCTGGCACACGGCATCATGACCCTCTCGAGGCGAGACAATTTCAATTATATAATTACATCGCCGCCACCCATCCATCTCTTGGTCCCTTGATAATCGCAAAGGGAAACAAGCAAGGAGTTTGGTGTGGTCTCTTTCATCTTTGGAAACCCCTAAAACTCACCCCGACCGATTGCAGTGCCAATCGGAGGAAGAATGACACATCATCAGAATCCGATTCGCTGCCGGGAGCTTAGCAACAACATCAACAAAAACAACAACAAGATGCAGTTAATGATGATTTGATTATTTACACACACACACTCGACGACATTTACCGTTGCCATCTTCATCACCATCATCATCATCATCATCATCATCGAGGTCGCATTTTGGGATTGCTGTTCACTTGTGCAAACTAGTACTCCCGCTTCCGATCCGAAACGTGGAATCAACAACCCAAATAACAAACTAATCTCGACTGAAAATGAGCTAGGATCAGGGTTGCAATTCGTTCAAGGGATCCATCCCTCCAATCCGAGAATGAGACCTTCAGTCTATTTCCATAGTTAAATCCAACCCTGTGCACGTGCCGTGGTTATGATGGTTTGGAGTACGATGCGAACGCACCAACATCACACCTTACAACAATCTCGGATCCCTGGTTCCGATGGGTGGGTGGGTTACTTTGCCAACAGTTCCAAGCGAGAATCTACCGAGACACGGGCTTTACTTTGCTCGTCTATTGTACGAAGGAGTTTCTAAAGACGGATTACTCTTGAAATCACTGAGAGGTGATGGCGGAGGTGATGCACTCGGCAAAGGTCGCCCTAATTGATTAAGATATGAATAATTAATTTGCTCACTCGCTCACTCGCTCAGGGCAAGGGTAATAATGCAACTGTGAAAGAGCGAAAGAACATTGTTCTTTCGGATAGCACCCGGCTAAATACCGGTAATCGGCGCCGGCAGGTGACGATACGATAAACTCCGGTTGCACTTGATGCGGGATCTGGAGTGTCACCACCCTGCCGGGGTTTCAAGGGGCTTCGTGATTTGCTTTGTTTGGAACAACTCTCGGATATAGAGGCGATAGGTAAACCTTCAAAGGAATAGATGTAAGCGGTCCTGTAATCTTGAAAATCGATCAAGGGTTTTATGAGAGCGTGTCGGTCTTGCCTAGTTCACTTTAATCTTCGGCTTGGTTTTGTACGCTCTGGAATAAGGTTATGTACGCTGAATCATAGCAGGCCATATTCGAATTGTTGAACTGAAGTTAGCTTGCCGTTGTTTAATAGTCAATCGCAGTAAGCTTACGAAATTGATGCATGTATCGTCGTTATGGACATGGCCCTCAGACATTATGAAACCTTTTTTACAAATGCTTCTTAAGCATTCAATCAATCAAGCGCTGCCATGCATTCAATGGGTGTGGAAGAAATTATTTGAACAGAGAAGAATGGTTCAGAACGCACCCCGAGAAAGAATGCCCTTTATAAAAGTTTGTCGTATGATTGCAGTAATCATTTCTAGATTTTTCATCTCGTATTGGTAGTTTGAGTATGATACTAAAAGGTGTTTCGATCAAAATTTGATCGATTTAAACTTGAGGCATTTCCTTTCATCGTGCATTAAAACATTTTGCACACCCCTCATTTTGAAGATGTGTGCGTGTAGCATCATGCCTCTATTTAGATTTTGTGATTAGTACTTTAGTTATCAAAATAATGTCGAAGGAAGAGAAGCAACGCATCAACATTTTGCACGTGCATGGCGAAAATCCAGACTACGCTCACGCCAAGTTGGCGAAATTGTTGAATGTGACTAAAACAACTGTTACCAACGTATTAAAAGTGTTCGGTTTTCAACTTTTGATTGCTGCTTCTCAATAACAGCATTAAGCTAATTAGCAGAGATTCAAAACAACCATAAATTTGACTTATGTCGCTCAAAATCTTTGCGAAAATTCATTACCAATTCTTTAGGACGTTCATGAGAAGCTTCGGAGGAATTCCACGGGAAGGTCTGTCAGTAGTTAAAAACATTGGAAGAATTCTACTATTCAAAGACTACAGTTACAGTTGGTCTATAAGATGAATTTGTTAGTAGAAAACTTCATGTTCACTATTACTTGTCATTTGAAGCGAACGCCAATTCCATGATTCAAAAAAAATCTACAATTTGACATTCGATTTTACATTCGTTAGGTCATGACTTAAAGTCATGAATGTAAACAATTACTTCTTTTGTACAGGGTGCGGCCGGAAAAAAAGCGAAAATGTTTAAACTATAATATTGGGGTAATTTCTGTAACAAATGGCTAATTTCTGTTAACAGTGTATATGTTTATGTTTTCTTTCAAGTGCTGCATCAGAACATTGGTATAATTTTATTGTAAATTTGTGAATTTCCCGCATAAACAATAACCATAAGAAGTGCCTAACCACCAATTCGGGGTATCATCCCAACTGTTAGTGGTATGATTACACCATCTATTATATCGTTCCTGAATGGTACATGTTTATTAGGGTTGTGTAAGGATGTCATTTGGCCAAGGTTTATCGCATCAACAAGTCGCTACAGGATGGTTCTAAGCAGCGGAAGCCGGAATGTGGCGGTTCGCGGTTTGCACATGGCCCGGTACGTTCCATCAGAAAACTTGCCTAGAAAGCCAACATTTCTGAAAAAATATCAATGCAAAGAATCATCTAAAAAGACTTCCACGCATCGTGCAGAACTAAAGTGAAACGCCACGTGATTACGGAGCGGGTAAAGGAACTAAAGCTCGATTCAAAGTGAATCTGGACGCACGGTTTAATACATCACCGGTGTCCCTGGTGGTTGAAACAAAAAAAGGTTGACAGGCATTTGTTGATGTTTCATTGAAGAAGAAATTGATGAAAAGTTTTTCTCGATTGATCGACGCATTTCGAAATTACGGATCGAGGAATTTGAGAAAAGAAGATTGCGTGAGTACGGATGTGCGTGACATCCTTTCAAGAGAAGGATATAAGTCTTTCTGTGCGAGTAAACATCCGAATCGCTCCCTGAAACACAATTTAGTGGTCAAAAAGCGAGCACGATTACTATACGAACAAATTTTGACGAAATTTGATGGCTGTATTTTAATGGATGACGAAACATACGTCAAAATGGATTATAAACAAATCACCGGCCGAAAATTTTACCTAGCAACTGGTCGTGGGGATGTTCCTTCAAGGTATACATTTGTTTTTGCTCGGAAACTAATGATATGGCAATCTGCAGTTGTGGCCTTAAAACCAAGCTTTTCATCACATCTCACACAATGACGTCAAAATGTAATGTAAACCTTTAAATGGTGTCTGAAAAAGCGGATTTTACCCTTCATTCGGCATCATAAGACCAACATTATTTTTGGCCGCATCTAGCCAGCTGCCACTACTCTAAAGAGGTACTAGAACGGTATGCTGCAAACAATTTTAATTTCGTCGCCATAGAGATTAATCCTCCGAATTGCCGTGATTTCAGACCGACCAAAAATATTGGGCAATTGCCAAGCGAAAACTTCGAGGATGCGGTAAAGAAGTGACAAATGCACAACAAATGCGTTTAAAGTGGAATAAGTTAGCCGTGTCACCAGCGACTGTGCAGCTCATGGCATCGATCACAAGTAAAGTACGACAGTTCGTTCGAAACGGTGAAATGTAATAACTTGTTATATATCGTTTGAAAGCTGAATACCCTTTTGTTTGACGTTTTGATCAACCATGTATGTTGTTTAATTCTTGAGTTATGATCATGACTTTACTTTGAATCGGGCTTTACGAGTGACTTGTTCGAAGAGATTGCTTTCTTTGCTGTAGAAGGAAAACATGTTAATCCTGTTCTACGACGAAAAGCTGTTCAGCATCGATGCTGAGATTAAAAGCCGCAAGTAGTCCTTAAGGTTCGTTGTATTATTCGACTTTAAAGCACAAGTCTGCAAAACATCTCCCTCTAGTGTGTCAGAGAACTACGTTCGAAAGACATGTTTTAGCTTCCAACCATGTCTTCAGGATGGCATTGATGAAAATGGAGGACGCGTCATGTAAACTTGTTTAAATGGATCTAAGAAAGTTAACCGAATATGTTGATATTATTACTTAAATAGAATTTAAAAGAAATAGAAATAGCATAGAGTATTGAATTTTTTCTTGCCGCACCCTGTAAATTTTACTTGATATAATGTTTACCATTGGATAAATCATGGTGGAATTTTAAAAACCAAATAGGGTATATGCTAGTTTCGGCAACATTGACTTATCGCAGCAACTAATTTTCAAATCTCTACTTCAGTATATTATCCATTAAAACGCTTCACTGAGTATAACGACATGATAACTTGGTTATTGATATGATAACTTGATTTAGATAGCTATATGCTGAGCAAATATTCATAGGAGGATTCTGCTAACCATGCCTGGAATTGGTAAATTCACCTGTCTTGACAAAAAGTAGTTGGGAAAAATCCGTCAATAATTCTTTTAAAACTTTTTAACTTACGTAAGGTATTCATGATCAAAAAGAACATTTTTTCCAAACTTTAGTCGACTACTAAAAACAGATTCAGATTTTCTTCAGGTTCAACCAAAATTAATCCCGATGAATTATCGCAGCAAACTGCGCTTTTGAATTGACGTGTTTTTCTTTTGCTACGTCGATTTCGAGCCACGAAATGTTTCGAAACCAACATTTTGTTCAGTATTCGATACAAAATAGTCAAATCATAAATTTATTTATTGATTAGAAGTGAACCGGAAGTGACTGTGCGAACCTGGTGCTTCGTGGTGTGTGTTAACGTTTCTTTTGGCTATGTGGCACTACGCCACTGGACTACCCTTTGAGAAACTGGGTTGAAACGGAACAGCATTGGAAGCCAAACTAATTGCGACGCTAGTGTTCCACCCGAGGAAACCAAACATTGTGGCTTCCATCTGGAACTTGTTGAAAGGTGATTTTTGACATCCTAGAAAAGATGCTAGGTCTTTCGTTACATTGTGCAGCGACTGTGATCTATAATTCGGATGAGCTCTTTCAATAATGTCATCCAATTGATCAAATTCAATTTGTTGCTTCTTAAGAAACAACATGATTGTTATCATTTTCGTTAGGTTTTGTGCGTTGTTGGAGACTGTAATCGCGCAATAATGAATTGTAATGCAGTAAAGTTTCGGAACTATGTTTAGCTTAAAATGTTATGACGGTATTTTTTGACCATGTCTCTACCGTCAAAGGAAAACATATTTTCAGACATTCTTCTCTTTTCAAGGTGCGAGTAATGGTGCTTTAACCATAAGCCATATGAAGCTAGGACTATAGTAAATGCTTAATTCACAAAAGTTTCAAGAGAAATGGAGCATCACTTAACGTTGTTAGACTATATGCTCCCAACGACTATTTCTGAATAAATTTTTGTTCTGTTCACCAAACAGGGCATTTTGTTTAATTATTCTCTTCGACTATTTATTTTCTTCAGCTACGCTATCGACTGAAGGCTACGTGGATTCCCCGTGTATTTTTAAGGTAGATACAAAATTTTCCCTATTTCCAATGGTTCCATGGAAATGGCCAGGTATGCGACCGAGGAGTGTCTTTGTCGAGATTATTGCGAGAAGAACGTATCAGTAACTGGATACGTTTCATGGTGACATGCAATGTCTTCAACGAATTATTCCCCATTTAGATCCATCCACGAGATGTGTAAACACCAATGTCAATGCTTATGCAATCAAAAATCATTTACCTTTTGTTAAATCTCAACTCTCTTTGCCCAAAATTCTACACGGCCAGTCAATTTAACTCAAATTTGACTCACTTTCATCAGAAGTAGAGCTACTCAAAAACGAGCAAAACTACACTGAACCCAAACATCTTCCTGTTATTGAATGAATCCTCCGTCGCACAGTGATTGAAAAAGCCTTTTTTCACGGCTAAATTAATAACTTCTAAGGGATACGTTTCCAAATCATGGTGTCTTTTACAAAGTTGTCCAGAAACAAATTTTACATCTTGTTATAATTTTATTATAATTTTGTAGTTCCAAACTTGCTAATTTTTGAACGAAATACAATAGAAGGGTGATGTCAAAAACAAGTTTGTAGGAAATATAATTTCAAGCAACTTTGTCAAAAACATCATTTTTCTAGCTCTTCATTCGACCATGATAGAGCTATTTTTCTGCTTTTAATCAGGGTGTCTCTTAGAAATGCGTTTTTTTACTAGAACTTTTTTGTTTCTCATTTTGGGAAAAAGTAATCTTTAAACAAAATATAGAAACCGTTCTAACGCATATTTTTTTGTGAGAAATTTTTTGATACAACTTATCATTCAAAAGTTACGGGTGGTTGTAACTAAAAACATGCTATTTTGCTTTTCGACCTTATGATTGTTTAGGCGAAAATTGGTCAGAAATTCATTAAATTCTTGTTTTAATGGGTATTGAGGAACAAATTGCTATATAAATGAGCCCGGGTACTCCTGGAACACACGAGCGGGGAGTGCTTAAAATCGGACATGTTTTTTGTTAAAATTACCTCTCACTTTTAAACTATAAAATATACCCAAACACTTAGTTGAGCAAAAACATGCGTAATATTTTTTTCTACAACTCATTTGAAGATTATTTTTTTCTAACAATTGGAACTAAAAAGTTAGAATGAATAAAAATTATTTTTTAGGGACACCCTTATCTACACCAGCAAGAATCGCTCCGTACTGAAGCAGTGCATAAGCGTCGGACGCTCAAGTCGTGAATAAGTGCCTGACCTCCTGTTCAAATTCGAATGCACGCTGTATGAAAAATCGTCATTCCAAAGTGGAATGAGTATTGCATTGCAAAGCCCTATAACGCAAATCGTTTGAAATGAGGATGACAAACATTCCCTTTTACATCATTCGGTAAAAACTTATCAATCGCGGTCGGAACTGGTGCCTTCAAGAATAAAGGGTCGAAACCGAAAAAAATACTGGACTTCTTCAATTTTTGCACTTTCGTTGCAATCTTTGATCAACGGTTGAGGAAATAATTTTATGTGAAATAATTTTATGCCGTTGAATTGTTTCAAATCAATAAATCGCTAAAGATCTACAGAGTTTTGAAACAAACATCCTATCAAATTTGGTTGATTGTCATACGAAACATGTATGATCGTCATACGGATCTAACCATACAACAATCATCCGATTCCGGAATGCTTTTCGTTAAAGGGCGCAATCGAATTACTCTTCAGACGATCTTGGGATGATGTTTGGGTTCAGTGTGTAGTTTAAAGTGACAAGTTGACAGATAGTCAACGCCGACTTGATTCAGAAGTTCACTCATTTGGAGTGGCGCCACTTTTAAAGAATTTGAGTTGAATTTGGCTGAATTTTGAGATGGACGAATCGTTGACATTGGCATCTAGTGTTCAGTAGGATAGGATTAACTCCTCTCTTCGAGCATAACGTAACAACAAATCAGTTCTACAACCAATCCATCAAAGCGTAAAACCACTTCATCACTTCCGATCGGGTGTATTATGATTGCTGTAATCTTCAGTAATTGAACGATCAATTAAACAGCTCTCTTCCATCGGGAGGACAACTTCGAATCTAATTGCTCATATCCCCATCCATCATGCTGATGAAATGGTATGCAGCCAGGCAACATGTACTTATTGTGTCTGTTATTTTTTTTCTGCATTTCCAATCCTTTCCGCAAGAAATTTTTAATTGCCATCAGTGTGGTTCCACAGCTCACGTGACATCGGATCGATTTCACTTAACGTAATTACCGGCAATAATGGATTGAACTGCTACTGGTAGGTGCAATATCGATTAAATCTCGACTTTTATCCAATTCATGGAAGGTGGACTTGCTTTAATCAAGCGTAGCCTGTGCCGTAAAAACCCAAAGGAAAGCCCTCCGTCGTCGGTAGGTTGAATTTTTATTACGTATATGTGATGACATTTGCGAAGAAAGGCCATTAATCATTGCTCCGAGGATCTGCACATACTTTGCAGGGGTCGCGTAGTTGAGTGCGGTTCTTAATGTGCTGCAATGGAGCTCAGTAACGTTCGTGTTCTAGCCGCCATTGTAAATGGCAATTCAAAGACACATTTCATTCCAGTCGGAAGTGTGTGTGTGTGTATGTGTGTGTGTGTGACCTTGGATAGGAGACAGAGAATGTGTGAAGAAAATTGCACCGCACACCGGCCACAAATCACTTCCGTGTCACAATGTGAGTCAAGCAGCCCTAGGTGGCGCCTGACAGGACCCGAGAAATTCCTTCCTCCACATACTCATCTGATTAAATTTAAATCTCGGTTTCGAAATTAAACGATTTACTTTTTCCAATAACGAAAACTTAGTTCAAATGTTTGCCTTGGCACGCGTTTGACTTTTATCTCTTAGAAAATACCTCACCCCAAGTCGGAACTGTTTTCGTTTGAAAACAATCTATTTGACAAGTCGATTAACTTGTCACACAAGTTTTCTCCGTCTCCGTAGGAAAAACTACATCACCGGATGATGCACATACAAGCAAAGACGCGGACGCGTACGAGAGAAAGAAAAGAAAAAGTTAAAGTCACAGTCTCCCCCAGTCGAGATTTGTGATCTATCTTAGACTTTTATCTGGAAAGTAATGTTCAGAAAAAAAAAAACAAAAACGATTCTACCAACCGAAAAAAGAAAAAGAAAATCCATTGGAAAAAAACCGAAAAGATGATACAGTACGTGAATATCGGAACGGAAGTGAAGTACGAAACGAAACAAATCAAAGGAAATGGGAAAAGAAAAATGGCAGGGGCTAGAATCGAAGGAAAACGAAAGAACTTGCACAGAACGAATAACAAAAAAAAAAATCAGAAAGACTAGAGTGAAGAGGCGACAACAATAAACAGCAGCTAACACACATTCACATACGCATACACTACTGATTCGGGACGAAACTAGGAAGCGAAATAAGCGTGGCTCAAAAATGCAGCGAACAAAACTACGAGTAGCACGTGCACAAAACATCATACAACTAACAGGACACTAGTTATTCGGGCAAGATAATGAAGGGAAAGGGGAAAGCGGACTGCGGCTCATCGCTTCGCGCTGTTGGCAGCACTGTTTCGGCGACAACCGCGGTTTTTTTTTCTGTGTGACGAGACAACCAAATTCGAGGTTCGCCATTACTGAGAATCATCTAGAGGAAAGCATGCACAAGACTATTTATAAAGACGTTGTGAGATATTACTTCGTATAAAAACACCAAATTACCCACATTTAATGTTCATCGTTTGTTTTTAAAGGAAATTGAGAAGGGAGATAATTTACAGAGTTCTCAATCGCGGAATGTTTGGATTCGCGTCGATTAATGGGTGAGTGTATCTACACTACAGCGTTTGTCGTTCGTCGGAGTTGAGTATTTTAGTATTCTCTAGGTGTCTTGATTTATGTACAACACTATTTATTTCGGTACCGAAGATGGTAAAAATTTGGAAACACGACAAAGGGAAGATAGGGATTCGAAAACTGAAGTGGGGGAAGAGGCTAAGGGGGTGCTAAGAAACCTAGAGATTTGTTGGCTCACTTGAACGATTGTGTCTCATCGTGTGCTGAACCGAAAAAATTGGATTACAGTCGGAACTCAAAGGGTTTTGTTTTGTTTTTTTTTTTTTGGGAAGGAAATAAATTCAAAAATGTGCGTGGCGAGGCGTATCAGATTTTTGTTTTTACTTGGAGCTGGAGAAATAAGAGTTAGTTTGGTTTGCTTGTTTTGGTTCGGCTTAGGCTGTACAGTAGCAAGGTTTTGGGGGTGGGCGAGAATTGTTTTGGAAGGGGAAGTTTGGTGGTTAGGGAAAGGGTGGTTAGGTGGGTGATTGTTTAAATTAGACAAGTTATACAATAATAAACAAAATATTTGTACAAGTGTGGGAAAGCGACTGGCGCGTGATATCGATTTTGTTTGTTTTTTAAATTTTTAGTTGTGAGTTGGAGTCACTTTCCCATCGGAACTGAGACGGGGTTAGGAAATTAAAGTTAACAAATAACTGAGAGAAATTTGTACAGGGTTGTTTTTTGGAAACAAAATGGCTTATAATTCAACCGAAATCCATAATTTTGTATAGTTTTGGGATGGAAATAAAAATCAAGACAAAATGAAAATGATAACGAAACAGAAAAATGGTAATTCAACTGAAGATGAACGAAACAGTAAAAAAAAAATGGTGGTATTAGGAAAGCTAGAACTGTGTTTTGGGGGATCACTCCTAGCAGAAAGGGGAGAGGGGGACCAGATAAGAACAGGTATGTGCTCGAAAATATAGGAAGGAAAGATATATCGGAGGGGCAGGGGGTATTTTTTTTCAGGGGTCGAAGTACAGAAAGAAATAGATAGAAATTGTAGCAGAAGGTGAAAGTAAACAGTACTAATAAGAGTTGATAAAAAGGAAAGGATGGATCGTTTTCGCTCACCGTCAATGTTGTCCGGATGGTCTGGATGCGAGAGGGAGCCTTCGTTGTCACCGCTATCATTCAACGGAGGCATGTTACCTGCCGATAGCATGTTGCTCATCTCCTCCGGATTGAGGTTCATTTGCATGGGCTGAAATAAAATTGAGAAATGGGATGGTGAAAAAAGGGATTCCCTATTTATGGTGCTGTACGAAAGAATTCGCTAAATCTGGTTGTTGAAACAAGTAATCAATCAATAATTAAGAAACAAAGTAAACATATTTCCGCAAAAACTTAGGAATAATCCATTAGAACAGTTCAATCAGCTATAATATAGCGAACGAATACATTGAAAAATGCACTAAATTCAGGTGGCAATGAAACAAAAAGATCTACAAGAGATAATTCAATGGAACATATATTCCCTAAATCCTAAAGTGGCCTTACGGCACTTGTCAGGAACCTTAGCCATGACCGATAAAAAGATGGATGTCGCCATGTTTTTCAGCTCTTTCTTGGCGGTCTTCAGTACAACCCAGGTAACCAAGAAACATTGAACAAAGCACGTAGTATTCACCTTAAATGCTATTAAAAAGCAGGTTTTGGCTAAGGAGTGTATCGAAAATAAGCTATCCACAAACTTTCTTTCAAATTATGTTGAAAACCGATATTTTATTCATACAAAAAATTGATCCTTTATTGTACGAGGTTAAACTTGAACATAATGAAGACCGGATGAAATTTAAGTTATTCCTTCACGAATTTTCGAACTCTGGATAGATTGCTCTTCATCAAGTTCCGGACAAGTGTTGCATCGCATTTTTTGGACGCTTGAGCCCAAATTTTTTTGACCTCCTGCATGTTTCCAGCTGCCTTACCAGTCTTCTTGAAGACCCTCTTCACGATTGCCCAGTAACGTTCGATGGGTCGAAGCTGAGGGCAATTTGGTGGATTGATATTTTTCTCAACGAAATCTATATGGTTTTGGCATAGTGAGCCGACGCTAAATCCGGCCAAAACAGTGGAGGTGTACTATGCTTCTTATATAAAGGAAACAATCTCTTCTGGAGACACTCAGATCGATAGATTTCCACATTTATAGTTCCGGTAGTGTAAAAAATGGTTGACTTCAATCCACAGGAACATATTGCTTGCCATACCAGTACCTTTCGACCGAATTTCTCCACTTGAATTGACCTGTCCGCATCGCTCACATCCTCCCCAACGACGGCAGTAAAGTGTTGTGGACCTGGAAGGGGTTTTGAGTCCTCCTTTACATAGGTCTCATCGTCCATCAAAACGCATGCATCCGGATGCTGCAAAAGACGCGAATACAATTTCCGGTCCTTGTTGCTGCTCGCTTTTTCTGTTCTCCACTTTGTTTCGAGATTTTCTGCTTCTTGACTTCACTTCGTTTCTTCTGCTTCGTCAATAACACTGATGATGATGGACGTTTGTTTTCAGTTCAGACTCCCTATTTTTTCTTATAAAAGGGAACCTCAAATTCGCTGAAGTATTTGCATTTCCTAGGATGGTATTCGAACTCACTGCTTCAAGGCCAGACGAGTTTTTATGCCTCACCTTTATCCTCTATCCTGTATGGAACTTCAATGTCCCCAGATAACCAATAAGCATTGAAATATGCACTAATTCTGCATCATGTCTTATATTAACGATTCTTCTTGCTGTACCTTGGCTGTCTGAATGCATAGCTGTTGTAAAATACTGTACGTAAAGCTACCGTAATGTTAGCTGTCTGATATCTGGATTTTGTTGCTTGATATATTATTAGAATAAAGCACTGAAAATTCTTTATTATAGTTGTTTACTAATGTTTACAGATGGCCTGCAGAACTTGGAGGAAGTTGTTTTAATCAACAAAGTGAGTCCTGATGCAAGAGTAAATGAGAATGACGAAACGCTTCGAAAATTCGGACAATTATCGATTTTAAACAACTTTAACTGAGCATTTTCAGTGCGTTATTCTAATAATATATCAAGCAACAAAAATGCAGATATCAGGCAGCTAACATTACGGCAGCTTTACGTTTGCTATTTTACAACAGCTATGCATTCAGACAGCCAATGTACAGCAAGAAGAATCGTAAATACAAGTATGATGCAGAAATAGTGCATATTTCATTGCTTATTGGTTACCTGGGAAAGTTTACATTCAGCCAGTCTATCTACTCCAGTGTCCGGCCAAAAAACCGCATCTTCCTTCGCGAGACACTTGATAACTGCGACAATTTCCGACAGGGGCTTCGTACTGTATATCTCTCCGTTCACCGCAATCCCCAAAAAAATAATAGCAACTTCTCGCTGATCGACAGTCACGGAAGAATCTTTTTTCGAGGACTTGGCATGGAAGATATAATTGACGTCATTGCTGACATCCTTGGCAACGGACGAAAGGAACTCGGTCCCCTGCCAGTTGTTGCCATTCTTTGCCAAGTAGTTGTCATCATCCATTACGATCACGACGTCGTACTTCGCCGGAAAGATGTACAACGTACACGTTGCGAGTGCAAAAATTTAAAACGCCACGAAAAATGGTTGCATTTTGAACGTTAATATCTCATTCATTCCAAAATCGATTTCCAGAATTTTTGCACCAATCGATCAGGATATTCACTACGCGTCCATTTCAATATTGACCTATCGACTTTACTATCGAAAAATGAATAAACGTTAAGCGCCGTCAAAATAAGAATCAACTAGTCAAGTGCAATTGAAAGGTTGTTCCCCAACACGGACGACAGAGTCATATACCGGTTTGTATGCGTATGAATGTATAATCTACGACTGTGTATTGCCATCGTATACACGCGCAATACACCCTCACTTTCACTTGTATTACTGTCCCTTTTTGTCTGATGGAAAAGTTACTCAATTTTCGTAAAAAGTAAATATTTGAGTTGTTTTAAGAAAATTGAGCAACATTTCCCTGTAAGAAAAAGAGAAAGCAATACAATTATACTCAGTCACTGAGTAGAATGAAACGAAGGTATAGGGAATAAAAGGCGAAGGTCGATAACCACATCGTCATCTACGTCTGACCTCAGTGACGCGTTTCGTGTGTCAACCGTCAACTGCGCAACAAAGTCATCAAGCACGTTAAGGCAAACCCCAAAATCTCAGACCACAATTTGGCTAAAAAGTTTCGCCCACACGCAGTACCATCTCCGGGAAGGCTTCAAGTCATACTGTGCCTGTAGACAACCAAATAGGGATCAAAAGCAGAACAATGTGGCCAGAATCCGTGCCAGAAAACTGTACGATCAGGTGTTGAGAAAATTCAATGGCTGTCTCCTCATGGGTGATGAAACCTACGTAAAGACCGATTTCAAACAGCCACCGGGAAAAACATTTTACTTGGCTACGGCTCGAGATGTTCTTGCAAAATTCAAGTTTGCAGATAAATTAGCACGTAAATACATGATTTGGCAAACCATCTGTAGCTGCGGTAGGAAGACCAAGGTTTTCATCACTCATGAGACATTTAATTCAGAGCTGCAGAGAACGTAATGTCTCCAAAAGCGGATATTGCCATTCACCAGATCCCACAATGAATCTGGCATATTTTGGCCAGATCGTGCAAGTTGTCATTACAATAAAACAGTGCTACAGTAGTATGAAACCAACGGGATTCAGTTTATACCGAATGAACTCAACCCACCAAACTGTCCCCAGCTCAGACCGATAGAGAGATTTTGGGCTATTATGAAGAGGATGCTGAGGGTGGCAGTGTTGTCGAATGTATCAAAAAATTGAGAACCAAGTGGAATAAGATTGCCAAAACGATGGCTGAGAATAATGTGCGCCGGTTGATGAAACGTATTCCGGGAAACGTTGGCAAATTTCTTCAAAATCAATATGATTAATTTTTTTTAATTTTCCCTCTAAAGTTCACCTAAAGTTGAACATTTTAGTTAAAACAGAATACTATTTTGTCTATGCTCCAATTCTAACTTGGCCACACTTTTCATAGAGCGATCTCTGTTTATGGTCGATGCGGGCGCAATTATCCATCTAAGTTGGGTCAAGAAACCTCTTCGATGGACACTGAAAGTGGAACCTTATGATATTCAACTGGAATACCGGAAGGGGGGAAGCAACATAACGACCTCTCAGGAATAAAACGTCGCTATATTGGTCATGAATGCCTAAGAATGTAAGCAAACACTAACATTACTCCGTCGATGAGAGCCAAAAATACCGATCGACATGGCAGTTTGTTGCACTGGATTACGTTGGTATTCTACCTGCATCGGGAAAAGGCCTATTCATGGAGACAGGCGTGTTTAACAAGTTCATCCTAATTCAACCCATCCGCAAAACGCAGGGTAAAAAGTGATCTCCAGCAACTTGTCCTGTACCTCCTATCCCTACCTTCCCGTGGTGCCCGTGGATCTGCTCCTACCCTCCTTCCCGTGGGACTACGATTTGAAACTCGCATCTTCGAAGTCGTAGCATTTCAGGAATTTTCCTGAAGAGGACAGAAGGTATGAAAAAACGGGCATTGTGCGTCTGGTTCTTAGCAGAGCTGTGGCTTTACCAACGAGCTGGGCACCGGCTTCGTAGTGCTGGACAAAATGCGAAAATGTGCAAGCTGAAGATGAAGGGTTTCTTCAACAACAGCATCATCAACGCCCACACGAGCCGTAGCTAGAGTCGTCATTGGCGACATGAACGCACAGGAAGACCGGTAATCCGGCCAATCAACCTGCATGCGCATCGAACGATAACGGCCAGCAATGCGTGCATTTTGCTGCCTTCCGTGGTTTAGTAGTACGAAGTACCTTGTTTCCCCGCAAAGACATCCCCAAAGCCATTTGTAGATCACCTGGCCATCGAACAAAGAATCAAATCGACCATGTTCAACGGTAATTTTTTCAGATTGAGCTACTACGAGAAACCGGAATTTCCCTGGAGTTCGTGTGACATCTGAAGGTAACCCTACCAACGGAAGATCAGCTTGACGCAGCTTCTCTTAAAGATGACTGAAGAGATATTCGAACCGCCATTGGAAGTACTGCAATAGCGGCAAAAGGTACATCTGAAACTGTAGACTGTAGTCGAGTATTAGTACACGATACTGAAGAAGTCTGCACATTGTAGACGAAATACGCGTATCTTGCAGGATAAGCAATGAATGTAGTTGGACTTAAGTGGAAATTACTAATCTTTCTTCTCATTTTTTAGATATTCCACTAAAAAGCTCACACTCTTCAGGATTCACTGGTTTGACGGCAAATGTAGGCAGTTAGTAGAGAGGAAGAACGCAGCACGTGCGATAATGCTTCAACATCGTATGAGACCGAATGTGGAACGGTACAGGCAGGTACGGAACAGGCAGAGGTCTACTCTTCAAAGGAAGAAGCGCCAAATGGAAGCACGAGACCACGAAACAGAAATAGAGCCACTGTACCGTGCTAATGACACACGCAAGTTCTGCAAAAAGTTGAACAGCCCGCGCTAAGGCTACGTACCACAATCCGATATGTGCAGAGACTTGGAAGGTACATTCTCACAAATGAGTGGGAGGTGATCGAAGTGGAAACAAGCACCTGAACGACAATGTTACAGCAATTTAAGTCTCCCTCAGGCAATTGGTCACGCAAATACGAAACAACAACAACAACAAAAATCCAGCAACACGTGCAAAACATGACAGGATTCCGACCCCAACCCTGCACAGGAGGGTAGTTGATCAGTTGCTGAGGGGGTAGTTGGTCAGTTAAAAAACAATGAACCAGCTGGAGTTGACAAAATCAAAATCCGGTGATGAAGAACGGACAAGGGCACTGCACTGGGTTATTACCAAAATTTGGGAGGAAGAGTGTTTACCGGAGGCTTGGATGGAAGGTATCACGTGTTCCGTCTATAAAAAAAAGGGTGACAAGCTGGAGTGCTGTAACTATCGTGCATTCACGCTACTGAGCATCGCCTACAAATTGCTCTCCCGAAATTGATGCCGCTGCCAATCATCAATATCAAAGGAGTTCGTTGAAAAATACCAAGCGGGATTCATGGGTACCCGCGCTACTAATGACCAGATTTTCACGATTCGGCAAGTGCTGCATAATTGTCGTGAATATAACGTGCCCACACATCATCTTTTCATAGATGTCTAATCAGCTAACAACACAGTTGATCGAGACCAGCTACGGCAGATTGTGCACGAACATGGATTTCCGGGAAAACTGACGCGGTTGGTCAAAGCAACGGTGGATCGAGCGATGTGTGTCGTCTGAGTATCAGGGACACTCTCGAGTCCCTTCAAATCTCGAAAAGGGTTATGGCAAAGTGATGGATTGTCATCGGTGATGAAATCGAGGTAGTAAACGAATTCGTGTATCTGGGCTCATTGGTGACCGCCGATAACGACACCAGCAGAGATATACAAAGGCGCATTATGGCTGGCAATCGTGCCTACTTTGGACTCCTATGTTCGCCGAACTACAAAAGTTGACCATCTTCAAGACAATAATTAGACCGGTAGTTCTCTACGACCATGAAACATGGACATTGCTCGTGTCTTTAAACGGAAGGTGTTGCATACGATCTACGGTGGAGTGCAAATAGAAGACAGTACGTCGAGGAGGCGAATGAACCACGAATTGCATCAATTGGTGGGAAAATCTTCCCCAGCTTTTCAATATTTGCTGATTACCGGTTAACTACGGTGGGCTGAGCGTGTTGTAAGAATGTCGAACGACAGCCCAGTTATAACGATTCTCGATAACGAACGGATGGGCACAAGAAGAAGACGCGAGCAACAAGCAAGGTGGTTCGATCAAGTAGAACGTGACCTGAGAACACTTCGCAGGAAGTCATGGACCGAATAGAGACAACTTCTCTTAAACAGAGGCGCCCACCCCCGTCTTGGCCTGCTTGGTACGGTGAGTAACTGGAAGAATTGTCAATGTTTTTTTTCTTTCTGAAGCAGGAACTACGCAAACATCTTGACTGTCTTAGACTGACTGTCACGAACATCCTGACTCAGATAAAGAATTGCTGCAATTTAAACGTGAACAACCTTTAAAATGGGCACATTGTTACAAAAACACTGTAATATGAAAATCTATGAAAACATTTCGCTTCCAAAACCATTTTCATAATAAGATTTTACATCTTTCAAACTTTTGTTTGCTTTCTTATAACTTCACGGTGGCGAGATTGCCAATAAAGAAAATAAGTTGTATTTTCAATTATTGAAAAAAAATCCCTACTTTCTTCTCAGTGTATGTTTTTTTTCTCTATACATCTAATGTTGATTGTTGTATCTACTCTTGTATCTACTACTCATCTATCATTAAGTTCTACAGCTTCTTCTTGTTTGCAATTTCAGTACAACCTGCGGATTTTGAATTGATATTTCGAAAAAAAAATGTTTAAAACACTTATGCCTTTTTCAAAACATTGTCTGTGATTTAAAAGATCTTTATTCAATAATTTATTCTGAGAATAAATAAAAACAAGTTATAGGACATCTGAAGCAGATCATAAAATCATAATGTTGCCTAAATAGTAGTATTTCTTATTTACTTATTATATAATTTCAAAAAATTGAAATCAACGTCAGAATTGTACAGATACAATTGATTGAAATATAAGAAAATAACCATATTTAATGCATTATAAATATTAACAGATCAGTACTAACATTTTTGCAGACACAAATATTCTCGGTTAAACTTAGAAAAACAGTTCTATTATAAAAAAAATTGAAGTTCAACAACGCAAATAAATAAAACGATAGATATAGAAAAGGATAAGAAACGCACTCAAACTTAACTGAACAATTTTCAACCAAATACAAAGAATAACTAAAACAAATTCAAAAGAATCGTGGCATTTGAAAAGGTTCTGCAAAAATTTGAAAAAGCACTGCAAAACGAACCGAAAAACAGACCATAACGACAAAAACAAAAAAGAAAACATAAACAGTTGCAACGGACAAGCGAATCAAAACAGAGACATCAAGAGGGAACGAAAGTAGCGAACCGCTCCCTGACACCCGGAAGCGGCCGCCCGCTCGCTGAGCGCAAAGTGGTATTTACATGCTTCGACTTGTAACGGATATGGTTCAGATGCGGGTGTGATGAGTGTGTCGGTGGCGGTGGGTGATCGTTTCCCGGACTGGAGGGTGTCAGCAAGCTGGACATCTCCTCCGGATACATTGGCATCTTAAGGGGCTACACGAAGATTGGAAGAGAGAGAGAGAAAGAGAAAGAGAGAAAAAGAGACAAAGAAGATAATGAGGCGAACGTTCCTGGCTTTTGAGGTTGGATCTGATCAAACATAGTTGTGTGTGTGTGTGATGGAGGCGCGTGGTTGATTGTGCAAACAATAAAAAAAATACGTGTACTGAGGAAAAAAAAGAAGGGAAAAATGGAACGGCAATTAATTAGCTCCTGTTTGGTGTTCACTTTATTTTAATTTTCCACCATTTAAATTTATTACGATCAACTTGTTTTCCATATAAATCAATGTGGGCACCATCAATCTCTCTCGTAACGATGTGGGGTCTGGGAAAAAGGAGGGTTCGGGAGCCAGTAAAGTTACAATTTCTCATTCCCATCCGGGAAGTGAGTTTGGGTGGTCGTTAAATTTACAAAACCACCGCTTTGCTACCTGAGTACGGAACGGCAGTCGAATGGGTGGTTGTTTGGCTGTCGTCCTTGAGCATATCGTAACTTGTCGTAAATTTACGACGTACAACGATGGCGTCACCAGCTGTCGTATCCATCTTAATTTAACGCTGATGGAAGTTGCAGTCGCATCGTGTCGAGTAGTGAAGCCATTGCTGCTTTCAAGTCCTAAAACTATGTAAGCAATTAGGGACTGATGCGCTCCGGCTGTGTCCACGTGGCTGGACAGATAGATGCACGGACGGTCGTCAACGTCAACGTCAAGCACGTGGAATTTTTGGTCCAGTCGCCGCGAGGACAGCCGGAAATATTGTTAGCCATCGCAGAAGCTTAGATGGTTACTTCTGAGTGGGGAAGGCAATTGGCAACCTGTTGCGTGGCGTTTTGAATTTTTAACGGCAATGGAAGAGCGTACGTGGTTTCGGACGCCGAACTTTGCCAGTAGTTTCGTTGGCGGAAAATCTTTAACTAGTCTACTAAATGCCATTTGTTTCGTTGAAAGAATTCGGAGTTGGGTTAATCAACTTTGAGGTACGAACAATGCGCTGATTCCCATCAGAATATTGCTTTAAGTTGTCCCTTGAACCAAATTTTGTGTAGTGTGGTATGATATTTGTTTCGGTGAAAAAATCATTACCTGACAACCTGAATTTTCATTGTGATGTATACATTGATGCGAGTAAAATTGTATTTCATTCCATTTGGCAGACATTAATGGGGTATTTCACGTAAATTTTAGCCAGATAACGCCTGAATCTAGTCTGTTGTATGCAAGATTGCAAATATTGTTGTATGGCGCATGAAAGATGGCAAACAATTTCGTTGTTTACGCCTCCTTTGGCTTAAAATTATACGCGCTTGTGAAAACTAATTATTTTTTTTTCTGTGTACAAACATAAACAAAGTAATTGTTTGCATTTTTGCATACAACGGACCTGCTTTAAACAATATCTGGCCTTAATTTACATGCAATCACTCGTGAATTCATGCCAACTCTCGCGGAAGAAACCCAATTTCTTCCAAATTGTGTGAACCGTAAATATGTCGCATATTTCTGTACACTCATAAACGGAGCATCACAAAACATACAAGTTTACATTCTAAAACGTGTAATGTTTTGAGTCATTTCATGCATTGTTATAAAATACTTTATGCAAAAGTAATACAATTTTACAGGCATTGGCAAGGAAACCCCAAATTTCACTCATCTTGAATATTAATCTAAAATCTCCTTTTGATATGGCGTTGACGAGGGGATTCTGCTGCGGGAGTAAAGATAGTATTTGAAAAAGATGCAACAATCAAAAATGATTCATTTAAGTTCGGATATTTTTAAAACTCTCAAGGAATAAATAAACACATATAAACTATTTTTTTTGCAAAGTTGGTTTATTATATCCACTCTCCGAGGGTCAAAGCGTAATCTTTCCTACACACTTTGATCCACTCTTTCTTCAAATCTCTGTTGTTTTTGAAGATCTTTCCTGTTTTCCGGAGCTTGCCCTTCATAATCACCCAGAATTTGTCTTTGCCTTCTTTGGCATAAAAACAACATTGTTGGTTTTCTACGACTCCATCACCGGTTTCGCGTAATGGCACGATACCATGTCCGGCCAAAAAAGAGTGTCACCTTTATCGGGCTGGAAGAAGGCAGCAGGTGCTTTTGGAGGCATTCTTCTTTGTATATTTGCCAGTCGTTCTTCTGAAAGTTCTACGGAACATCCAAGTGGGACTTACCGACGAAATACTTCAGGCCGGGATCTACTAGGCGTCCGCTTTGTTGTTTGTCTCTGTCGTGACCTGAGAAGCCTTCTCTTGGGGATCGTGTCGGATGGTGCTGGGTAAAGAGAATCGCTATCGGGGACTTTCTTGTTTCGGAATTAGAAGACGGTATTAAATTTTCCTTCTGTATTGCTCAAACTCACTTACAAGAATGAATCTGTCATCCTCAAATTTTTTATGGCATTCTTCGATTCAATATTATATGGGTTCGCCTGCTACAGTCTCATCGTCCATTACGATGCATTTCGGCTGCACCAACCACTCGCGACGGAAGAATCGGGTTGGATTGCGCTTGAAGTAATCCCTCACCTTTCTTGCGTTCACGAGGTAGGTCGTCTTCGCTTTTCTTTTGCTGTGTTTTTTGGGTCTCCTTGATAGATTTTACCACACGGCCTGGATTTTCCACGACAGCGCCCATATTTTTTTGTCGAAGCACTTTTTGCTTGGAAGCCATCTCAATAACCACTTGAAAAATTGTGACGCACATGCAAACATTACACTCTAAACAAGTTTTACCGAAAATTTCATCAATTTTTATCCATGCAATTAAAAGTTATACACAAAAGAAAGTGTTGCATTTTTTTCGAATACAATGTTTAGATGGTGCCTTAGGTGTACATAGGAGGACTGTGGAATTATGGCATTTTGCCATGAGTTTTGGTGATGTCATAGTTAAATTCTTGGGGGAGGTAGCTAATCGAATCTTACGGTCTGCTCGATGGCACCTTCCTATGAGGTTGCCTGTCGATCTGTCAAATTTGGAAGACGTCTGCATTCAGTTATTTCACATTATAATACTCCTACTTCCCTCTTTTAACTACACAACACTGCGATTTTTTGATCGAATCGAAAATAAACAAAATCATTGGGCATATGACGAAGTCTCTTCCAGTTGGTACAAAACCAATGAGCTTGGAAATTATTAGAAGCATGAGGTTACCAGAAGGCACGCAATGCTTCTAGGGACTTTTATTTCATCAAATCCTCCAATCAAAACTTTAGGTGGCATGTAATAGATTGCTTTTAGAACGTTCAGCATGCTACATACAAATATTAGCCCTAGTGGTAAACTAGTAACGCTTGAAATCCGAATTGGACCTATTTAATGCCTTGTTCAAACTACGGAGTTATAACATGCTATAACGGTTGTCAAATAATTTCAACAAGAAATTCGTCATCAAGATAGGCTTATAACATGTTATAACTGCTCAGTCTGGCCAGCGTTTAAACCAACCAACAGTATCGATGCTATTGGGAACACTCAAAATGTGGTATGATCGTTGGGAAAACATGTTAAGTAACGCTTGAGATCCGAATTAGCCCCACTTAAACCAACAATAAGAATACTGTAGGAGTCATTCACAAAATGTGATTCTAATATTTCATACAAAAAAAAAAACACTATCAATTAGTACAACTACATTAGTTGAATACTAAAAAGTATACTAAAAAGTATCAACCTTCAAAAAATAGCTGTCAAAATTTCACGGCATTCTGACTATTAGTTCAAAAGCTACAGTGGTTTTAGGCTGTGTTCCAATTCACGAATTAATTTTAATTTTACATAAACTTGACACATGGAAAATAATCGATTAATCGATTAAAATCCCTTAATTGTTGATCAACGAACTTTCGATCAGGTGTCTGTCCAAATTGAGTTGCCGTCTGTCAGAAATAAGTAAGCTCGAGCAGCAGACTTAATCGATTATTTTGCATCTGTCAAGTTTAAGCGAAAATTAAAACTAATTTGCGAATTGCAACATAGCCTTAGTCACGCTGCTTGTGTAATTTTCAAGACAATGGATAAAAAAAAGTTTCGCGTGTTAATTAAACATTATTTTTGGATGGGGAAAAATACAATTGAAGCAAAAACTTGTCTTAATGAGTGTTATCCAATTTTTGCACCAGGAAATAATTGAGGTGGTTACACCGTAAAACATTAAAAACGACGTTACGGCAAACCATAAAGTAAAGTTGCGGGAGATAGCTGACGCGAAGGTTGGTTTCTACATGTGTGCCACTTTTGCTCACAGTGGATCAAAAACAACAACGAGTCGATGATTCCGAGTCCTTTTTGAAGCTGTTTGCTGAAATAAAAAGGACTTTTTGCGTCGGTATGTAACGATGGACGAAACATGGATCCATTACTACATTCCTAAGTTAAATCGGCAGACAGCTGAGTGGACAGCAGCCGGTGAACCTCGCCCAAAGCGGCCAAAATCACAACGATCAGCTGGAAAAGTTATGGCGTCCGTTTTTTGGGATACGCATGGAATTTTGTTCATCGACTACCTTGGAAAAGGCCATCAGTAACGATCGCTACATGGGCCAGCTGGTTCGATTAAACAAAAAAATCTCAAAAAATCGTCCCCAAATGCAGAAAAAAAACAGAGCTTTTCCACTAAGACAACACACGGTGTCACAAGTCGAAGGCTACCATGGCTAAATTTTACGAATTACGTTTCGAGTGGCTTCCACGCCTTCCACAGCTGTATTCGTCAGATTTGGCGACTACTACCTGTTCGCAGACCCAAAAAAAAGCTCGGTGGAAAAATACACTCGGATCAATAGCTCTTTTTTCAGGCTAAAAATAAATCGTTCTACAAGAAGGGAATAGAAATGTCACAGGAACGCTGGAGGGAGTGTATTGATCTTGAAGGAATTTAATGCTCGATTCAAAGTTAATCTGGACGCACGGTTTCATACACCATCGCGTCTCTGGTAGTTGGAACAAAAAACGTTTGACAGACATTTGTTGACGTTTCATTGACGAAGAAATTGGTGAAGTTTTTTTAGATTGATCGACGCATCTCAAAATAACTGGTCATCGAACTAGAGAAAAGGAAATTGTTTGTGCACAAACATCTAGAGAATCCTTCGTGGTCTGCTTCAAAAACAGCAAAATTGTTGAAATTCCCAAAGCCAACGGTGTGTCTTGTAATCAAACGTTACAAGAATACTCTGAGTGTGGAAAGAGCACAGCGTATCTATCATAAAAGTGGCACTAGTGACAAAGAGCTGAGGAGAGAGGTGATGAGGGACGTGAAAGGCATTCTTGGTGTCTCCATACGTGATTTGGCAAAGAAATACGATTCCAGCTTTTCGAGCGTGCATAGCATCCTTTTAAGAGAAGGATATAAGTCTTTTTGTGCCAGTAAACATCCGAATCGCTCCCTGAAAACAAAATTTAGTGGCCAAAAAGCGTGCCCGATTACTATACGAACGAGTTTTGACGAAATCTGATGGCTGTATTTTAATGGATAATAAAACATATGTCAAAATGGATTATAAACAAATCCCCGGACGAAAATTTTACCTAGCAACTGGTCGTGGGGAGGTCCCTTCCAGGTATAAATTTGTTTTTGCTGATCAGTTTGATTTGGCAAAGGAATCTGCAGTTGTGGCCTTAAAACCAAGGTTTTCATCATATCTCACACAATTTCGTCGAAGGTTTACATTAAAGAGTGTGTGAAAAAGCGGATTTTATCCTTCATTCGGTAACACAAGACCAACGTTATGTTTTGGCCGGATCTAGCCAGCTGCCACTACTCTAAGGAGGTCCTAGAATGATATGCTGCAAAAAATGTTAATTTCGTCGCCAAAGATATTAATCTCCCGAGTTCAGACCGATCGAAAAATATTGGGCAATTGTCAAGCGAAAACTTCGAGGATGCGGTAAAGAAGTGACAAACGCACAACAAATGCGTTTAAAGTGGAATAAGTTTGCCGGTACAGTGGCATCAGTGACTGTGCAGATGGCAACGATCACAAGTAAAGTGCGATAGTTCGTTCGAAACGGTGAAATGTAATAACTTGTTATATATCGTTTAGAGCTAGATAAATACCCGTTTGTTCGAAGTTTTGATTAACCGTGTGTGTTGTTTAGTTCTTGAGTTATGATCACAAATTTACTTGGAGTCGGGCTTCATGTTAATGAATGAAGTCCAATTTTACAAAACAAAAATTGTTTTCATTGCTATACCGGGAACTTTGCAGCCAATGTGTTATGTCTAGACTGTTGTTTTGTTGACATTATCTTAGTGTCCAAAATTTATCGTGGACAGGCTTTCACGGTCTCCGGGGAGGGGAAGGGTGATTAGTTTGGCAATGGTTGTTAGAGACCGCGTTGGACTCTGCGTCACCACGCTTGCCAAGGGAAGAATAGTTGTGTTAGTAAATTAGAGAATTGTCAGATCATGGATTCACTGTGGTAAGTGGTGTTAGCAATGGAAGCACTGCTTGGTGTTTTCAAATAGATAGAAAGAAGCCAAGTGACAAATGACAAGGTATGGTATTGTCCTAGGATTGAAGGTCGACCCCCTACTCGATCCCCTGCTTAAATCGGCTATTATTTGCACATGAGCATGCCGCTGGTGATTGCCAAATCTTAATTAATTTCTCAGATGTTAGATATTTAGGAATTATGATATCTTATCTTCTTATATTGCTGCCGCAGAGCGAAAAGGAAATTGATTTTGATTTTGATGCTTAATTATCAAGCTGGGGTAAAAATATACAGGCATGGAAATTCATTTTCTATCAAGCATTCATTTCAGGAATAATTTTACATTTATCGAACCTCTACATCATCTTGCATGATTACATTAGGTTTAAATGTGTCGTAATAGATTACGTTCCAAATTTAATTTGATTTATGTAAGTTTCCATGCAACAGATTATTATATCATTAAGGCCGCTCCAATTGTGTCCATTCTTTTAGTCACAAATTTACACGATTTTTTCTAAGTGTTTGGTGTACACCAAAGTATCACCGTATATGTAAATTACAAAATCGAGACAAGACTGGAAGCGGGTTGGCCGGAAACTGTCGTATGGACGACTAGTATCTTTCCGAATACTCTGATGAGTGCTATTGCAGACTTGAATGAGTATGTAGGTGATTCCTAATGTTGACTTCAGACTTGGCGATTACATTATTGAACGGCTATAAAGGAATCTGCGATCCAAACAAACAGACAGAATTAAACACTGGAGCAGAATTCTCTTCAAAATACTGACAACAAGGCACCAGAGAAATGAATCGACTAAAATGTAAAATGGCCTTCTCTACAAATTCCGACAAATTTTCATTTCAGCAACACAAGCAACATTATCGAACACAGATAATAATAAGATTATATGTTATTATTACACCACGAGTTCAGCAGAATACGAATGATTCACTTTTGATTTTTGAAGCTTAATAAATATAAACCATTTATTTTAACTCCATTTCAATACTTATCAATCGAAACATTTTAGCAAACAGTAAACATGCTCTTTTGGCTCAGATTTTGACAGTTCTCGCTGCTCGATTGGCTCAACATGGCCGCTTCCGCATATCTCTGTACTCTGAAAGGGTCACCCACAATTGATACGTTGCGGATGCGTTGACGTAAATTTGACAGAAACCCTATAGAAAAACTGTCAAGTTCACGCAGGACCACTAATAGTGACCTGATTGTCGATGGATCACCGCCGTCCATGACCACCCTTTTGTTGCTTTTCACGCACGCTCGTTCAGATCTACTCTAAATAGAGTAACTTTCACTCAGTTTCGTTTTTCCATGCTAAATATTAAAAACTTAGTAACTTGAAATAAGGAAACTGAGTAAGTGCTACTCTGATTGTAAAAGCGCTATAATTATTAAAATAGAGTAATTAAGCTGTCAAAAGCAAACACGTGGTTCAGTCCATGGTTCAGTCGATACATTGGATATTCATTCAGAAACGGGTTGGAAGTTGAATGGTAAGGAAAATGTCTTTTTATGTAAATAGAACTAAAGTATCGTTTCTTAAAAGGATTTAGCTGTCACATCTCCACCAGTACTACAAGAGTCCCGTCGAACGATCACCGTCAAGCACTTCAAGTGCGGACGATCCGGAAAAATCAATAACAGATTTATAGAATAAAAAACACTCCATCGGAGCGCATCGGGTTTTAATGGTAATGAGTAGCGTTTACTCAGATCGTTTAATCAGCTAAATTTAGATACTGAGTAGTGTTTACTCTAATTTTGACAAGAGACCTAGTTAATCAAAAATGAGTAACCCTATATAGTTACACTAATTAGAGTAGTTCCACTTTTAATGATACTGAGTCGTTTTCTACTCAGTTTTGAGAAATTACAAACAAGCGTGACTGAGTAAAATGTTATCTCTAATTTTGACAGGTGACCTAGTTAATAAAAAATGAATAACTCTTTAGTTACTCTAATTAGGGTAGTTCCACTTTTAACGAAACTGAGTCGTTTTCTACTCAGTTTTGAGTAACTACAAACGAGCGTGAGACTCTCACCAACTTAAGCGATGATCGGGGAGTGAGAATCGTTAAGCATACGGATAGAATGAATTCAGGCGTTTATACCAACAATCAATGTTGGTAACTCAAACTTACTTCAGCTAATTTATTATTTTCGCCGTGTACGCAATTCTCAATAGATCATTGCACGAAATGTATTAACCTCACTTTTGGACAGCTTCAGGAGCTTGTTTACAAAGTGTTAAATTGTGAACTGCTCAAACGAAATTTTTCATTGGCTTTTTTTGGTTTCTAATCGTATAAGATCAAAGAAATCGTGTGAAAATAAACACTGGTGTCTGTTTTCCTGCAGTTTTACTAATAAATTTAGAGCATAAAATCTCAAACCGATCTTACCGGAAATATTTTAAGTCCACGTAAATAAGCTCCCTGAACTGTCAAAACTGCATTGATGACGCCATCGTGCAATGATCTATAGATTGGTTAGTTGGGAAAGTGATTTATTGTAACGGACACAATCAGGGCAATGTTGCAATTGGAGACTCTGTGTTTCCTGACAGCCTGATCAATTGCTATTTTTTTTCATTTGCACAGGTTCTCGGTATTTCCTATCGGCTTACTCCTAAAGTCTACAAAAGGTCCGCTTTGAACTAACTTTGGTCAACCAGAATCTTAAAACATTATTCAAGAGAAAAACAGATACAATTCATTTAGTTTAGTATTTCAAATAATTTATTTGGATTGCGGTAAAGCGATCTTCCCCGTAAACGATGATGTAGTTGATTTGCCAAACGCTTTGCGACTTAAGAGCTAGTCAAGTTTTGTATACAAAAGCAGATCAGTTGTTGATCGAGAATTTTTCAAAAGCTGATTCTGATAGGGAACATACACCATGGACCATGACAAATGGACCGAATTGGATCAATACACAATTCTCGATTGACCAGAAGCAGTAATTGTTAATGAAAAAACTCTATAAAAAAATCTCCAGGGTGCTCAAAAACAATTTTTTTGGGTACTTTTTCAAACAAACGTATCTGATTTTGTAAACAAAGAGGGGAAGTGAGCTATAAACGGAAATTTCTCAAAATTCTCAGCACCCTCACGGAAAGTAGCATGACCATCATGTTAGAGAAATGTTATTCCTTGTGTTGGTGGCCCTAGTTTGCATGAAAAAGCTGAGGGTTTCAAGAATTTTACGATTGAATCTTACTTCTCCTCTTTGTTTACAAAATCAAATACGTCTGTTTGAAGAAGTGCTCGAGATTTACCTCTTCCAAACATTAATTTCCTATTAATTTCCTTTAATCGCTTTGCAATGTGCAATATTCAGCCTTTTTCAGCCTTTTTTCACCTATTCAACCTGTTTAGTCAATCATTTTCCTAAAACTTCCTCCAAAGACCCCATCGACCATTAAGATCTTAAATGAAAATCGCTTTTATCTTCCCAACTACAATCAATTTTCGCTCCCAGCGTAATTATTCATTCATGTTCATTAGAAATGCACCGCGTTCCATCGAGTTTATTCATTATACATCACCAAACTATTTGTTCGTTTTTGCCCCAACCAGCTCCCGTTGGTTTCCACGTTAATTCGTGTCACTCGAAGGAAAAAGAAACCCGTGAAGGGAATGTAATGTCCCTCTCCCATCGTTGTCGTCGTCGTCTTCAGAATGGTGAAAATGTCGAGGATGAAAGTGAGAACAAGAATGTTCCTCTCGTTTGTTCAGGAATTTTGCCTCCCCCCCTTCCGCGCAGTCTCATTCACCTGTTACCGTTCGTCTGCACCTTCCACCAGAAACCTAGCGGCAGCATCCAGCTGTAAGCCGTTTAAACTATTGAAAAGTGTAATTTATTATAATTAACATGAAAGAAATGTGTTAGCAGTTTGCCCATCTCCTGCTCCGAAAGCGGTTGAGTTTGTGTGCACGAGTACACTTCATCGTTCCTACGGGATCTACTCCATCATTTTGCTCCAATTTCCTCCACCAGGTTCTCTAAATTCCAGCAAATTACAGTGGACACCTGGCGGTAATGGATAGCAGAACGGTAGGTAGACACACATCAAACCACAGCCAAGAATTGGCTGACCATGAACGAATCGACAGGTTGAAAATGTAATTGGACAGTGGCGCCACCGTTCACGCCGAGCTGGACCAGACAGAGCAGCATTTAAGAGATTTTGCGGTTTGCTGGACACAAGCCACCGGAAGAAGATGATCAGCGCGGCGTGGGAGACGGATTCCTTCCAGAGAGATCGTCCTGACAATAACACCAACCGACTAGTAGAAGTGCAGCCGCAGACGACGACGAGGACCATGACGATGATGAGCTTTTACTACTTTCACTTCCTCTCGGTTGAAACACACGTACATTTCAAGTGCGCCCCGTATGTGTGTCTTTGATATAGTGCGCACCTGTGAGAGGTGTTGTAAGACCTTTTTTTTCAGTGGAAAACTTTCGGAGGAAGAAATTCTGGTGCAAGGTGGAGAGTTGTGCAAACATTGAGTACCTAGATAGGGAGGGGGAAAAAGAAAACAGTTGACTCCACTTTCACTCGGTATTAAGGAAGGATTATTAAGCTCAAAGGCACTGTATTTACGGGCAAAGTGGAAGATTTAAAGTACATAATGCGGTGCTTTACTCTATCGTTTGCCAATTAAAGAGAGAGAGTGACGTGGAAGAATAGATGTATGGAAATCGTTCTTTTGGAGGTATCGAGATAGCAGCAGTTCAGTTGTTTCCGACCGGCTGTCATGTACGCGCTCCCAGCCTCGGGATCCTCTGACAGTTAAATTAAAAAGTTATTTTTCCACACATTTAGTTCTATGCGGCCCAAGACACACACACTTTGAGCGCATTCAGCGTAGAGCAAGCAAATAGGATCTTAGCAAGCGAACGTGTAAAATGAACACGTGCCAAGGCCGTTTCGCAGTCCGCCGGGGCTGGAGATGGAAAAAGTTCCCGTGTAATCGTGGTACTTCTCCTCGGTCGTTTGATGTGAGCGCAGGGAGAAAAAAAAACATGAATCCGAATTTGCCACTACAGAGCGTGTCCAGGCGAAATGACCTCGATATTTTTTGGTTTGAACGAAACTTACGCTTACGCGTTTGGCTTAGAAGACTGAGCATTTTCCGCGCTAACATAGATTTTTGTGACTCAAGAGTCAGTTTTAAAAAGGGTGTTAGCATTTTGAATGGAACTTCAATTAATAATTTGTAGCTCGAAAACCTTTGGTTGTATGAAAAAACTGTCTTAGAACAATTTGTGACCCTTTGTGGGAAGGTTTAAAAAATTTACACTGAGAAGAAAAAAAATCAGAAAAAATCGACAATGAACATTAAAATTTGAATATCTCAAAAACTGTTTTCATTTTATTTATTTTTTGACTGTAAAAACATGTAGTTATTGCGCAAATTCTAACGAACACTCCAGGATGGAAAAATATCAGGCAAAAAAGTTTCTGGAACATCAACTTTCAGTGCATTTCTCAACATTTTAATATTTGCGGAAATAAACGTATTCTGATTATACAACTGGTTTTTGAAGTATTTTAAAATTTGTAAGCTCCACAGGATGACCTTCGTAAGAGCATTCGTTCTCGAGACATTTGCGATTTAATTTTATAATACTCGAATAATGTTCGAAAAGGTCTTTACATAAGTTTTACTAGATTTTCCAACAACAAAAGTTAATTTTTCGAAATGTATATTAAATTTTACGCTACTCTCTCTTTCACCGAGAGATGATTGAATGTACGGTTCAAATAAAACAAATTATAACTTATAGACGATGCCGGGTACATAACTGTCACATATAGAGCAGAACAGTACAAAACGCACTGGTGGGGTAGAATAACAACCCACTCAATAAATATACTCAAATCTTCAAAGCTATAGCTTCAAAGGAATGATAGTTTATCAATGTTTAAATAATACAGCAACTCATAATTTTGTAGTACAAAAAGGCACTGAATACACCAAAATATGATCAAAATTGAAGAAATTGTCATGGCTGTTCCTCACATGTAAATAATAGTGTCATTAAAATAAGCTTTTACCATGCGTTAATATTCAAGGTTTATAATAAATTCACTTCACATACATCGCACACAACAAAACTTCAAGATCAAGTATCAAAACTTTGCTATAATTCCAAATATTTTCAGAATATTTAGAGAAAATCATGCAATACTAAAACTGGGGCAGAA
Organism: Aedes japonicus; assembly: GCA_034211315.2. Lineage (NCBI taxonomy): Eukaryota > Metazoa > Arthropoda > Insecta > Diptera > Culicidae > Aedes > Aedes japonicus. The sequence goes on from JASCZW010002581.1 coordinate 249,341, forward strand.
CGCACCATGGCGTCATGTATACGTCTACATGCTTAGAAAAAAGTACTCAGTGAAGCAGTTAAGTGTATAAAGCCAACGTTGGGTATAAATATCTTACTTCTGGTAAAATTCTACCCAAAAGTAAGTAATTTGAACCCAATGGTAGATAAACACAACTAAACCCAACGTGCTTCCTACACTTAACTGCTCGGTTGAGTACTTTTTTCTTAGCGTGTAAATAATGAGGAATTGTCAACATATCACAACAAACTGCGCAACGTCTTTATTCTATACCAAGGGCCTGACGAGAAGTCATTTTCCTGAAGCCAGCAAACATTTTCCTGAAGCCATTCAAATTTCAAAAAATCATTGTTCAACACAGGCGTGCGTACCCGTTGTAACAAGTTCCAGGCGGGCCTTATTCAAATGATATGATGCCCGTGATATGCTCCTGTTCTATACCCATTGGCTGCTTGACTACCAAACAGAGCTAAGAGGACGTGCACGCTAATATAAGATTACCGAAAATTACGTTTTAATTTTACCGAAAATAAGGTTTGGTAGTAAAACTGAAAATTTCGGTAAAATTTACCGGAACATTTCATTTAATTTAAGTTATTTTTTAATAAGAGTGGATTTACAAATGTTCACGTAATTTTTTACCTAAAACTAGTTTAAAATTGTATCACTGTGCGCTGTGAAAACCAACTTTACCGCCATTGCGAAGTTTTTTGCTTCTTATGCCACCTCCTCGCTATATACTTGCGTATTTTGTTAAAATATATAAATAAATCAGCTTTAGGGACAAAGATTTGTGGTTGCAAACCAGAAGCGTGAGTAAAACTATTTACTAAAGGCGGATCAAGTAACATCTTGAGGAATTTGTAAAGGCGGTTCTGCGTTTGTAAACAAACATTCCAATCATCGATTTCTCGCAAGCTATAGTTAAATTCAGGACACCAATAGCACAATTTTCTAGAGTAACTGTTTTTCTACCAGATTGTGCCATTCGTTTTCAAAACTAAGTTGTAATTCACGAAAACTCGACGATAAGAATGTTTGTTTCAAAGGCAAAACCCCCTTCGCAAATATTTCCAAGATTAAAATATTTGCCTAATTCCAATGAAAAATTGTTTTTACTTGTCAATTCTAGATTACTAGAAATACGGAGGCATTAAAATTAAGGAGACAGACGAAGAACCAGAAGTCTCTGAGGAAGTAATTGAAAGTTGAACCTGAATTGGAATCCGTTCATTTTTGTTGAAATCTATCGTTCAACTGATACACAACTGGGTTCCGCTTAACTACTCCTGTTGAGTAGTGCGTAAGAATTGAAAATAAAATACCCATTCAAAGCCTGTATAATGGATAAGTTTATCTAAATCATTCCAGAAATCTTCACTGATGGATCATGCGGGACCAAAAGCTTGATTCCGATATATTTTAGTTGATCTCACGTGATACCTGCAGGGGTGTTTACAATATGATTGTGAAATCACATTTTTCTGATTCGTTGGAAAAAAAATCCGAAAAAAATGAACTTGAAACCATTAAAATCTTTAATCTTTAAACATTTATAGTATAGCATTCCAAAAACTTCAGAATAAAAAACGAATATCAGAAATAAAAAACGAAAAACAGAAATAAAAAAACTTAATTTTTGGTAAAAATAAACGATTTAAACAGGTAACTTTTATCGTTTTTCGCTTGTTATCGACAATACCGAATTTTCGGTAATCCATGTTTACCGATAATTTCAGTATGTGCATTTTTGGGCGCTCTTCGGTATTTATTACCGACTTTCCCGTATTCTTGTCTAAGCGTGTGCTGATATGTTGCAACCACCTCACTTTACACTCTAATGAGTAACTTTTGATAGCCGTGTTTTTACTTTTTACAAGCGGTACATGCTATTCCAATAATGTGGTGCATCATATCCTACACTGAACCCAAACATCGTCCCACAATCGTCTGAAAAGTAATTCGATTGCGCCCTTTAACGAAAAGCATTCGGAAATCGGATGATTGTCTTATGGTTAGACCCGTATGACGATCATGCATGTTTTGTATGACAATCAACCCAATACAATATGATGTTTGTGTCCTAACTGTGAAGAGCATTAGTGACTTATAAAGCGATTTATTCTGAAACAAATCATCGACTTAAAATAATTTCTTATTACCCTTTCACAACCGTTGAGCAAAGTTTGCAACGGTAGCCCAAAAAATTTAAGGAGTCCAGAAATATTTAACCGTGACTCCTTGAAAAAATCGAGCGGGTTTCGATCCTTTATTAGTGATGGTACCAGTTCTTATAGCGATTGATAGGTTCTTACCGAATGATGTAAAATGAAATGTTTGTCATCCTCATTTCAAATGATTCTCGTTATAGGGCTTTTCCAATGCAATACGCATTCGATTTTGAGATGAAGATTTTTCATACAGCGTGCATTCGAATTTGAACGGAAGGTCAATTCACTTCCCGTATTATAAGTTGGTCAACATTGGAAGGATAATCATCTGGTTTCTAAGAAATCGTCCTTCGCCTATACCTATCATTCGAAAATGCGATTTCAATGTTTCGATATGAACCGACGGAGGATTCATTCGATAAAAGGAGGATGTTTATGTTCAGTGTAGTGTTGTGGTGCGTCTTACGCGAATTTTGGGGCGCATATTGAGCAATTAAACGGGCGTTTTACCTCGGAGTCGCCTTGGAATCAAATTTGAAAAGGTTTAAAATATTATGCAAAATCATCGTTTTTAATTTAAATCATATTTCATCTACAACGACAGCATCGTTATGCATCATACTCAATAACTTATTCTTAAATCCGCTGCTTCCGTTCCAAAGTAATTCACGATGTCGCTTAAACAAACTAAAATGATTATTGGCACACAACAATATCACTCTTTTGTTCCGCCAGATCATAATTGTTTTCAAATGATGTAGCATCAAGCTTTCATAGTACAAACATTTAAAATGAAAGGGAGCTTCTCTAAACTAATCTTAATGTAGAAACAATATATGTACTTTAGTATGCGCATAATTAATTTAAAATACAAGAAAACTAAAATATAAGAAACGTTTTTTCAATAATATCCCCCTATTTCTTATGCTGTTCATGGAATCGTCCTGCTGGTTAAGAGTGAGTTGAGGGAAACTAAACGCATATTTCGAAAAAGTTAATTTTGTGATGCTGGAGAACCACGAATATTTTATGAAAAGGCCGTATTTTCTGCTGGAAATATACTGCAACATCGAAAGAATTTTAGTATGGAAAATAGTTGAGATTTAAAAATGCTTTAAAATTTGGCCTTAGAGACTCTTTTTTCACTTCAGATCTCTCCACCTTAGAGTTTTTTTTTCCAAAACTGACATTAGAGCTTCAAGTTTTTATCCATTCCAAAAAACATTTCACCTGTTTTAACCTCGGGTAAACCGCGAGTAAACGACCCAAGTCCTACTAATCCTAGTATTAAGTCATAACATTATACAAAAATCAATGAATTATAGGCTCCGTAAAGCTAACACAATTGAGCCTCCCAAAAAATGAACTAGTTAAAAAAAAGTATACAATAAGAAGCAGAGTAGGCACACGTTGAAAGAAAATTTTAAAAATACTGTTTTAATCATTTTACCCCATATTATTTGAACCATTCATCCAAAAAGAGGGAGTTGTAGGAAAAATTTGTAGAAAAAATTCCGAAAAAAGTTTTGTGGTTGCTGGAAAAACGCGAATAACTTCTGAAAAGGACGTGTTTTCGAATATTATTCGAGTATGATATAATCAAATCGGAAATATCTCGAGAACGGATGCTCCTACGAAGATCAGCATTAGAGATTAAATTTGTTTTTAAATATTTCTTAAATCAGATTATATCATCAGAATACGTTTATTCTCACTAACATTCAAATTTTGAGAAATGCAGAATCTAGAACTTTTTTTTCTGACATTCTCCATCCTTCAGTCTTCCCTAAAATTTGCGTTATAACTTCAAATTCTTACAGATAAAAATTAAAAAAAAAAATCAAAAAATCGGTTTTTGAGATATTTATTTTCAATTTTTTTCCGATTTTAGTTTTCCGTGTATTTTTTTTTTCATACTCTTCACAAATAGGGCCAAAAATTGTTCTTAGACAGTTTTTTTTTTTTTTTTTTGTTTCTTTATTATAGTGGCTTTCAGCCTCCTGGGCTTCTTAGACAGTTGTTTTGTACAACCAAAGGTTTTCGAGCTAGACATTTTTTAAGTGAAGTGCTATTAAAATTGCTTACGCCCTTTTTAAAACTGACTCTTGAATGCAAAAATGTATTGCATCAGTGGAGAAAACTTACTTTCGTGGGTAAAACGTGTGTACAAATTTTCAATTGAATCGGAGACACTCAAAGTTGATCGGTAGGTCATTTCACCTGGAAACGCTCCACAACAGAGACGTGTTGTGAGAGAGACGTTGACGTTTAAAAAAAAAAAACATTTCATGGACCATGATAACAGTTAACTATGGCTCCTCGTTGTTTGTTGTTTATCTATGGTTGGTGGTTCTCAACGGTCGCAAGCATCACGGTGGGGTTCGCGACTGATGATGGGGAAATTTGAGCATTATTCTTTTGATCCGATACATCCGATGTATTGAAATGAAGTCCGTTTGTATTCGTAAAAGTTGGTTTCATTCGTGCTTCTTAACTCGAAGTCAAGTCATGAAGAAGCTAGGAGTGTTTGAACTCGGCTTAGGAAATTTGGAACACACATGCCCTCTAAGACTCATCTTAATTTCTATGTGAGATCGCAAACTAACGAATCAATCTTTGAAAACCTCTCGTTGAATCTGGTTTATGTATTTCCACTACAGCCCCATCAAATTATGACCAATTCGTCAACCATCGCACCCACTATTGAACACAAGCGGAACACGCTATAAATATTATGATCCCGTGAAGAGGCATCATCCGGAACTCCACACGATTTTTCTCAGCTTTCTATATCCTCACAATCGCGTGCTGGGCGAATAAGCCAAACCAGGGAAAAGCACGCGAATCCTTCCATGGTGCCACCCCCGCTCCCCACCCGAAATCCCCCAGCGTGGAGGGAGTGGACGTGGATTGTTTTAAATATAAAAATTTCCACCACCAACCACCAGTGCCACGCCATGTCGCCGCCACCAGCAATGGTTGTCCGGCCGCGACGACGACGACGAAAGGCAAACAGCAAGCGAAGCCCCGGCGGAAAAGGCGACGAGTCGTGTGGCCGTGACATGACTCCTGCTGCTGTTGATGCTGCTTTTCCCAGAACTTCCCCGAGAGAGAGTGTTGCGGTGGCTGCTTCGCTTCCCCGGGGGTGGATTTGCAGAATTTATGTTATGAGAACTTGAAACTAGCGTAGAACGTGTCTTACAATGGCCCGACGAGGACGATGACGATGTCGTCGGAATTAAGTCGCTCGACAACGCAAAAAAAAATGCAAGTCTAACGAACGAGGCTCCACGGGAAGAAGCCAAGCGAGTGCTGTCAAGTGCCCGGGTGCTTCTTCATTCCGGGTAAGTAACAGCGTATTGTCACGGCGGCGCGAGATTTCCGCCGTCTGTTTCCGTGGGAGAAAAACTAATTAAAAACAAAAGCAACGCGTCGTTTTTTTTTATTTGTCGGAGTGTGGAAAGACGAAAGGACGGGATTCGTGCTTCCGCTGTTTCGATAGATCGGAGCTCCACCGGATGCGGAGGATTATCTCAGGGAGGTGTAGTGAAACAATAGACATTCTTTGGGGTGTTCGGTTGTTTATGTTTTTTTTTTCTTGGCACCGAAGAGATTCAAATCCCGCAATCGGTAAACGTGAATTACTCAAACAAAATGGAGACGTTTATCAATGTCGGAATTGATGGAATAGTTGGTGCTGTCAAGAAGCACACTGATGCTGCTGGATCTGATTGTGTGTACGGTGTACAAGTTCGGCGGAATTGATTCAGGATTGTAATCTGGGTGGGAAAGTACGTTCTAAATCAATCTCTGTTGAGCGGCTGGTGGGATTCTGTGGCATGGTATTGATGTATTCAATTCGATTGTCGAACGTTTGGAATTTTGGAGTAACCATGAGAGAAAGGATTTTGATGTAGACGGTCCTTGGCAACAAAGAGGCGTTCTTGGATTATTGGAAATCTTTAGAAAATAACGTTTTCCAACCAGTTTCTTGGTTTCAGGAAATTTTATTTTTAAAATTTATTTAGAATTTTCTTCGAAAACCTCTGGAAAATTTCAGGAATTATTTGCGTTGTTGGTATTTCTTAAGGATTATCTGCTCCTAATATTCTATTCTTTCTCGTCGACACTTTTCAACACCCAAAAAAAATCATTTGAGTATGACTATCGTTGGCAAATACGATTTACTTTGTAGCTAGTTTTTCATTTACTTGGCATTTCAATGATAGTGATTGTCACAACTTGCTTTCTAATTGATATTTAAGATATATTAATTCAATCTGATACCAATACCTCTTTAACATTGATATGATTGAGTGACGATTACAATGAGACTCTATGTCCAGCAAATCTAGACCGGGAATCCACCTAGACATTTCTGACATGGCCTTTACGGTTAAGTTTTCTTGAACTTCTAACAGTTATTATTCAATGTGGTTGATTGTTGGTAGATACAGTTTGGGCTCCAGTTCTAGCTCCAGGAAAGTAAATCAACACATTTTTAGTCAGAAGTTTGCAAAACGTGCCGAAGAGAATTACTGATAATTGATAAGGGTTGGCGTAAGATGTTCCATAAGGGTGGTTTTTCCTTATATAAATAGCGTCAAACTTGCAATTAAAGCGTCCCCAAATCTTGAATTGTTGTTTTGGACAAAAGTCACTGTGAAATTTTGAGCATGATTCGTTAAGTTTAAGTGGACGAGCTTAAAATTTGTATGAGAAAAATCGACCAAATGCATAGAGAAATGGTGACTATATGTTTCCTTGATTTACAAAATAGAAGTCAAACGTAATAGGGAAGCGGCTGGTGCACACAGCAAATTGAGCAAGAAAAAATATTTATTATTTATTACTCTACACCCCTCACACCCCATTTAAGGTGCATTTGTGTCATTGAGAAGTAATGGTCGGTATTCTCCCAAAGTGAAACGGCCATCCTTAAAAACTAACATTCAAATTAATTATTGAACATGACTGATTTACAGCAAGCCGCGGAGCGAATTGGACGAAACATAAGGGTATTGAGGTCTCATAAAAGGATATTGGTAATTTTTGCAATCGGTCTACTGATTTCGAGGTCTTGACCCGAAGATTTTCCTGTGAATGCGTATGGTAAACCTTAAAACGGTGTTTAACGGGTTAACGTATGCATTTTAAAAGATGGACTGAAATTAGCGATTTTTCTTGCGATTACCCTGCCACCTAGTAGTGAATACGCCTATGCATCGCTAATCGTACACTAGAAACATAATTAATTTTAAGCAGGCGCGTAATCCTCTCGTTTAATTCCAAGCTAACGCAAGTAACAATTTTAGTTTTATTCCAGTCGTATAGCACTCCTTCCGGATTTGTTGATAAAACTACATTCAAAACTGTTTCGCCCATCAACACCTTCTCTATGTATCTTTAAAGCCGAAATGTGTACAAAGTGACCCACTCTATAGACGGTTGTGAATTTTTTTTATTAAAACCTTTACAAGACCAAAAAAGATTTTCAAAAAGTTCTAGTGAAAGATGTTACGACCACTTGAGAACCTTCATAAAACTTATTGGCTGCCATCAAAATCAGCATAGGGGCAAATGGCCACAGCTATTGTTTTTTGTTGCTCAGCTTTATTCGATTCTTTGCTCTTCTGATTCATTTAACAGTAAATAATACCTGAGAAAAAAGTTCTAGTGTTGCGGAAAATTTTGGTTGATAGCAAAAAATGTCCAAAACAAATTGAGTTTTTTTTATAGCTTATCATGCTGCAAATCATATGCGCATTTAATTTTATGGTGAATATTTGCACAATAAGATCCGGAATTAAATGCGCCTTGGAAATTATGCGTGTTTGCTTTAACAAACACAAAATTAAAACAAATATATTCCATATAATATTTTCTGAAAATTTATGGAATTCAATAAAGTAAAGATTGCCAAAATTGGTCTCCGATCAACAGTTTATTTCATTACATACAGTATTACATTTAAAACTTGGTCCAATTATGTTTTCACATTTCAATTATTTCATATATTTCAATATGGCGATTGGAAGAAATCACAGCTTTAACAAATAGCCAATTTATCTTCGCAATGGCAACTATACAACTATTTGGTCATTTCGTGAATTTTCTCAATGCCAATTTGCCGTTTAATGTATTTACTGGGGGCAAAATGGTCTTAAAATTATTTTTCAACTGACGATAATAAGATAATTTGAATGATTCCTAAAACGGAATTTCAAAACAGCTTTTTACGAGTTCATAAAGTCAAAATAAAACCTTTGATAGGGGTAAAAGAAACTTTAGTAGACAAGTTTTTAAGATCGTTGTAAAGAAGCTGTGTAGGTTCTCATAAACCTGACTAAAATACGCACCTCTTACTATTTTTATAAAACCAAATTGATTTGTAGTGGCTTTCATAAAACTTAATAAAGCTGGATGGTTATGGCAATGTTATTTGGAAAATGACGTGTAAACAACGAACGGCAGCGGTCGAAGGTGCAGGTAAAAAATATCTTTCCGGTGAAGCGCGACATCGTGGTTATAATAGATTACGAGACCTACGGCAACGACGGAGGTAAACGTTGACGTCAAATATATCTTCCATGTTTTGAAATTGAAATACACTCAGTAGCAAAAAAAAAGCCGAGCAAAATTTTCTTCCAAAAAACGCGTTGTTCAACCTTCTGTAACTTTAATAGTTATGAATATGTTTGGCTGCAAATTTTGACAGCAATTGCTAACTTCAATGTTTCGCCCTTATGTGATCAAAATTTTATGTTGATAAAATTTATAAATTTGAAGTATTCATAACATATGTGAAAAAAGTCATTTTGGACATACCAATTTCAAAAAACCGTATTTCTGTGAAAAATTTAGGCAGCTTATTAAAAATTTCTCCATGACTTAAAAAAATACAGAAATTTATGTGGACAAAATTTGAACTGTTTCCATCAAGTGGTTTGGACCATGCTGAAATATCGGTGCAAAAAAAAAGCCGAGGCGTTGTCATCATACAGGTTTGGGCCGAATTAATAAGATGAATTCGCCTCGGCTTTGTATTTGCACCGATAGTTCAGCGTGGTAAATATTGGGTGAACAAGGAAAATACTCATGTTGGAGCCTCCACTTTGACGCCAGCTGTAGTCCAAACCACTTGATGAAAACAGTTCAAATTTTGTCCACATAAATTTCTGTATTTTTTTAAGTCAAAATTTCAGCCAAATATATTGATAATTGACAAAGTTACAGAAGGTTGAACAACGCGTTTTTTGGAAGAAAATTTTGCTCGGCTTTTTTTTGCTACTGAGTGTACCTTCTCATCAACATGAGATCCTAGGAGTGGACACTATTTTCTGCTAGTACCCCTAAGGGTTAGGTTTCCGAATCATGTGACTGGTCACCAAGGCTACGAAACTGCTGAAGAACGTGCCGACATCGGCCATGATCAGCTGTGAGGCAATTGTGGCACATATACTGTGATCAAAAAGTAACAGGAATTCGTAAATAAACTTAAATTTTCTCATTCTTCTTGCAAATATATTTTGTCTCCTTCAAAATAACACCCATTTAAAGGCAGGCACATGAGCCAACGCTTAATCTAGTCTTCCATGCATTTTTTAAGCTGCCGGAAGGATGGTTCTGAGCTTCGTCGTCGCATTGTGTTTTATGGCCTCAATGGACCGTTTCCGCGAACTGGCATTTCTAGTTTGGAGCAATTGAAAAAGCCGCACAGGGCCATATCATGTCTTCAGCAACCTTCTTTCTTTTAGCACATAAATCAGCACTTTTGGAACAAGCCGTGAGAGAACTCGTTGCAAGCCTGAAATACTAGTAATGTGCTGAATGGTTTCATATGAAATGTTGAGCCTCTCTAAAGCTCACATGACGATTTTCAAGTTTTCTTAAAAAAATCCACGACTTCGGAAGAAGTCTTTGAACAATTCCGAGCGCTTTTGAACTCTTCATATCATTTGTATGCACTGGTTTTCTAAAGAGCAGATTTCCTGTAAGATTTTTCGCAACATTTTCAACGATTCCGCAAAAGAAACTTCGTTGGAAACACAAAATTTCAAACAAACTCCTTGCTCAGCAAAACTCATCATTGTGAAATTAGGCTTTGTCTTGAAAAGTAATAATTAAAAGATTTATTGCATTGCACAATCAAAATGGCTCATATTTAGTGAAATAGTCCTCAATCATCATTTCTAACATCCTAATCGGGTTGTACCTTGTAATTTTTAAGTTTCTCAATTTCTTTATTTTGGATGATAATCTCTCTTATGTTTCGATATAATTATTTTTTAATTTAACAAACAAATAATTGCAATATTACATTGCAACATTTTTTGTAGACCCGTTGTACTGAATTTGACGCTTTGTTTAAATAAACACCTTTTAAAATATTTGAAATTTAAAAGTATTCACATGATAACGCGGGCCAATAAGTTCGTGACATTTTAAAATTCCCGCTTCTTAACTGAAACGGCAACACTACTCATGTCAACAGGAAACTATCGGTTGACTCTTGTCAAAATTTCATCAATCGGCGTCACTAAGCTTATGTTTAACAGTCATTGAGAGCAGACTTCCACGTGTTTTAGGAAGCAAATTGAAAACGTGAATTTAGTGTGCTGATTAGGGTGAATTACTGCTCCCTGTATTTCTTCCTACCTTTTATCTCTCTGTCTCAAACTTACCTCGATATCTCAAATTGATAAATCTCGATTTTTAGTGAATGAACATCGAATCGAACTCCACCAGATTGCTCACAGCAAGTAAGCATACACGCTGATATGATTGAATTATCAATATCTAGTACAGATTCTGAGTTCTACCAATTCTAAATTTTGAAGTAATGGCTGCCGTCGAGAATGCTTCAGCGTACACCCAACAATCAACTAGCGATTTGAAATTAATTCACGGTTGAAGAGCCCCTAGGTCCTAAGAACACCTTGCAGTCTGCACCTTGCAATAATTCTTGCGCTTTTCGGTACCTTTCGGTACTAGTATCTTTGTTGTTGTTTTGATTCGCGACCTAACGTCAGTCAAAACAGAAAGTTTCTCGATTTTAATCGGTATCAAAGAAGGCCAAGGTGGGTTTGTCTGCTAATAAAATCATGGCAAGTGGTGGTAAATTTTCTGTATTTTGATATAATTTCGATAACAGACCATAACGATCAAATTGAAGCCACGGAAAAGTGAACCGCCATGGGAAAACATATCATTCTTGTACTGTTTTCTACAGGCGACGAAACATTCCTGCTGTCACCAGCCGATGGTTTAAAAAAAGTTGCGACATAGATTTGTGTTGCTCAAAATTTCGTTGATTGCTGGTTTATTACTGTATACATATATTGTTTATTTCATGAAATCGAGTTACAAAACTGGATAGTAACTACTCATAACCAAGGATGAACAAATAAGTGTGTTTTTAATCAAGCTATCAAAAACAGTCTACTTCTAAGTCAACTTCTAAGCTGTTTAAAACTGTCAACAAAAATAGGGCGACGTTTTTCTCTTGGTTTTATGCGGGCCTCCACATTTCGCAGCAGGCGATTGTGTTGCGAAAAATGGACATTTACCACCACTGATCATGGCAACCGCTTTTAGGAAATCACACGGAATAATTCACATAAACTACCTTCGCCTTCAGATTTGAAAAAAAAGAACGCATTTGGCCAAAATAAAAGTTAGGATTCATTTCGATTTAAAAAAAAGTTGAAACGGAAGCCAATAGAAGGAAACTATTTTTTGGGAAAACTACGTTGAAAATCCAACGTACTCAGGTGCAAAATGACTAAACCGTTGAATTCGGTTCGATCTACCGTGTGCAATTCCCTCATTTTTTACCGTAAGCGTAAAACTATTGTTCGGAAGGATCACAGTACATGTCGTAGTGCAGCTAACGATCGTCAACTGCATTCGAAGGTAATCATGCGTTTAAAAAACTTAAACATTTCATTTTGGAGGTGTATGCATGCGGAATGTTGATTTTATTTTATTTTTTTTATTGTTTTGGCGTGGAAACTAGATGAGCAGCGTATCAAAATAATTTTTGCACGCGCATAAAAGGCGATACGGTCAAAATTTAGTCAATATCAACTTGACGTATTTCTTTCAATTTTGCATTTAAAAAACCTGAACACCCCTCATTTTGAAGGTGTGTGTGTGTAGAATGTTGCTCCTATTTTGATTTTGGAATTCACTCTTCAGTTGTCAAAATGCCGTCCAAGCAAGAAGAGCAGCGTATCAAAATTTTGCTCGCGCATCGCGAAAATCCGAGCTACTCGCACGCAAAGTTGGCAAAATCGCTAAAAGTTGCCAAATCAACCGTTACAAATGTAATTAAAGTGTTTGGGGAACGTTTGTCGACAGCCAGGAAGTCTGGATCGGGGGAAATCGAAAACCGGAAGCCGCTGAGACGACAAAGAGAGTTGCCGGTAGTTTCAAGCGAAACCCTAACCTATCTCTCCGAGATGCCGCAAATAAGCTGGGTGTATCGTCTACAACCGTGCATCGAGCCAAAAAACGAGCCGGACTATCGACTTACAAGAAGGTAGTGACTCCAAATCGCGATGATAAACAAAATACGACGGCCAAAGCGCGATCCCGGAGGCTGTACACGACGATGCTGACGAAGTTTGACTGCGTGGTAATGGACGACGAAACCTACGTCAAAGCCGACTACAAGCAGCTTCCGGGACAGGAGTTTTATACGGCAAAAGGAAGGGGAAAGGTAGCAGATATTTTCAAGCACACGAAACTGTCAAAGTTCGCAAAGAAATATCTGGTTTGGCAAGCCATCTGTACCTGTGGCTTGAAAAGCAGCATTTTCATAGCTTCCGGGACTGTCAACCAAGAAATTTACGTGAAAGAGTGTTTGAATAAACGTCTGCTGCCTTTCCTGAAGAAACACGGTTGTTCCGTACTGTTTTGGCCGGATTTGGCATCTTGCCATTACGGTAAAAAGGCCATGGAGTGGTACGCCGCCAACAACGTGCAGGTGGTTCCCAAGGACAAGAACCCTCCCAACACGCCAGAGCTACGCCCAATTGAGAAATACTGGGCTATTGTCAAGCGGAACCTAAAGAAGACAAAAAAAACTGCTAAGGACGAGCAGCAGTTCAAGGCAAACTGGCTTTCTGCGGCGAAGAAGGTGGACAAGGTGGCTGTACAAAATCTGATGGCAGGGGTCAAGCGTAAGGCCCGGCAATTCGGATTTGGAAAAGCGGAAGCCTAACTGAATATTTTTCCTGAATTTTATACTAATTGAACTTGAAAAAGAAATTTAATTTGATTTTTTAAATAAACGATTTCACCGATTTACACGAGTTTTCCCTTGACCAAATTTTGACCGTATCACCCTTTAAGCAAAATCCAAATTATTCCTACAACGACTTGGCAAAATAACTTGATATTGCCAAATCAACCGTGACGAATGTAATAAAAGAGTTCTGGGAACTTCCGACGACTGCAAGGAATACTATCGGAATCAGGAGAAAACTGAAACCAGAAAGCCGCAGTGACCGGAAGAATAGTGGCCAGCATTTTCAAATGCAATCTTAACCTTTCCATCAGAGATATCGGAGCCAAATTGAGAAAATCCCACTCAACAGTGCAGCGAGCAAAAAACCGAGCCGGAATATCATCATATAAGATTACAGTGACATCAGATCGAGATGATAAGCATAACACAACAGCTAAAGGAAGAGCGCATAAGTTGAACACGAGTTTGTTGACATAGTTTGATTGCGTCGTAATGGACGATGAAAAATACGTCAAGGCTGATTTCAAGCAGCTCCCAGATCAAGAGTTTTATACGGATACCTGAAAACGGAAAGGTTCAAGATAAGTTTTAAACAGAAAAAAATGAAAAAAAGCCAAAGTTTCGTGACAACTGGCACTGTCAACCCAGATATTTACGTAAAGGAAGAGTTTACCAAGGATAAAAACCCTCCAAACTCACCGGAACTGCGCCCAATGGAAAAATATTGGGCAATCGGCGTTCAGTATCAAATAAGGTTGATATAAAAGTGGCACAAAACTTGATGGAAGGTGTGAAATGTAAAGCCCGACATAGCGGACTTTGGAAAATCGGAAGCCTAATCAAATAATTTTCCTGTGTTTTGTAGACGATAAACTTCAAAAAGAAATAAAGATTGATAATTTATAAAATAAATTAATCAGTATGCACATAATCATGTTTGACCAACTTTTGACCGTTCCACCCTTTATTCAGAACATATAGAGTACACCCAGGAGTCCCAGGAGGACAAAACGTATGTAAAGATGGAATTTGGACAGCTTCCCGGCCAAAAGTTACATGAGGCAACGGCTTGAGGTAATATTCCAAACACATATAAATTCGGTTTTGCTCATAAGTATGCTAGAAAATTTGTGATTTGGCAAGCGATTTGTAGTTATCGAAAAAAAATCTGTGGCTTTCATTACAAATGAGTCTTTGAGCTCGAAGATTAAGAGTGCCTGTAAAACGCATTCTAATATTTATCGAAGCACACAAAGGCGCAATAAATGTTTTGGCCAGATTTGGCTAGAACACTTCAGTGGACCCGTGACCACGGCATGAATTTGATCAAAAAGGATCTCAACCCACCCAGTTGCCCTCAGTTTCACCGAATCGAGAAATATTGGGCAATTGTTAAGCAGAAGTTGAAAACATACTGGAAAAGTGAGATGAAGAGATTGAGGAATAGACGATGCGAGGTTTTTCAAGAAAAGTTCGTCATGTCAATAAAACCGAAAAATAAAGACTGTTGATATTTTTTCCTGGAAGTGCAATAAAAACACTTCTATTTAGACTAATAAGCTGTGCTATTTCATTAAAACAATCCAGAGATAGAGCTAATTTGTAGAGTTCAGATGTTAAGTAAATCGAGCTTTATCAATCAAAAGTTAAATAAAATCCTATCGTATTAAAGAATGTGTTCAACTACTGTGAGTGCAAAATCAGCCCCAATTTTAAGGAGTGTAAGAAGTTTTATCTCTATTCTGATCAATACTGACGAGCTTGGTCAAATAATTCTACAGAATCAATACAAGTCTGTTTCACATTCACTTTAATAATTATTGTCCTCAGTCAATCGACGAGGTCGATCCCAACCTCTCACTCCACGTGTTTCCCACCCCCTAAGCTCCACTCTCAAACCCTAATCCCAGCAGAATCAATAACGTGATGCTTCCACTCCAGTCAAATTCCAAAAATTCAATTGGCTAATTCGCCTTCAAAAGGAGACATCGGAAGAACGACCGGCCCTGCTAGATGCCGATGCTGATCTTGCAAAGAAATTCACCCTCACCCCATACTCATTGCTACTCCATTCACGACGACGACGACCGGACGCCTGCCCCAGGGCCTATCATTTCATCATAATTTTATTATTGCGAATTCGAAAATCGTTCTCCAGCAGCGAGACCGCCCCGGAGATGCACCCGGGCTGCAAAAATAGCAAGAACGGAAAATTTTGTCGCATATGCCGTGTGCAGTGTCACACACGTGTGGCACTGCTGCTGCTGCTGCTGCTGAGCTGGTGCATTGGGATTCGATTGACTGGCTGGCTCCTCCGACCGGAACCGGATATCACCAAAGCGGCACTTTTCCAAAGAAGAGGGTGCAATTGCCTCCTGCTCTCCTACTCCTGGAGTGTAATTGCAGGCAGTTCTTCTTTTGGTCCCTTGGTCTTGCCTGTTTCGTTTAAAGCTAGTTTGGAGGGGGGTGCTTGTGAAGATGAAGGAAAGTGGAAAATTTTCCCGAACAAATTTTGTAAATTGCGTTTTCTCTGTTATAGAGCACGGGGCGGTAGCTGAAGGATAGGGTTTTAAGGGGTAGCGGCCTGGTAAAGCCATCAGAAAGGATACGAATCATATTGCGCGCGACTGCCTCTTACTATTATTAGCATATAATCGTTATCCCCTCTCCCAGCCTGCTCGGTGTGTGGGGCAGCTGGAGAGGACGACCGACGGTGACACGGCGGACGGTGCATTTGGATCGACGGTGGTGGTCATTGGCGAACGAGTTGGAAAATGAGGAATGATTGCAGCAAACATGATGCAAATGTTTGGGATCCGTTCATGGCCAGGGAGTTGGATTTGTAGGGTATGGCAAGAGTTTCAAATAATGTAATTTCGATTGTTTGTTTATGGATTGAGTTATGCATTTATAATGATGTCGACAGGCAGAGTTCGGGAAGTTGGGTGCTGGCCGCGCGATAGTGTGCAATCACGTTCGGCATTATTCACCGGGTATTATGGGGATTGAATCGCGCTGTTGGCTACTGGCTATTTAGGTCCAGAGGTCGATGTGTCGCTCTGGTTTTGGCAGCAGCTAGATGATGGCTTCTTCGCAGTTTTTGGTGGGTGGTTTTAAAGAGTGGAAAATGAGTTTTGCACGAGGATTGCGGAACATGTTACTGTAAGAGTTTGTGATGAAGTAACTATCAGTTATCAGCCCTGTCCTTCGGTTCAGAAAGGGGTATGGGCGCGTTCTGTCGAGTTGGTCGCGGCAGATTTCATGTGTGAATAGGCTGCCACATAAACGTTCAAAAGTGCCTGAACCAAATGGACAGCTTGTAATGACCACTTGAAGATGCGGTGGGGGATCATTGTCCTGATATTCCCAAATTTAGCATGTAGTAAAATGTTTCTTGTCTTCTGAGTAAACGAGTGGAAACTCATCGGGAATGATCTCTCATATGCATCCGTTGAATCATTCTGAACGGCCGTTGTGAGAATATCACCATGAAAATCTCACATGCACATACCAGTTACTAATGCTTCTCTCCTTTCTACTGTTCTCTTTCCTATTCCATGGCCGAGAGTGGTGTCTTACACATTGTGAGTCTCGATATGCGCTACCAAAGTCAGCTCTTCAAAAGCAGAAACACCGGACGATAATATGGACCCTACATCAAAGAAAGGTCGAAGCAGTAAGTGAGGAACGAGGAACCCTAACCAATTTTACTCTTAGCCAAACAAGCTAACACAAGCTTCAAGGTATGATGAATTCAATATCAAGGTAAGAAAATCATATTAATTTCTCTGATTTTTTCATTTATTTATGTAACACCATATGTTGGGATAAAGGGAGGGACCATCAGAGTACCCGATTGAAGCGATTTGGATAGGAAGAGTGGGACTGCCAACTTCCTGTTGTTAACATTTCGTGAATAAAGGGCGGGCTCTTCTCCCTATCTAATGGGACTTTTTAATTGGCGAGGGCTCGGTTTTGGTGTGGTTTCTGCGAACTTGTTTCTGAAAGGTGATTCTCTCTAGACACCTGTAGCTTTGGGTTGCGCGTAAGTGTATCTGCTTACGGGCCCACAATACGTTTTTGGCCCTTCATACAGGAACATAATGAAACATTTACCACAGAACAACCTTGATCAAATCGTTTAATTAAAACAGTCCAGTGCTATAGGCAGTTTTCTTGCTACATTAAAGGGCGATACGGTCAAAATTTGGTCAATATCAACTTGACGTATTTCTTTCAATTTTGCATTTAAAAAACCTGAACACCCCTCATTTTGAAGGTGTGTGTGTGTAGAATGTTACTCTTATTTTGATTTTGGAATTCACTCTTCAGTTGTCAAAATGCCGTCCAAGCAAGAAGAGCAGCGTATCAAAAATTTTGCTCGCGCATCGCGGAAAATCCGAGCTACTCGCACGCAAAGTTGGCAAAATCGCTAAAAGTTGCCAAATCAACCGCGTGCAAATGTAATTAAAGTGTTTGGGGAACGTTTGTCGACAGCCAGGAAGTCTGGATCGGGGGTAATCGAAAACCGGAAGCCGCTGAGACGACAAAGAGAGTTGCCGGTAGTTTCAAGCGAAACCCTAACCTATCTCTCCGAGATGCCGCAAATAAGCTGGGTGTATCGTCTACAACCGTGCATCGAGCCAAAAAACGAGCCGGACTATCGACTTACAAGAAGGTAGTGACTCCAAATCGCGATGATAAACAAAATACGACGGCCAAAGCGCGATCCCGGAGGCTGTACACGACGATGCTGACGAAGTTTGACTGCGTGGTAATGGACGACGAAACCTACGTCAAAGCCGACTACAAGCAGCTTCCGGGACAGGGAGTTTTATGCCGGCAAAAGGAAGGGGAAAGGTAGCAGATATTTTCAAGCACACGAAACTGTCAAAGTTCCGCAAAGAAATACCTGGTTTGGCAAGCCATCTGTACCTGTGGCTGAAAAGCAGCATTTTCATAGCTTCCGGGACTGTCAACACAAGAAATTTACGTGAAAGAGTGTTTGAATAAACGTCTGCTGCCTTCTGCTGAAGAAACTACGGTTGTTCCGTACCGTTTTGGCCGGATTTGGCATCTTGCCATTACGGTAAAAAGGCCATGGAGTGGTAAGCCGCCAACAACGTGCAGGTGGTTCCCAAAGGACAAGAACCCTCCCAACACGCCAGAGCTCCGCCCAATTGAGAAATACTGGGCTATTGTCAATGCGGAACCTAAAGAAGACCAAAAAACTGCTAAGGACGAGCAGCAGTTCAAGGCAAACTGGCTTTCTGCGGCGAAGAAGGTGGACGAGGTGGCTGTGCAAAATCTGATGGCAGGGTCAAGCGTAAGGCCCGGCAATTCGGATTTGGAAAAGCGGAAGCCTAACTGAATATTTTTCCTGAATTTTATACTAATATAACTTGAAAAAGAAATTTAATTTGATTTTTTAAATAAACGATTTCACCGATTTACACGCGTTTTCCCTTGACCAAATTTTGACCGTATCACCCTTTAGATGGTAGTTCACATCATCATCATCATCATCAAGTAACTATCAGTTATCAGCTAGAGAGTTCATCCATCCAAGCCATCTTTATTACAGTTTGAGAATCTTTACCACAAAGTAAAACTTATCTCGGTTACCAGATCTTTAATTTTTCTTTTACCAGATCTTCGAATCGAATGAATATAGGTTATTTCTATAGCATGTATCGTTCAAATGAAACATAAATGCTCTAATTTGGTTGATTTGTTTTGCAGTAATCGCATTTCGTTCCAGTGACACTTATCGTGAGACACCCTGTAAATATTCATATGCTTTCTCGCCAATGCAAGCCTACCACACGATCCCATCCAACGTCCCACTCCAGATGTCTTTGAAGGTAGCATGAGTCTCAGCATCTTCTTAAGTAGACATCTAATCAACGCTTCCCTACCATTTCTTGTTGATCATAAGGACCGGGCCAGGTGTTGTGCAAAGAGATTGGTAGATGAAGAGCCTGTCATACCCAAGGCTGCTCTGCTGGCGCTTCCATCGCCTATACAACAGCCAGCCCAGGGTTGTGTATGGTCGGAAAACGCTATGCTATGCCTAGAAAAAGTGAAAACCGAAGCAGAAGCCGCAAGGAAACTGAATTGTAGGCGCCAGATGATCTAGGATGAGCTCTGCAAATCGTATTCAATGGGGAAGACTCGAACTCGTGACTTGGGCGTGAGAGGTATGGATGCTAATCACTACGCCGGGGTCGCTCCCTACATCCATGATGTTTTACGGAAGTGTTAACGCAGATATACGTGCCGGTATACGTTGCCGGTAAATGTGGTGTTAAAGGCAGAGCATCTTTGAGACTCTTGGACGCTAAATGAACCTAGAGGAACGCGTCACAACCAGAGTGCTTCTGGCTGGTTCAACGAGGAGAGTTTTGAAAATTGGTTCATGATGCTTTGCCTGCCAGTTACGAGGCATTCGATTGTACTGATCGGAGACAATCTTCCCTCCAAAGTTGACATTGGCTTTCAAAGAAGCAACCGAACGCAACCCATTTGACACACCCATGGACGTCGCGTACTTCAAAATGAAGCGAGAGTGAAGGTTCAAAGAATGCAACAATTCCTAAAAGCAGACTCGAAAGCCTTACCAAGATGAAGGCAAGGGCCTCAAATACAAGTCGGATTCTGATGTCAAGCTTCAGGAAGTGTAAAATCGTTCCACGAAACCCTCTTGAACTTGTTAGTCAGCTGAGCTATAATATCTCGCTCGGTTAAACGCTGGAGGGTCAATTGCCAACAACAACAAAACCAGGGCCGACGGAGCAAAATAAGCGCCGCCAAGCGGGGGTCCTCCCTTAGCTCAGTCAGTAAAGGCGTGGCTACAAAGCAACACCATGCTGGAGGTTTCTGGGTTCGATTCCCGGTTTGTTCTAAGAATTTTTCGTTAAGGAAAACTTCTCGACCCCCTGGTTATAGGGAATGACTGTACTTGCCACACAATCATACTAATGCGAAAACGGTACCTGGCATCGAAGGCTTTCAATTAATAACTGTGGAAGTGCATTTAGATCATAAAGTTGAGTAATTCAATAAGCTGATTGCGAAAGCAATAAGCTTCAAACGCTAAGAAAGAAAGAAGAAGCGGGCGAAATTGAAAACTACCGCCAAGAACAAGAACGACACATCACAGAGCACGGGGGTCATCATGAAGGCGGAGGGCTTAAGTAAGTACTTTAAGACCATCGTTATAGACGAGGAGAAGTATTTTCCGTCCTCTAACAGTTCGACCGAAGAACACATAGGGTTCTATACCGACTGGTTGACTCTACACCCGACAAGCTTAGAAAAGCCAAGTATGATCCCAAGATCTTGGTGTGGGTGGCTCTGAATGGTGTTTGGGTCATCGGACTTCGGATTAACTGACAAGATGATGTCACGTTGGGTACAAGGATACGAGTTCACTCTTTATTTCGAGGGTTCGACTATTTAAACGGTTACACTAGTTTTTCTGTTTACCTGCGGTGACCCAGAGCCAGGCAGACGAGACCAGCGTAAGCAGAATGTATCATCAACATGTGCCGTGCAGCTGTGTCGTCGCTTTAGCGTACGCATCAGCAAGACGGTTAAGGTCATGTTTTGTTTTATAGTCAGCAAGAATGGACAGTAGAAAGGTTAGGACTTGGTGGTGCAATTATGTAATTGGATAGAAAGGTTTGGAATGTGTTTGGGTTGCAAGGGTAAATCTTTGTTTGGAGATATTTTACGAGTGTCGGGTTTTAGGATGATGGACACATGTTGGGAGTGTGGAAAGTGTGGGAAAGTATGCAGGCATGCTACACCTCCCCTAAGGAAAGAATGGTGTAACCATTCGCAAGGATTTACAAGGGTTTGGCTGGCTTTAGGTCTCGCAATATTGTATTATTTTATGGATTGATAATTATAATTGTTGTTTATCCTTAAAATTTAATAATTCTATTTTTATGAACTTTGTGCGTGATATTAGTCTTTTCATCCTGTATAATTACGTTTGGGTGTTCTATTTTAACTACTTTAAATGGTCCCTTATATACTTTGTCCAGTTTACTTCTGTTTTGATTTTCCAGCATTACCTTATCATCTATCTTAATTCCTATCGGGTTTGAGCTTGATTGTTGTTTTGTGTTTCTTTTGTTTTTGACCCTGTCTATGATTTCTCGTGTTTTAATTGCAGTATTCTGTAATTTGAATTTGAGATCCGAATAATACTGGTCATAATTATAAAGTGGTTCAATTTGTGTTGGATTTTTTAGGTTATTAGGTATCGTAGCTGTTTTCCCAAAAACTAATTCGTAAGGGGTGTATGGGATGTCTGTGCATGGAGTCGTGTTGTAGCAAAACGCATAGTAAGGCAGCCAATCATCCCAGTCTGTATGGCTTTCGTTGATAAACTGCCTTATGTATTCGTTTAGACAACGGTGATTCCGTTCTAAGTTTCCTATGGTTTGGGGTGATAAGGCGTCGAGAAGTGATGTGTAAATTTCAACAGTTCAGAAATTTTATTAAATGTTTCGTTCTTGTATTCGGTTCCTTGATCTGTTCTTATGATCGAAGGTGTACCATATACAAGAATACAGTTTTCAATGAATGCTTTGGCGATTGATGATGCCTGTTTATCTTTTATTGGTTTAACAATGACATACTTTGATAGGTCGCACTGGATTGTCAGGGCATATCTATTGTCTGAATCTGATTTTTGAAAAGGACCGATTGTATCCATTGCTATTGAGTCAAATGATTTTAAAGGAGTGGTGTGTGTGTATAAATTTCATTTGTTTTTACGGTATGCTTGTTCTGCTTACATGTAATACATTTCTTTATATAGTTATGTATGGTGCTTTTCATATTTGGCCACCTATATATTGTTTTTAATTTTCGATATAGTCTATTTATTCCGACATGTCCACCAATTGCAGAATCATGATTTTCGGCGATAATTTTAGTTATAACCTCCTTATCTTCTATAGCTTGCCGTGGTTTGTATAGGATTATTTCCAGCTTTCTGAGTGCTTGATTTCCTTGTTTTTTAAAGTCATGCGTGTTTATGAGTTTGAATATTGTGTTTGATAGCGCTAGAGCTATCTTACTGATGTTTAGTTTTTCTGACCATTGCTCAATTTGTATTAACATTTTCTTTATATAGTTTTCCTCATTAGTGTGGATTCTTGACTCTTGTGTCAAGTCCTTTTTATGATTTTTATTTGATATTCTGTATATTAATTCATTTTTGCTATTTGTCGTTTCAATCAATAGTTTAGGCAAGTAATAGATTTCATTAATATTTACCGCTTCAATGACCTTGGGTTGGTCTTTCTCGTCAGCGTCTGTGGTCATTGTGTCGTTGTTTGTGGCTTGATTTGTTATCCTTTTGTTTGCCATTGCCCTAGTGGTGACCTGGAGAATTTTCATAGTTTTTAAAATGTCAGAGTCTATTTGTATCCTGAGAGGGCATCTGCTCCCACGTTTGTTTTACCCTGAACGTATTGTACGTTGAAGTCGAATTCCTCTAGTTCGAGCCTCATTCGGGTTAGTTTTGACGTTGGGTTTTTAATGAAAACAGGTAAACCAAGGGTCTGTGATCTGTTTTTATTGTAAACTTTCTCCCGTACAGATAGGGACGAAAATGCGTCACTGCCCAATGAATGGCTGTGAGTTCCTGTTCTATAGTAGACTTGTTGGCTTCGCCCCTTGTAAATGCTTTACTGGCGTATGCAACTGGCAAGTCGACATTGTCATAATTTTGTGTGAGTATGGCTCCACATGCCACCTTTGAGGCATCTGTAATTAGTGTAAATTCTTTTTTGAAATCGGGGAATTTCAGTATTGGGGAGAGATTAATTTGTTCTTCAAAGTTTTGAATGCTAATTTGCACTCATTTGTCCAGTCGAATTGTATATTTTTTCGAAGTAATTTATTTAGAGGGTGTGAGATTCCCGCAAAATTTGGGATGAATCGCCTGTAGTAATTACAGAAAGCGACAAATCTTCTTACTTCGTCGGCGTTTTTAGGTTCTGGGAAATTCTCTACTGTTTTATATTTTGATGGATCCGGTAAGATACCGTTCTCTGAGATATGGTGTCCTAAATAAGTAACATCATGTCTAAAAAAATTACATTTTGTTGGGTTAAGTTTCAAGTTATATTGTCTTAACCTGCTAAACCCAGTTTCCAGATTGCTAAGGTGGTGATTGACGGAACATCCAACTACCAGGATGTCGTCAATGTATAAAAATGCACACTCGGGGGGTAGACCGCTGAGTGCTATCGTCATCATTCTTTGGAAGCTGTTAGGAGATATATTCAGCCCAAAGGGGAGACGATTAAATTCATAGTGGCCTGAGGTACTAGAAAAAGCCGTAAATTGTTTTGAAATTTTATTTAATTCAATTTGATGGAAACCCGAGGTGAGATCGAGTGTTGAAAAAAATTTTGCTCTTCCGAGGTTATCCAACATTTCCTCTATACGGGGTAGTGGAAACTTGTCCCCGACAATTTTTTATTAAGCTGGCGGAAATCCACCACCAGGCGCCACTTTTTCTCCTCTGTGTTAGATTTCTTGGGTACTAACAAGATAGGCGAGTTAAATGGAGAATTTGATGGTCTGATTATTTTTCCGTCAACCATCTTTTGAACTTGATTATTAATTTCTTCCTTATGTGCCTCCGGTAGACGATAGTTTTTGATATAAACAGGGCTGTCTGCATCAAGTTTTATGGTTTGTTTGTAAAAATTGTTAGTCGATAATGGTTCGCCGTCTAGCGCGAAAATATCGTTGTAATTTAGGACAAGTTGTCGAATTTTAGTCCTTATATTATGATCCGGTATGTTACTGATATTTAGTTCATCAAGTAGTTTTGTATTTCTTGTTTCGTTAATCGTAGGGTTCTGTGTGTTAATCTCACGGAACTCCTTGAGAGGTATTGTTTTAGGTTTAAAATTTGGTGATATGTATTCTGGTTTGTTGTTTACGTTAAGTATGTTTACGAACTGTGTTTTTGAATTTACCACACAGTTTCCTATGAATACGCCAGGTTTCAATTCTGTACTGCTTATTACACTATCCTCCTTTAAATCGGTCATATACACCCTTTTGACGACTTGGCATCTCGGTGGTATGACTATGTGATCTTTAAATTTATCTTCGATGGGTACTTCGAAAGATTCTTCATTGTAGTTAAACGACAGTAACCACACCCAAAATAAAAAAGCAAGATTGTAACGTAATTTCGCATGATTTGGTATCATTTCTCGTAATGGATCGTAACTTGGAGAAAAAATGCAACATTGGTCGTGGGCAAAAAAGCAACACATTAATTCGATTAGAAAAATGCAATGTGTGCGTGAGGTTGTGCAGTTGATTAGTAGTAGTAAATTCAATGGCCCACAAAAAAAAAGATCTTAAGCCGCTACCGAGAATCGAACCGCGACCGTCAGCATGACTGCTCCTTATTGTAACCATCCAGTCACCATATCAAGTTGAGGTGAACAGAATAAAAGCCCTACAGTTGCTTCGGTTGTCGAGGCACTCAACGTTACAACAATGAAGCCAATATCGGTCGCACACACTTACATGGCTTCGTTTATTTAATAAAACTTGATGACCTGAGAGGGATATGGGAGTGTGATGACGAGTGAAAATAAAAATAGAACACTTGACAGCGGAATAGCAACAGTGGCAAATGGCGTGCTGCGGCTGTCGAGGCACTAAGCACACAGCAATAACCGCTTGCACACACTTGCATGGCTTTGTTTATACCATAAAAAGCTTTGTGGATCATGATGGGCAAAATTGCCTTATCAGAATCATGCGGATTTCTCAAGATATGATTGCAAAAACTGCAAAATTGCAATTTTGCATTTTTTGCTACAATTTCAACTTTTGGGTGCATGATTTTAGGCAGATATTGCAACCGTAGTTTGCAAGGAAGTCTCTTCCTAGAATTCCGTCTGCACCGATAGGGAAATCTTTTGTTACCACTTGGAAATTTGCTGGAATGGGTATGTCGTTTATCAAAATATTGGTATAAGTTAGGCCAACGCTGTCCAATTTACCTTCGGTAATGCCATTTATTGTACATTTTCTCCTGGGGTAAATGTTTTGTTTTGGGTTTAATATATTCTCTTTTATTATAGAAATATCCGCACCAGTGTCTACTATCAGTATGCACTGTTTGTTGCACATTTCCAAATGTAGTGTGACGAACATGGAGTAATGTACGTCGAAATTGTATATATTTACGTTCTGGGGTGTATCATTTCTTCCCCACCGTCTGCGTTCGCATCGACCTGGGGCGGAGTCGATGGTCGCTGTTCGTTTTCCGCCATGTAAACTCTTCTGTTGTTACGAAAATCGTTACTACCAGCTCTGTTATAATTATTTTGTCCACGCCAACTTTGTTGTGAACTTGTTGGGGTATTTCGGTAATTTTGTTGATTTCCCCGATTATTTTGAGAGTTAGGATAATTATTTCGCCAGTTTTGTTGAAGATTTTGTCGATTTGGTTGGTTGTATCGCCAACCTTGTTGGGGTGGTGGTTCGTTCCAACGGTTGTAGTATCGGCCTTGTGGGTGCCCGTTGTCATACCTCGTTGGTTCTGAAAATCGAGGTCTATTTTGTCCTCTGTTGTTTGCTTGGCTGTATAGGATTGATGCGTTTTGGTTTGTTGTGTTCTCTTCCAGGGCTTTTGTCGTAGCGTCAGCAAAGGAACTAAAAGATCCCGCTCTTATGATCAACGACGTTTTTTCGTCGTTTAAACCTGTTGTTAAAACTTTTATGCCTTCTTTGGTTGCCATGGTTTTTGCAACCTGTGGAGGTATTTCTTTGGAAATGTAAGCGTCCTCAAGTTTAGATACCAATTTTTCCAGCTCGAGACAGAAAGCTTCGAGATTGGAGTTTTGTTTTAAATTGGACATTTTCGCTAAAATTTGTTCCGGGGGTGCTGTTTTAATATTTGCTTTTAATGTACTAATTATGGTGTCTATTGATGTTGGGTTCTCTGGGAACACATTCCTAGCTTTTCCCTCAAGTTTCGTTAATATTACGTTTATGAGGGTTGCTTTGTTTTCTGCTGTTTCCAGAGTCTTTACTAGATTCAACGCGTCGATGAATGATTTAAATTTGTCCACCGTTCCGTCGAATTGGGGAACAAGTGTGGAGGCGGTTTTAATGACTTCGATTAGAGTTGCCATTTTCGTTTTCGTAACTTTGTTCCTTAATCTCGTTATGAATTGTGAGCAGATCGATATATTTTTTATCGATGGTTCTGCTTTGTCCCCTAACTCCTTGATTTTTTCTTGAGCTATAAGTATTATGTTACTCGTTAGTGATGTCACTTCTCTATTTACTTGCTCAAGCGTATTTATTTCTAAACACTCCTCTATTAGTGTTAATTTTTTATGAATGTTATCTTTGATTGTTTTTGCTTCTTTGATTTTATCGTTTAGGGTTGATTTTCTATAAACCCTATTAGGAGCCTTTTAAAATTGGCTGATATTTTGCGAAGCGCATTTATTTCTTCCTCGATACTGTCCATAAAGAGGACTTAAAACCCTCAAAAAAATTTTTTTTGTTTAATTTTGTGATATGTGTAAAATAATTTGATAGTTTCCTCCTTTTACTTTTCATATGTTCAAACCGATTCCTTAATGTTGTACTTATCTTGTTTTTTAGCTGGATCGTTGATGAGTTGCTGCTACTGCTGTTATTATCCATACCGTAAGCTGTGCTGCCTCGTCGACGAATTTTCATTACCGCTACTATTATG
Source organism: Aedes japonicus (assembly GCA_034211315.2). Classification (NCBI taxonomy): domain Eukaryota; kingdom Metazoa; phylum Arthropoda; class Insecta; order Diptera; family Culicidae; genus Aedes; species Aedes japonicus. The sequence continues at coordinate 276,537 of JASCZW010002581.1, forward strand.
ATTACCAGTGTCGTAAATAGTACTACCGATGCCACGTAGTAGTAGATATAGTCGTATTCACCAATTGTTGGGGTCCACTCGGTCGGTGCTGCTGTCGTAGGCGTTGTCGTTGTTGTGCGATCCAATTTCCGTATTGGCCAGCACCCTCGTGTGCCGCATGCGAGTCCGTACATAAAAAAAAAAAACTTTTTCTTGCTGCTTCACATTTGCTTGAAAGTTTTTAATACTTGCTTCGTTACACTTTTATTCACTCATGGATTGTTCTTGTTTGTTAGAATTTATTGTTTATTGGGCAGTTAAGCGCTTCTGATGTTATTTAACTGGATTTCTCGTTGTACCTGATTTTGAGTACCTTTCTTCTGATACTTGTTCCACACTCTAAGTGCGAGGTAGAGTGTTACGATGATGGCCATGATTAACACGGTGCCTGCCAGAATGCGTACTTCATTCACAGCCATTTGATTATTAATGGTTGTTTCCGTGAACCAGGCCATCGTGATCTTAAACTTTTCCATAAACTGTTTTTCTTCGTGTTAAATGTAGATCACTTCACTCTGTTTCCCTACACTAACTCACAGTGTCACAGTGTCACGGTAGCCAAATGGTGTTTGGGTCATCGGACTTCGGATTAACTGACAAGATGATGTCACGTTGGGTACATGGATACGAGTTCACTCTTTATTTCGAGGGTTCGACTATTTAAACGGTTACACTAGTTTTTCTGTTTACCTGCGGTGACCCAGAGCCAGGCAGACGAGACCAGCGTAAGCAGAATGTATCATCAACATGTGCCGTGCAGCTGTGTCGTCGCTTTAGCGTACGCATCAGCAAGACGGTTAAGGTCATGTTTTGTTTTATAGTCAGCAAGAATGGACAGTAGAAAGGTTAGGACTTGGTGGTGCAATTATGTAATTGGATAGAAAGGTTTGGAATGTGTTTGGGTTGCAAGGGTAAATCTTTGTTTGGAGATATTTTACGAGTGTCGGGTTTTAGGATGATGGACACATGTTGGGAGTGTGGAAAGTGTGGGAAAGTATGCAGGCATGCTACATCTGTCCTTTGGTTCAGATAGGGGTATGGATGCGTTCTGTCAACTTGGTTGTGGCTGATTTCATGTGTTGCCACATCCAAGTTCAAAAGTGCTTGAACCAAATGAACAGCTTGTAATGATCACTTTAGCAGGCGATGGGGGATCATTGCCCTGTGGAAACTCATCGGAAATGAGGCGCATTTCATGTTACCAATTACTAATTCTTTCTTTTCTCATTTTTATGTTTTTCCCTAATCCATAACCGCAAGAACCACGTGTCAAGTACGTCGTGGGACTAGATCTGCATTACTGATTTAAGCTCTTCAAAAGCAAAAGCGCCAGGAAAACCACCCCGCAATCGTGAAAGAGTATGGGTGGATCCCGCAAAAGGGTTTCAGACACTTGAGAGGTGATAAATGCTCTCAAAAACGCGGAGAAAAACAGGTAATTGTTATCTATACTGACCTTATATCAAAATAAAATTTAATGTATAAATTTAGAATGGTATATAGTCCTAACCAATGTTACTTTCAGCAAAACTTTCTAACACAAGGTCATCAATCAAATAACCACTATAAAATATACTAAATATCAATTATCTAACATTAAACGTAGAAAGGGAGGGACCATCAGAGCACTCAAGTGAAATGATTTGGATAAGGAGCATGGGACTGCTTAAGCAGACATTTCGGGGAACGAGGGCTGGCTCTTCGACCCCATCTCTTGGGTTTATTCTGTCAATCGAGGGCTCGATTCTAGTGCTGTGAGTGTGAACTTACTTTTGGAAGGAGATTCTCTTTCCTATATTCGCGGGTTTCACGTGAGTGCCCCTGCTTACGAGCCTGCCCAAACGTTTTTGGCCCTTCATACGGGAGCTTGATGATCACAAACAACAATAGAATCCTGATCAAATCGTTTTTCAGATTATCACACTTCTATGGAAAGTTACCTTGCTACAATAGATGGTAGTATTACATCATCATCATAGTCAAGATCTTGGGGTGAGCGGCCATTTCGGCTGTTGGCATATCTAACTTTTACGTACAAACAAGTTATGGCGGTTAATACGGAAGTCTACAAGAAGAACTGCTTTTGTAATATGGCACCATAAAGATGAAGATATTGTGTTCTGGCCGGATCTAGCAATGTGCCATTACGCAAAGGCCACTATGGATTGGACGTAACTCAAACGTACCCCTGGCGAGGCCAATCGAGTCGTATTGCCACCACATGTCAATAACTCAAATCCCGTATTATCAGAGGTCAAAAAAAAAAAAGAAAATAAATAAAGAATTGAATTCGAAAAAAAAAACATTTCTACCAAACGTATATTCATTAAGTCTCACTAGAGGAAAGGCTTGTAAAGGCCCAGCTACAATGGGGAGCGCAACGGCGCATTGCAACAGCTTTTGACAGTTAGGCCATATATTTTATGTCAAAAGCTGCCGCAACGCGCCGTTGCGCTCCCCATTGTAGCTGGGCCTTAAGATGGAACAGCGCCACTTTTGACATTCACAGCGACAACACTATCGCGCTGTCAAGTGTTAAACTCATTATTTAACTTTTCTTCAATTTTCATTTGCTTTTGGAATGTATACACTTATGCGATTTAGCTCTTCCATGGAATCAACAATAAAGTGTATATAGAATAATTTGAGCATTTTTTTTTCAAATTCGTTGTCATTTTTGTGTTCTAAGTTCTGATTACGAGCTAAATTCAATAAATTTCAATAAATTTTCGAAATCGCGTGGTTTTACTTCATTATTTCAGTGTTTGTGTGGATTATTTGGGATGATCCATCTTACAAGCCATTTTTTTAAATTGCAAATTTTCGATGGATTTTGAAAATAGGCCAAATATTTTTTTATAGTCAATCAATAATAATCAGTTCCTAGGGCAAAGTTGAAGCCTTTTAGTTCCTTATTCGAAAGATGTCTTTGGATCCGCGAAAAAAAAATAGAAACTTATACAAGTTACGACCAAAAAAGGAACGCGTTCCATCTTACAAGCCTTTCCTCTACTAATGACTCACCCGGCCGTAAACTAATAAAAAGGGTTTAAACATAAGGCTTGTTTGCGACAAAATCTGGACACCCCTAAATACGTATATCTCTGGAAATACTTCATGAACTCGTGAAATATTTCGCAGACTGATGAACGTATGTCTGTTTATAGTGTAAAATCAATTTTTATTGATACTACAAGCTTTTAAATCGGAAGATGGCGTCAGATCTGTCAGTAAAAAAGCTTGGTTTTTTTTTCATGCTCTGTCCATAACGTTCTTAAATCTTTCGATACACGTTTGACAACAGCCAGGACGGCTGGGAGCGGAACAAAAACAGATTTCAGGAACCACCAGAAGGACGCTAAGTTGAAGCAAATATTGCAGAAGAGACCAGATCTTTCGGTACGTACTGTGGCTGGAGAAATAAACATGTCCCCAACTTTCGTGCAAACTTCCAAGCATCGACAAGGTATGAAGTCGTTCAAGGTGAAAACTGTACCGAACCGTAATGATAAACAGAATGTGACGGCTAAAACCCGGGCTCGGAAGTTGTATCGCGAATATTTGACGAAGTTTTCCTGCGTGATAATGGACGATGAAAATTATATGTTGGAAGACTTTAAACAGCTTCCCGGAATGTCTTATTATACTGCCATGTAACGGAACGATGTAGAGGAGCATTTCAGAACGAAAAAAAGGCCAAGTTTCCCAAAAAATATTTGGTTTGGCAGGCAATATGAAGCTGTGCTCGAGCAAGCCAATGCTTCATCACTACCGGAACGGTAAACAAGGAAATATACCGTGAAGAATGCCTTAAGAAGCGATTGCTACCATTCCTACGCAGCCATGACGCTCCCTCGCTATTCTGGCCTGATTTGGCATCTGGCACGCCAAAGATGTTTTGGAATGGTATAAGGTGAAAGGTGAATGGAGTCTATGTTGTACCGAAAGAGACGACTCCACCTTACTGCCCGGAGTTGCGACCTATCGAGCGGTATTGGGCTCTCGTGAAGAGAGAACTCTCTCAATATAAACAACAAGCTACAACTATAGACACATTTAGAATATCTTGGGCAAAAACAGGTAAATCGGTTGCAGAGAATTCTGCACGAACCCCAATAGCTGGAGTAAACTAAAAAAATCTTAGTTTCTTCATGCAGCCTAATTAAGTATCTGTAATTAGTCTCAGTTCTATTGAGCCCTGCAGTCGATGAAAACAGTGAGGCACTCATGTTACTTTCTTTTAAAAATAAAGAAGCAGATGTGTGCGTTGGTCGAAAGATCATTTAGGATTACCTTTGTATGGGTCCCCTCACATTGCTCAATTCCAGGTAATGAGATGGCGGACTCTCTGGCAAAGGTGGGCGCACAAGAAGCCGAGATTTTTGAAAGAAGAATTTCACATGATGAATTTTTCCCATTAGTACGTCAGAGTTCTCTTCAAAGTTGGCAAAACGATTGGACAAGTAATTCTCTTGGACGGTGGTTACATTCCATTATTCCAAATGTTTCGTCGAGATCGTGGTTCAAAGGTCTGGATGTAAGTCGCGGTTTCATTCGTGTGATGTCAAGACTTATGTCCAACCACTACCCGCTAGATGCACATCTCTACAGAATTAACCTCGTCGATAGCAATATATGTAGGTGCGGAACCGGTTATGATGACATCGCTCACGCAGTTTGACATTGCCCGGATAATGATGCCTCCAGGACACGACTATTGGATACCCTAGTGGCCCGAGGTAGACAACCCTTCCGAGAGGTAAGAGATGTGTTGGGAATGCGTGATCTTCCCTACATGCAAGCGATTTATGAATTCCTTTGTTTGACTTTCACTTTTTTCAAACACTATTTTTTTTTTAAACTTTTTTGAGCGTATTAGTAGAACGATTGTGATTGGGAAACAAGGAGAATTTAAAATTAACACTTTTATTTTTTTTAAAGTGATCAAATGAAGTGGTAATTGCAAATTCTCCTAGTTTCCCAATCCTTTGTTTGTCTGGTCTAAGAGTGTAATGTCATCACCCTCCTTCCTTCCACTGTAGTAAATTCCCTGCCATTGTGTCCAAGTTAAATTATCCTTTTGTTTCCGTGCTACTTGTACCTGCCCCGCAAGCCGTGGTCACCCATCTCAGTTCCTGAAAGGGACCGAGGATTTGGTAGATGTCGCAACCAAAAGCAGCAAATAATGGCTTAAATAAGTTACCTATCTAGCCCTTTTCAAACGATAATGTGACCCATTAACCTCGAGCTAGCCACGAGTAATTGGCATTCCACTTTCACTAACATCGAAAAATAAAATTATACAACACAACAATATTGAATATCGGCTCCGTAAAGTGTTATACACGCCTGAGCCTAACAAACAAACGAACCGATTAAAAAAAAAAGCATCTGTAATCAGTTTAAGATGACTAATAATGCACAATTAAATAAATAAAACATGCATCTTGGACTGAACGAACAGCAAATTTGTTTTTCTCCAAATTTAATCTGTCCAGATTTTGTCGCGTACACGCCTTAGCACGAACGAATATGTGTGTTAAATTAAAGCAATTTGTTTAATAACTATAGCTACTTTGGTGCTAATAAATCGTTTTGTTTGGCACAACCTAATTTTAGAGGTCGCATTATATTGCATCCAAACAGACTTAAATTTACTTAAATCATTTTAATTCAAGGTCTTTACCATAGAATTCAGCAATCTCATCTGACATTTTTATCGAATTAAAAAACCGTCAAAAAAATTTAATAATCGGTATACCTGGCAACACTGTTTGCACGAATAAATTCATTTCATTGCAAAGAAATAACCTCATCTCGATTTCCAGTAAACCATCTAGGAAGGAATCAACTGCTGGGCCTATTCCCCAACAACCCGCTCTATGCCAATCGCCGAATTGCGCCCAATTTCCCCGTAACTGATTGGACTTAAAAATGCAAATGAATATTGAAGGCTCTTAGTGTCTATTCGATACGTGCCGTGGCCGAGTACCGCACACGTCCAACCTGCCATCCTGAAGCCTCATTCGCCTCGTATGCGGCCAACCCAGAACAGCAGATTCTCACAATGGCCGATAATGCAGCTCTAAAAGTGTGCAGCACTGATCCTCCTGCTTGGGCCGCGGCCATCATCAAGCCTCCGGAGTTAATTTTCGTGAAAAAGGATTATTACATCAATTCGCCGAGGGGCCCTTTTGCGGGAACAATTATAATTACGATGATAATTGTCGCTGAGCCTTTGCCAGTCGCGTGACGTTTATGGAAGAGTGCACGACCGCCGAGCGTTACTCATTGGGAGAGTAGAACAAAAATTACCTCAGTCCTGATGGCCGTGCACATCCGCAGAGCAAGGCAGTAGGCTCGATAATCTCGCACGCCTCGCTTGCAAGCAATAACAATGAGCCACCAAGGACGATTAGCGCGTTTGGGTCGGTGTGGGCGAGGACAATTTGCTCCTTACCGTCGTCGGTCGACCGTTCATTGGTGGCACTATGATCGATTAGTGTGTTTTTGGATTGGAATCATCGGACTGGGGGAGTAATTTGATAAATTCAAACTTAATTAGCTATTGTTTTGTGAAAGTGGGCCTGTCTGAGCGTCAGGACGCTTGCCGAGAGCCGATCTAGACGGTTTTCGTTCTGCTGGGCTGCCGTGCGGAGGGCTTAATTAAAAATGTAAATGCTATGCGCGCTGTGGCTGTGTGTGTGTGGGTGCGATGGATGGTCGTTTATCGGATTGCGATCTGTAGTAAACGATTCGGTGGATGGATTGCAGCAGAGCATCGTCGTGTAAAGAACAGTCCGGGTGTTGTGGGATTTTGATTGTCAAGCCACGCGCGGCAGATTGTGACAAATGATGGCCGAAGATTGACGGATAATTAGTTTTTGCTACGGGATGCGGAATGCTAATCGTTTGGAAAGTTAATTTAGCGGCGGTTTGGGTAGCAGCTGGATTACACGGTGACCTTTAGACGAGCGAATCCGATACCCTTCTGATGAAAAACTCGTTTCACATGCGACAACACAGTCAACTGTCAAAGGACTTCTCAAATCACGCCAAACCAACCTTGGATTTAATTCATCAATGATTTTATTCGGTAATTCTATGGTACTATCAGTTTACAATTCTTTTGACACAAAATATATTTCTCCATCCGCTAGGCGGTAAGGGATGATCTCAAATCCAACTAGGTATCTCTATTGAAACAAAAAAAAGTGAAAACAAATCCTCTCTGCTGTTTGTAGTTCATTAGAATAACATCTTTCTCTCTCTGTTTGTTCACCTAAAATTTCTCATCAAAATAGAAGCAAAACACTTAACGACTAATAAGGATAAACATCTGTCTCTGTCTCTATCTATCTTCAAATGAACGCCAGTTTCAGCAGGTTGCTGTGGCGTGATGGCGCTTCCACGGGAACGGGGTTTTGGATTATCACAAAATTCCACTTCCTCATCATCCGGCTTCGGGGGGGAGAGGGTCAGGACGACGGAACCTTTGCAGCTCAAGTGGCGGCACCTCCGCCGCCTCCCCTATCTTGATCGGTGTCCATTCCGGTGAGCTCTAGCTCCCGCTGGTCCCGTTCCTTGCACAAACGGTGGGCCTTGCATTTATCGTGATGGTTTACAATTTCCAGCCGGAAGTTCGAATTTCCTTCGACGAACGATGTGCGAATGTCCGGTATGTCGTTGCTCCACCGTCGACAGAAGGCACAGTACATGTAGTTCTTTTCTTCGTCGTACTTAAGCCAATCGAATTGATCTAGCCAGTTGGGTCGGAAACGGCCGCCCTTCCGGGATGTTGAGGTTGTGGAAGTTCCGGAGGGATCTCGTCCACCGCGGGACGTTTGGCGGGGTGTTTGAGGTTTCGTGTGCACCGGCGAGGGGCGGATCATCTCCTCCAGGAGTGACTCCTCGGCGGTTGCACTGGCACTTGTGGATCCACGGTTTGGTTGTTGCTGTTGTTGCTGCTGCTGCTGCTGCTGCTGTTGCTGAAGAAGGTAACGGTGCAGATTCGTTGGGTTGCTCCAGTTAGAAAAGGTCGGCGGAGCAGCCGCAGCATTTGAAATAATCGATATTGTACTTTGGGCTAGCTGCAACTGATTTTGTACGGAGGATTGCTGTTGCTTCAGTTGTTGCAGTTCAGCCAGCGACGTCAAGAAGTGGTGTTGCTTATGCTGGTCTTGAGTGGTGGGTTGGGCGGAGGATTCCTCCTTGATGGCAGTTATAAGCGTTTGGGCCGTCGTTATCGTCGTCATCGGTTTACCGCCGGTGGACGTCGACGGCGATGGCTGTGATGAAGAAGTGTTAGCGATCGCTTTGCCTGCCAACGGCGACGACGATGATGATGACTCACTTCCCCAAACATTTTTCTGTCAAACATAGGAAGGGAAGGATATTCATTGTAACAACAACAATTGTCTGTGTGTGTGTTTCGCTAGTTATGTGTTCTCTTGAAAAAGTGATCTCAAGAAAAGCTTTTACATCTACCAACAACTGGAGGGAGCAATGCTTTGCAGCTTTGAAACTTGCTTGCAATACGATACGGGATGCGTTGGTGTTTTTTTTTTGAACTATTACTATTTCGCAAAAGGGACAATGAACACATTGTTTAGATTTTTTCTTTTGACAGTCGATTCTTGTTACGGGACTACTTTGCATCAAATGAAATTTTGATCGATCCGCATCAATTCCTTCATCCTTCGAATGAAATGACAAGAAAAATGTTTGTTTTTTATTTTTTTTTTTAGTTTGTATTTCGATTTGAACTCACGAGACGATTTTTCAGTCACTAATCTTTATCATTTTTGCACTTTCGATTGCCGATGACAGTTGACTGTATTTTTTTTTTGCGTATTTGCTTTCTGTGATTGTAAGCAATAATTGGGTAGTTTAAAAGACCGAAATTATATAAAATATGCTTATTTCGTTTAAATATGGAACCAAAAGAACCGGCTCAAAGAAAAAACCTAGACAAAGTTCCAATTGATGAAAAAAAAAACAGAAAACTTATTTACAAACCGAACAAAATGATAGGGGAAAAACTGAACAGAGAGATTAAGAAAACAACAAAAGTCATAAACGAGTTACACTGTCACCAGGATAGGGAAAGAGAGAAGTAGACTTAGTACTGAGATATGTTAGATGGCGTATTTACGTTGTTTTGGGGGAGGAGTTACAAAGCAATTAATGTATGAGATACAGTAGGAGCGCAACAACATACAAAGGAATTTGAAAGGAATTTTATAAAACTTACCGGCAATAACTCTGGATGTAGTGGGTGATGGCGGCTGGGCAGGTCGGAGTACTCCTGCTTGATCTGACTGGCGAGCGAATGCATTGGGGCCGGTGAGCTGACTTTGAACTCATCGTCTGGCTTTGGACTTAGCTTGATACTACTGTGTGATGACGCCTGTGTTGGGAAGGAGAAGACGATTCATGGGATTAGAGGTCGGTCATTTGATAGTCTGCTTGTTCTTTTTATGGTAATCTATAATCAAAAAGTACCGGGAATTTGTGAATAAAACCTTTTTTAGCAAATTTACAAAATCTACCCAGTCTTGACCCAGTCATCCATGTACTTTTGATGATCTTTAACACATCGGCTGAAAATTTCCCGGTCTAACGATGAAAATAAATTTTTGTTTAGTTAAATTGGGCTTTATTCTCTTTCATTATTTTTTAAGGTCTGCGAATAGATAGTAGTCGCTGGAGGCCAAATCTGGCAAATACACCTGGTATGGAACCAACTCGAAACGCATTTTGTGCAATTCAGCGAAGACAACTTTATCAAGAAGACTGGCAACTCTGCCAAAAGCCAGGCGACAGTAACCGCACACAACTCTACGCATGTGTGCGTGTCAGTTCATCAGGACACACACACACAAATAGATACAGCAACTGCCAATATTTTTTTCGTCTTTTGTCGCTTGAGCCAGCGAGTAATCCTATTTCACATTTGAGAGAATCAGATTGATTTAAAATTGGAATAAAACATTCGAGATGGGCTACAAACAGTGCAGTGTATGCGAAATGCTGACATCCACTCTTGAAGAACATTAAGGTTGTGAGTATATTTTTCACAAATAATGAGTGTAATATTTTGCTTTGATATCTATTGGCGACTTCTTCCAAATCTCGAAGAAGACCCAAGGAGAAATCTTTAGATGCACCCGCACCAGCTGATCAATCTGAACACCAGAGGAAAGCAACAAAATCAATTGAGGTGACTTCTTTCAATGGCAGTCAACTTTTAAAGCATCGGTTTTCAAACGGGGCCAAGTTCTCCATCCAGTTAACGGTGTCAGCCAATTGGTTCCTCTGTCTAGACACAGTGGTGTTGCAAACAAAACCAGAACAGGATTCATCCGAATCACGGAGCTGACAGTATATTCTGTTTTTCTTGATTTGACTGATTTTAGGCTTTATTCAGGCTGAGTTGTTGATAATTTGTTACAGCTATTCCGATTCGTTGGCTTACTGCGACCATGCTCATAGTTTATCGTGTTGCTGTGATGCGAAGTAGTACGATGTATTTGCACGATTTCCACTAACATTTGCATAAAAAAATTGGATGAAAATTGCCGATTTTTCATGGGTTTACCTAAATTTGACATCGCTATCAGTCGAACTCTAACCGTGATGGCAAAAACAATGAAGCAACTCCGTTCAGAAGTGTGTGCCTTCAAAGAACGGCACCCCACCGCGTCGAAAACTGACATCGTGCGGCACTTTGTGGACGCTGGATACGCCCGTTTCGTCATCTACAACATCTTGGCACTATTAGACAACAATCAGAGAATCTAAAGAAAACCCGGTTTCGGACGGCCGACGACCCTGAGCGACAAGCAGTCCCAAAGGATGCTGAAGAGGAAGACCGAGCAATAAGTGGCTACACCGGTGCGTGCGCTTTATCAGGAGGTCGGTCCAACCGGCCAAACAGTGAAAAAGTACCTGGCGAATATGAACATACATGTCAGGAAGCGGAAGTGGCGTCCACTGCTTTCGGAGCTGCAGGCAATGACGCAGCGGCAGCGACTGAAGAAGATGGACAACTCGATTCGAATCGCGACGTGGCGGTGGTGATGGACGACGAGACCTATCTCATCCTGGATGGCAACTACTGGCAGGGCACTTCGTATTATACTTCCCCCACGAAGGAAGTGAGCTCTGAGGTGAAGTTCATTTCACACACCAAGTTCGAAGCCGCTCTTTTTTCGCTCCGTACTGGCCGTGAACGGGGAACGATTTCAACGATTTTATCTCGAAGTTCTCTGACCTTCTTGTGAAGCATTCAAGGTGTTTACCACATTTCAATACGTCACGAGCAATGAATAACATTATGGTCATATGAATGATTTTTGAATGGACTGCTTCTTTGGTTCGTCAGTGATTATCTCTTGAATTTCACGGAACTCTCTCCTAATATTCTACAAAGCTCTTTGCTAAAATCCGGAAAAGTTTCCGCATGATCTTCTTGGCCGTCATTTCTGATGTTCTCAAAAATTCACATCGCACAACCTAACTTAACCTTCCAGAAACTTTTGGTATTTTTTTTCCTGAACTTAGTTACTTTCTTAACCCACCCTGAACTGCGAGGAAAATTTTCCAAAACTTTGGGAAAGTTTTCTCCAGAATTTATTGGTAAGTCTTTTTAAATTTGCGGGAAGTTACTTCTTGAATTTTTGAAAAAGTCCTCTTCTGAACTTCAGGGAAGTTTGTTCCTGAATTTCTAAGAAACTCTTCCTTAAACAACTAGAAAGTACCCACTATATTTCTGGAAAGCTTCTTTCTATATTTCTCAAAAAGTATCTACCTGAACTTCTGGAAATTCCAGAACTTCGAGAGAGCCTCTTTCTGAAATTCTGGAATGTTCGAAGGAATCTGGGTAGTTCCAATCCAAAAGAGAAGATTCCTTCGGTACTTCTGGGCTCTCATGAATTCCTGAAATTTTTGAGAAATTCCCTCTGGAACTTATAGGTAGTGCCCTCTCTGGTAAGATTCTTCCTGAAATTTGGGGAAGTTTTATCCTTAACTTATTCTTTTTAAATTTTTGATGAGTCCCATCCTGTACTGCGAGGAAAATTTAATCGAGACATTGGGAAAGACAAGTTCCTCTGTAGAATTTCTTGGAAAGTTCCTTTACATGTTGTTCCTGAATTTCTGAAAAAAATCTTGTTCAAATGAGTAAGAAGCACTCCCTACGCTTCTAAAAAATCTCTTTCTGTTTTTTGGAGAGGTTTTTTTCCTCAAGTTTGAGGAATCCAGTTTCTGAAATTCTGAAATATTCTCTTCTGAACTTTGGAAAAACTCTCTAGCACTCCTGGGAAGTTCCAACTAAACTTTTGCGAAGTTTTTTCCTGAGTCTCTGGAATATCGTTTCCTACAATTCAGAGAAGTTCTCTCCTGAACTTCTAGGACGTTTCGTCATGAGTTTTGTCGAGGTGTGTTTCTGATTTTATGAGAAATTATAGGTTGTGCCTTCACTGGTTGGTTTCTTCCTGAACTTCGGGGGAGTTTTTTCCTAAACTTTTTATAAATTCTTGTCCTTAAACATCTTATTGAAGCTCTGAGAAATCCTCTCCAGTTTTTCGAGGAAGTTTTCTTCTGAACTTCTGGGAAATATGATCTTGAACTTCGGGGATGTTTGGTGATTTTTTGGGATATTCCTATTGGAACTACTAACAAGATCTCTCCAAACTTCTGAGAAGTTTCTGTCTGACCTTTGGAGAAGTTTTTTTTTCGAGAAAGTCTCTTCCTTAACTTCTAGAAAGTATTTTCCTGAAGCTCTGGGTAGTCCCCTTCTGAACTTTTTTGGATTTGCCCTGAATTCTGGGTAGTGTCTTTCTATACTTCCTTGAATTCAGGACTAATTTCATAAATCACTTAACTGGAGGGTAAATTTGCAAATGTACTGAAATTATGCGTTTAGACATACTTTAAAAACAAAATGCAGAGTTTTAAGTTTAATTTCAATAGCTCATCACTTTTATTGTTCTTCTGAGTCTCGTTGTGATATCCGACTGGGCTTGAAAGCCAATGTTCGGTTTACAAAAGTAATAGTATTCAAACGGAATGGGTGATCCAAATGAATGGAGCACTTGATCAATTTCCTACCCCTTCTGGTTGACATTAGTTTTTCTAGCTCAGCGCCATAATAGCTTCTGCCGATGTCCACATTTTTTTTAATCAACTTGATGATCCATTTGAACTCAATTGGTTTCGTTATTAATAGGTTGTTTTTAATCGGTTTTTTTTTATAGGTTTAGACTTTGTTTTTTCTAAAAGTCAATTGTTTTTCTGCCAATTTATTTGCAAAATGAAATAATTTAGTGTATTTATAACCTGCCAAATTACCTCTAACTGATGACAAACGCGCTTCAAAACAAACTCTTACTCGAAAAACTGTGACAAATCAGTCACTAGTTTCCGAGCTGTCGATTGAGTTGACCAATCCGATATGATTTCGTCGATCTCGACATCTGTAATAGCAAAATAGATCTGTTGATCAAAATAAAGGTAGACTCGACTGCTATAATTGGCCCCATTGTGTCCGAAATTTAACGTAAACATGTTTTATTGCCATCCTATGACGACATTCTCAACAACCATCCTAGTTTCAATATCTTGACTGAACCCACCGATGGCTGTCTGAAGAAATGCTCCTTTAAATCAATGTGTTTGAAGCGACAATTTCTGCGGTCAGATCTGACAAACTGAATGCAGCTCGGACTGTTCATTTGCTCTCTCATGACAGTCAGCAAGCTCCGAAACTAAGTGTCACGCAACTCTGCCTTCGACTAACCCACGATACAGCTTCACCGACATAATGGAAGACATAACCGGCTGAAGACCATTCTGTACCGTCTGACTAATTTAGCGTCCAACTAGTCAACAAATATTCCACCATCGTTGCAACAAACAACAACCTACTTTGCCACTCCCTTCTTTTCATTTCATTGGCGTTACAACATTACCAAGTCAAAACCTCGTCTACAACTTTTCGCCAATGTACTCGATTCATAGCTGCTTCTCACTGTGTGGCCGGCAGCTAGGAGTCTTGGCTCAACCCCGCTCGGATCCAGTGAATCCGCAGCAAACATCTCCAATATGGATCTCCGTGGTGCCCGCTTTCAATGACAAGCTATCTCTTCTAAAGAATAGCAATTTTCTTCTTCTTCTTGTTCTTCTTCTTTCTGTATTAAGGCCTAAGACTGATTCACTACCGGAGGGAACCACCTCCACCCAACATATCTCACTCATCAACACTTTAGCCGTGACAAACGGCTTACTTCCCTTCCGATGGAAGGCGTGACCAGAGATTTTTTCATCTCAGAAAAATCACATCGACTCCGGCTGGGATTGAAACCAGCCCCACTGGGATGCCGAGTAGTATTCGTGTTCTGAGAGCGACCTCTGCGTATTGATTAACCATCAAACAAATACCCAAAAGGGTGTTTGAGTGACAGCGACGATAGATAAACCAGGCTGAAGACTTCGATGATAAAGGAATAAAAAAAGGCAGTCATAGTTACCACTACCAGCAAAACTAGTTGGTGACGGCATACCCATTATCTACGGCAGCAATGTCGTAGACCGTATTAAGAACCGGCTTTCTCCAGTAGATGAATCGCTGCATCCAAAAACTGCTCCTGTTTCTGTATCCTGGCAATGTTTGTGCGGCGTAGGTCCATTCTCACCTGCTTACACTCCTCCGGTAGCTGTTCGGTTTTCCAGGTTCGACTGTCAGCAGATAGACAGCTTCACCTGGCCCATATTTATGAAGCCAGCTGCGATACAATCCTTTCCAGCCGTTGTGGTTTTCTAGAATTGTTAACTTCCTCCATCGTGAGAGATGGTTTGTTCCCATCGCTTGCAGAGCTGACGTAGTCAGTCCTTCCGCTGTCTTGGTCTTCCGCGCTTGTGTCCTCTAAACCATCATTCAGCTCATGACCATCCGCCAGAATGCCACCATCCTTATCCCTACAGATTTCGACTCGTGACACAAAGCGAGATGTATTGAGCTTCTGATAGAGCTTCCACATCTTACATTTCGCTTCTCCCAGGCGGAGTTTTTTTTTATCGAAAGAGGTAGTTGCTGCGGTTACTGCTTCCGTCTATGACGATGCTCGTTCTGCCGGCTCCACCCTACACTCTTCTTCGAACCAATCGTTCCATAGGCTCTGTTCCGCACACTCGATAACGTTCTCTGCTGCGTCGTTGATGGCTGCTTTGATATTATTCCGGTAGTCCTCAACAGGGGTTTCGTCACACACTTGGCAATACGTTACTGATACTCTGCGCGGAGGCTGGCGCGATATCCGATTACTTCCGTCGTTCGAGATTGCACTATGCCGGGCAACGGTTTGGGCGCAGTTTCACCATCACCACTACCAGGTCCGAGACGATGTTAGCGCTACGATAGGTTCTGATATCGATTATGTCGGTAAATTATATCGGTCCTGGTCGTTTTGGTCGGTTCTGGTCGTCGGCCGTCCGGAACCGGGCTTCCTTTCGATGCCCTGAATGTTGTCTAATAGTGCCAAGATGTTGTAGATGCTGGAACGAGCGTACCCGGCGTCCACAAAGTGCCGCACGATGTCCGTTTTAGACGCGGCGGGGTGCCGTTCTTTAAACGCGCACACTTCTGAACGGAGTTGCTTCACGGTTAGAGTTCGACTGATAGAGCGGTCAAATTTTGTCTGCTGACTCATGGGTTACTATGATTGATGCTGCATAGGTAGTTTTGTTAGTGCGGGTTAAGGTAAACCCATGAAAAATCGGCAATTTTTGTCCATTTTTTTAATGCAAACGTTAGAGCAGGTAAAATAAAAATAGTGTAAATGCTGTTGTATTGCGAATACAGTTACTGTTTCAACTGGAGATCTTAATTTTGGATCTCCAGGATATTTAAAAACTCATAGAATATCTCAAGATTATATAATGATCTCTGTTGGTCGTCCAAGATCTTCCTTTAATATGATTGAATGCATGTCGTAACTTTGTATAGCAAAAAAAGCTACTGCTCTAACTGCTTAAATTTTTTTTTAAATTCTGAGCTCCAGGACAGTTTGGGCGATCTAGCAAATCTCAAAATATATTTCCTACATTTTTGAAACATTTCTATACCAATCAGAAAACACCAAAATGCTTGTATAAAACGCTTGGAAAAAATCTATACCTTAAAGCGTCAATATCCAGTGGAATGTTAGGCCGACCTTAATAAATTAAACAAACTGAAAAAGTTTTATTAAACACCTAACAAACAACGATGGAGCACGCCTACGCACCGCTGGCTGCTGTTCGACTAAGATTGCTATACTTAGGTACTACCAGCGCAAAAGTGGGCAAAAATGGATCCAAAATCCCATTAATTTAGACGACGCAGGGTAGGAGTCCTGAAAAATAGCTTATCTTATGGAAAAAAGGCGGGGAATCCAATGGTGTTGGTTTCATTTAGAGTTGATCATAGTAAGTGTCCCCTTTTGCCCATTTCTCCCCTCCTTTTGGATGCAAAATAGAATTATTACCCAAGAACTAAACTTGGTGCAATTATATTGAACCCAAATGCAGTGTAAATTTGCAAAAATAGCTGAAGAACTGTAGGGAACAAATTTTACTTTGATCGGATGCCAGGAAGTGGTCAATTTTACCCGATTTTCCCTTACACATGCATTAACTCATATAACATGTGGTTCGGAAGATTGGCGCCAGTAATATTGCTCTTAGTTGTACTGATCTTACGTAAAAATGTCCGGAAAAGCGAATGATGATGGTTTCGTTTAGGGTTGACCTTAGAAAATTGTCTATTTTACCCGATTTCCCCTCATACTTGAAAAACTTCATATACCATGCTGTTTTGAAGATTGGCACCAGTAATTGCACTGTACTTACTGTCTGGAAAATCGAATAGTGATGGATTTGTGTTGGGTTCACCACAGTAAATTGTCTATTTTACCCGATTTTCCCAGCTGCAGCGAAAAATGTATATAGGAAGTACTAGCACACCGGTCCCAAGCTCGATCCCAAGCTTAATGATTCGCCCCTAATAACGTAGCTCACACCAACACACCCTCAAATGTTCTGTCAAAATAACACAGCGAATCAACCAAAAACAAAGATACTAGTACCGAAAGGTACCGAAAAGCGCAAGAGTGTATGGAAAGGTGCCCCCTGAAAGGTTTACTTCGGACCTAGGGGTTCAACAACAGTGAACCCATTTCAAATCACTAGTTTCATATTGATTGTTGGTACTGCTAAACAAGTTACCAAAGTTGCTGTGAACGCCAAGTGTCAAAGTGAAGTGTCAAACTGTATCTCTCTTGTCCTAGGCTGCAACAAAGTTGACGGGAGCTTTTTTGCCATGGTTATTGGTGTGACCTAGGCTGCGCTCAGGATACGTTTTTGTGATGCTTTAGTTTCAAACGAGTGAAGTATCTTCATTATGGGCTCGGTTGAAAGCAGGGATGCCAATGTTCCAGTTTAAACTGGATTCTTCCAGTTTTTTTTACCTGATCCAGTCAAAAAGTTAAATCTAAAAATCGTCCAGTTTTTCTAACTTTTGTCCAGTTTTCTCCAGTTTTTTTTTTCTAAAGAACCATGTTTAACCTTTTTTAAGAATGTTGAAAGATTCTTATTCCCTTGAAAGACTGCTATTTGTAGTGTTTTTTTTCTCCTTTTAATAGCCCAGACCTGTTTGGTCAATTTCAGCCAAGTGTTAAGTGAAATTAATACTTAACGACGGTTACGCTAAAAAAAAAACAATTTGATTAGCTTTATCATGCAAACCAACAACTATCTACACAGGTGAAGGCCCAAAAAGAAGTGATTAATAGCGCAAACTGGACTCAAACATTTATTCCTGCCTCACTAATAAGTTCAGCGACTTGTAGATATTCATCTTAATTTGTATTTCTGAGAGCATTTTTACAGATTACTTTTTTAGAGAGCAGTCGAAACTTTCGTCTTATCCCAGAGAATTTGTTAAATTCTAAAGAAAATGAGTAAGGTTTTTTTGCACATTACAAGTACTACAAGTCTGATCAAGTTCCATTTTTCTAACGTGTCCTTTGTAGCCGTGTGAAAGGTTCTAATTCTTCCGATAGCAATCGTTTCTATACCCAAAAGTTAAAAAGGTGGTAAAAAATGCAATTGCAGTTTTTGTAACCATATCTTGAGAAATCCGCATGATTCAGAAAACGCAATTTTGCCCAACATGATCCACAAAGCGTTTTATGGTATAAATAAAGCCATGCAAGTGTGTGCAAGCGTTTGGTAGCACACAGATTCCTCGAAACAAATTTATCGCTGAGTGCTTAGTGGCTCAACAGTCGAAGCAACCGTTGGGTCTTCGTTCATCCGTCAACAACTATTCAATATGGGTGAGACAATATCACAGAATGCCGCAACGCCATTAGCCACTGTTAGAATTCTGCTGTCAAGTCAACGTCAACATCTAAATTAGGGTGAATCCGCTTTTGTAAACAATGGCTTTCGTAGTAATTTTCTATTGAACAAAAAATTACAAATACAAATTAAGCACTCTTTAAGGAAGAGCAACTTTATTTCTGTCCGCTGATATATTCAATTTGAAGGAATGGTGTTCAATTTCCGATAAATTAGCAGACAAAGTGTTTGTTTACAAAAGCAGATTCGCCCTAATCAAATGTTGGCGCTAAAATGTTTTATTTTTATTTTCCTCGTCATCCACTCCGCTATCCCTCTATTCAAGTTTGCCCTTCTTTATGAAATGAATGCAAGTGTGTGTGAGAGACATTTGCTTCATTACTGTATCGCCGAGTGCCTCGACAATCGAAGCAAGTGTAGGGCTTTTATTCAACTATTTTCATCTTGTTAAAGTTGCTGAATGGTTACTATCTAGAGCCATGACGCAGGCAGCCTCGGTCCGAATCTTGGTTGCGTATCGTGATCATTTTTTTGTGAGCCATTGAATTTCCAGACTCCAATCTTATACTCAACACAAATTCACTGCACAACTTCACTCACATATTGAATTTTTCAAAGCGAATTGATGTGTTGCCTTTTTGCCCACGACCAATTTTGCATTTTTTCCTCCAAGTTACGATCCATTACGAGAAATGAAACAAAATCATGTGAAATTGCAATACAATCTTGCATTTTTATTTTGGCTGTATAGTGGACAAATTTAATTCATAGTACCAAGGTTCCAATTTATTTTGATTAATTATTTTGAAATGCTGTTTTCCTTTGTCTTCAGGTAACTCAAAATATTCTGTTTTCCATTCTGACATTAATTCAGTTTTGAAGTTTATGAAACAGTCACCTACCGTAAGAGGATGGTTCTCCTGTGTTGGTCTTGAAATACCTTATTTGACTGCAGCATCAGCTCTATCATTTCCTGATAGAGTGATGTGACCTGGAATCCATTGTATGACCAACTCTTGGAAGTTGTTATAATAAATCAAAGAAAAAAGTGTTCCTGTAGGGTAGCTATCATAAATCTTATTATTCAGTAATTTGAGGCAGCAACTCTGAGAATCAGTTATATATTTGATAGCTTCTATTATCGCGACTAATTAAGCGTTCATAACAGAAAAAAACGGGAGTTAGTCGATAACTAAATGCTGTTTTATTTTTACTATTGTAGAATCCAAATCCTTCAAAATTATTTAAGTAGGTATTTTGTATAAGATTTAGTGTTATAACTTTTTATAAATTTTTTGGGTCGAAATCGAGAGAGGAATTATTTTTACCGTTCATTGACAATTCGCATATTCTTGATAATTATATTTCATATTATTCTGACAATAACTCTTATAGTTGATAATTATAAGTTAACAATATCCTATAGTATACATACAGTTTCAACCATATGTCACATGGTGAAAGCCTAACATACTTTATGCTGAATATGTGGTTATATTCGCTTTATTTTCGCTCTATTTTATGTCGAAATGTTTGTATATAATCTAGAATATACGAAATCTTAAAATGACAATGTGATATATAGTAATCATCTCTGTTAGTTTAAAGAATTTATAGTTAAAACAATATATTTTACATAGAACATGTAAATTGGAACATGCGGCAAAAGGTTTTTCATTTTTCGGGCTTTTACTTTATTTTTGTTAGGATCCAGTTTTTTCCAGTTTTTTTTGTTGCATTCTTCCAGTTTATTCAAAAAAAAATATTGGCAACCCTGGTTGAAAGAGTGTTTAGGTTCTGGGTGGCTTGAACGAAGCGTCTATACCAGTTCTTTGACATCTCTATATGAAACACTAGTGAATGACAGTAGGCGGCATGTCCTGGACCCAAATTGGTTTGGGCCCGCTGTCAGCTGTCAAATAGCTGTTGAACGAGCCGGTGGTGGTTTGTTTTGTTTTGGTCGTTTTGGTCATGCACGAAACACAAAACCCTCTGCAACTACGGGATCGACTGGCGAAACATTAAAGTTAATGCGATTAATACGAAAATTTTGGTGCTCAGGCACACAGATGTTTTCGAAGCTAAAATACGGTAGGTTATTGGAAAAAAATGCTTTAGAGGCTTTACTGGAGATAAAGTATTTGGCAAACCGAAAGATGTTTAATTGTATTTCACATTAAGTTGTGGATGACTACAGGTTTCTATTCATTACTTAATGTCCTTCAAAAATAATTATTATCCAAATTTGCAGCGCACAACCAATCAACAACAAACCTCACGCAATGTTTACATTATTCTGACAGCTGAGCTTGCTGAGTTGTTGGCTACGCGAAAAAGACGCTCTTGCCATAGGCCTGATCTATACATTTGCGTTCTACACGGAGAAACCAAACTATCCAAAATCAAGTGTGGCAGTACTCAAAACTAAGTACTCTGATAGGACTACTATTTTGGATATAATTTTGTTCTTACTGGTTGGTAGTTTTTACTCAACCCTCAAGTATAATTTAAAAAGTCGATTTTACCCACAGCAAGGTATTTTAAGAGAAGTAAGTTTTCAATGTACGCGAGAGGCGCCTTTGCGAAACTATCCAAATCGGAGTGTTGGGCTGTCTCTTTGTTTTGGTTGAAAATTTTTGATTGTCATTTTATCAACAATGGTGGAAGAGAATTTGGTTTTGGCGTACCGTTTCTAGTGTCTAGGTTAAAATCCTAGTATCCAGTTTAAAATTTAACGCGTCCGAGGTACCTATACGTGGTATGGAGCAATTAGAGAAAATTAGGGACTCGGAAAACTACAAAAAATTAACCAGTAAGTGTAATTATTTTACTAATTCGAGTGCATATTTTTATTCTGGTAGCTTTGAAATTTTAGACATTGCTGCATTGATGAGTGTGAAGAAACCATCAACGGCAACTTCAAGGTGTTGAAGCAACATTCGCTCGGAACACAAAATTACCACAAGCAAAAAAAAACAACCATATCGCTGAAATGTCACAAGTGTAAATAACATACAAAGAATTTTCTAATGTACTCGAGAATGTTATCAAATACATTTTGTTTTATTCGAATTTATATTTTCTTTTATTGAATAAAGTGGAAGAAAGTTCACTAAAGCACATTTTCGAGTAATATTTTCAAAAAAGAAAACTCAATTTTGGATTATTTTTAGTTGATTCACCTCTAATTAAACAGTTAATTTCACTCGGCATTGAGTCTCTTCGAAATACTCAAAATTGGATACTTTCCAAATAACTCAATTATGACTGGTTTTACTTAGCTGTCAAGATGAGTGAAAATGACTTAATTTTAGATAGTTTGGTTTCTCTGTGTACGCCTGTATTTGTGATGGTTCTAATGATATCATCATAGCATGCTGTGCGTGTGACTGTCATCTTTCGTTTGCTTACTTGTTTTCACGGTTTAGATTCTTCGTTTTCAAAATGACGCGCATTGAAAAAGGCATGAATATTAAGGTTCGCGACATTTGGCGAAGCGCTTTGGAATTTACAACGTGAGTATATAATCCATCAAAATCAAGTTTGGGGAACACTGTTCTTTGGTTGAACTGCTAGAAAGAGGCAGAAATCTTCGGATCTGCAACCCTAAACTGGATTAGAAAGTGTGGAAATCTTTGTTAATACGTGATTTGGCCAACAAACCGGAAACCAGCGTCGGAATGACACAACGTATCAAGAAACGGGTCAACCTGAAGACATACAAATAGCAGAAAGTCGCCAAACAAAGCAACGCGCAGCAGCAGTTTTGCAGCGATCGGATGCGTTTTTTATGGACGACGAGACCTATGTCAAAGAGGACTCAAAAACCCTTCCAGGTCCACAATATGACTCTGCTGTCGATGAAATGTAGACGATGCAGACAGGTCGAAGTGGCGAAGTTTGGCCGAAAAGTGCTGGTGTGGCAAGCAATATGTTCCTGCGGTATGAAGTCTAATATTTCTAACATTACCGGAACAATCAATACGGGAAATCTATCGATCTGAGTGTCTGCAGAAGAGGACGCTTGACTTTGTTATCAGACGCATAGAACCTTCTGCCCAAGTAACAATTTTGGTTTTATAAGGATTATGAACAGCATGAATTAGACTTCAAGAATGCTATAAAACCATGATAAACTCAGCAAATGCTCCTATGGGTACTGTTTTGGCCGGATTGAGCATCGGCGCATTATTCAAAAACAACTCTCAATTGGTTCACGGAAAAGGGTAGAGATTTCGTTGAAAAATATATCAATTCACCAAATTGCCCTCAGCTCCAGCTTATCGAATGCTATTGGGCGCTTGTGAAGAGGGTCTTCAACAAGACTGGTAAATCAACTGATAATGTACAAGAATTCAAAAAATTGGGCTAAGACTTAAGTGAACCGTAGGAATTCATGATTTTGTGTTTCTATTGGATTTGATTGGATATCCGTTTGCCCGTTGATTCATACGTTCAGTGCAGAACTAGTTTTGTCTTTAGTAGTGAACTTGACATGAATTTTAAATGTGACACAATCCTAGCCTCTTGAATCCGTAACAATTAATTACAGCTTATAGAAAGTAATAGGCATATGTTTTTTTTTTAAATGACTACTAGGGAAACTTTGCTAAAATTTTAGTGTAACAATCCCATATAAATGATCTGCTGTCTTATACTGGGAGGCGCCTTAACTTCACGCGTCGCCTTACTTCGCTGTATTTTGGTCACCAATTTAAAGTACATGCATTGTGATTTTCAGAATCAATTTTCTATAGTTCATATGTACACTGACGGCAATACAACTAAGGCCAAAGATCAATTTTGGGGCTTCGGGGCTTGTCTTTCATTTTCCGTGAACCAACTGAGCTGAAATTTTGGCTGTAGTCGAGAAGTAATCTGTTAATCCATAATTTAACATTCACTACTTTTAAAAGTTACAAACACTGCCTTTGACAAAATGATTAGACCACCTTTTGATTTCCATAAATTTTAGGATCTGAATTTTGGTTTTTGACGATACGATCTAAATTCAAATTCATAAACATGGAATCAACGGGTGTTTTGTAGTAAGTGGTGTCTGTAAATTCTTAAGTAGTGCCTGAAAAATTATAAACATATTACAGATGAAAATTCAGGTTATTTCTAGGCTACAGCCAAATTTCCGTCTAAATTACTTCACCGGAAACTGAATGGACAAGCCTCTAAACATGACAATTTTGTTTGAAAATCGGTCTTCTTCTTTTTATTGTTTTGTCCGTCACTCTGCATCTCAATCCTAAAAAGTCTTATTAAAAACTGATTCAAAACCTCAACAAAACTATGATAAATGTAGATATCGAGTTATATGCTGAACCTCACGTTGACCAAAGGATGTACCTGCGGTTGTAATGGAAGGCGACATTCTGCCACTCAACTCAAGCTATAAAAGCTCTCAGGGCTATTTGTTTCAAAACCCTTAGAAAGAATTAACACACGAACTCAACAAACCCGTTGAAATCCCGCCCGCTTAATGCCCTAATCCCTATGCATAACATCCCCATTCCGCATACAGTTGGGTGGACATCTTCCTTCAAACTCCACTAAGTGAGCATTCACCATTCATAAAATTCTTCTGAAGTTATGCTGGCTGAGCAAAGCTGCATTTTTTATCCCCCCCCCCCCCTCCTTCCACACTCCTCCCCATCTCATCCAAGTTGCAACGAAAACGCAATGCACTTCGGGAGAGAGCTTTGGCAGCCGGTTCCCGTATCTGCCCGCATATTGATGTACAGCCGCCAAGCGGGGTACCGACAGAGGATAAAAGTTATTCATGTTTATGTAAATGTATCGCCGTTGACGCCGACGACGGGAAGTGTCGGTGGAATCCGTCGCATCCGAAACTTGTGATGTTTTACTTTTTTTTTTGCCCCGACTGTCTGCCTTTCGTGCCTGGCATTACCCGGCGAGGGCTTCGTTTTGTCATTCATAATTTGAGCGCCTTGCAGTGAGCGAGCAAGAATGGGAGTTTAGAATTGCAAAAGCATCCAAAGAGTTAGGGAAAAGTTTCGCCAACTGCTCGGCACGACACAAATAAGAATGGCTTTAATGGAATTTTAATATCTTTGTTGGTGGTCGCATAAGTGACGCTCCTGTGGCCAGTGTGCTCCAGTTTGTACCCTTCGTCCGAGTGAGGAAATTTGCATAAAATCTAAATAGTACGAAAGGTGTTGCTCACCTGCGATTCATATCCGCCCGGTCGATCGTTCATCAGGCTCGGTGTCGAGGGCAGAGAATTATCACAGGTGGACAGTTTACGTTTTTTCTTATTGTCTACCGTCATTTCTCGGTCTTCCGAGGGCGAGTAACCGCAATCGTCGGTCATCGGCGTGAGCAGATCGGCACTGGCACTGCGCTGATGTTCTCGCGCCTGCTGTTCCCGTTCCCGCTGTAGCTCCCGATGGACCTCCCGCCGGTCTCGCTCCCGTAGCTCTTCCCGCTCGCGATGTTCTTTGTCCCGCTGCAGCGGATGGTGGAGAGTATTGTTGTTATTGTTGTTGTTGTGTGTTGTTGTTACTGTTGATGGTGTTGTTGTTGTTGACACTGGTTGGAGGTGCCGAGTCGCGTCCATCGCGGGAATCACCCTCGATCGGTCGGCCCGGGTTTTCTCCGCCTCGAAGCGTACCGATCGGCACTGCTTTCGGTGAGACCTCGTACCTAAAACGGCGAAACAGAACGGCAGGTTAGCTTTTGGATGGCCAATGCCAAACGAATTCGAACTTACTTTTAAACTCTCCGCCGTCTTGAGGAAGTTCTGCAGGTTGTGCTGGCCAACGTTCACCTCGCCCTGGTACATGAAATTGAGCAGGGCACGCATTTCACTGACCTCGACGTCGCGCAGGTAGATGATCGGATGCGGGTGTTTGTTTTCGAGGAAGATCTGTTCAAAGTACGGACTGCACGCGGACAGTATCGCTTGATGTGCCTGGATGGAAAGAAGAGGAAATAAATGTGTTAGATTGGAATTTGGTTCTTTGCAGGCTGCTAGCTGAAATATTTAGA
The DNA here is from genome assembly GCA_034211315.2 of Aedes japonicus. Taxonomy (NCBI): domain Eukaryota; kingdom Metazoa; phylum Arthropoda; class Insecta; order Diptera; family Culicidae; genus Aedes; species Aedes japonicus. The sequence continues at coordinate 301,998 of JASCZW010002581.1, forward strand.
AATGAACTGGACAGTGTTGGTTGCTGATTGAACGATCGAAGTCTACACTCCACCAGCGGTGGTAAGAGTACTGCGTTTTAATATTTTTTCGTAGACATTTTTCATACGGATGACGCACAAAAGCGAACTGGCAATGGGAAAAAATGTCATGACATTTTTTGTAGATTTTTATACTGGTGAAACAAAACATTGCGGTGAAACAGTATACATTCGAATCTTTAAAATGTTTGTAACAGTCAGCAAAAACAATCCGACATTTTTTTTTCTTTCCGTTTTCTAACAACCGTGCTCACTTGAACAGTACCTGTAAACGATTGCTAAAATGCAAAATGTAACATTTCGCAGCAGACGAAAAATGTTCATTTACCATCACTGTACTCGATACTGAGGAAGCCTGTAAGTCCAAAAAGTAATAGGCCTATTTGTCAAGATATAAGATTTCCTTGTGTCTTTTTAGTTTGACAAAGTATTTCTGTTTTTTAAAGTAAATAAATGAAGTGATAGTTTAAATTTGAAGCCAGTCCACAATAAATTTCAGACACTTTTATTTCAGTGTAACTTTTGAGTTATTACACGGATCGCAACTATATGCCAGCTGAAACTCTCCACTTTATTATTATTGCATTTGGTAAAATGACGTCGAATCAAGAGGAATTGCTCAACCGCATTTTGCAAGAATTGCCGCAAAATTGTCGGTACGCGATCTTGCCAAGAAACTAAAACTACCGAAAAGTACCATGCTGAATGTTCGCAACTTGAATGTGGATCGGAATGTTGGAAGTTGAAAAAACCGAAAAGTATCCTGTGCAAAATTGACAAGGAAACATCCCAATCTTCCTGTGCAAAATGTGGATCGCAAAGTTGGAATATAAAAATCACAATGTGCAAAAAGTTAAGCAGAGACATGAAATAGAAGCGTACAAAGTGAAAAAGGAGCCCAACCTTGGAGACAAGCGAAATTTCATTACAAAAAATCGTAGTTAGGAGCTTTATACTAATTCTTCTACCGTAATGGACGATGAAACATATGTAATTGGAAACTTTCGATAGCTTCCGGGTCCGGCTTTTTAAATACAAAGAAACGCCATGGCTGATTATTTTAGGACAATGAAGGTGTCTAAATGTAGTTTTGGTCAAAAATCCACAAGTTTATCGGCACTATCATCAAGGATGTGTACGACAAAGAATGTCTGCAAAAGCGGTCGGTGTCATTTGTACGAAGCCACGACTCTCCAGTTGTGGTTTGGCCTGCTGATTTGGCTCCGTGTCCTTCCTGAAATGGTAGAGGACACAAGAGTTCAAATATGTGTTTATCCAGAGCTTCGGCCGATCAAAACAAAATTCGGCTCCGGTTAGGTGGAAACTCTTTGAAACTTAGAAGAAAGTTAACGGAATAAAACCACTAGCGTACCTGAGGATCGTGTATGGAACCTGGTGTACAACCGAAAGTTCGGAAATTTCACAGAGAGAAGGATTAACATCTCAATAAACTGTTTAACCGTTCATACATAACTCTATTAAATGGTGTATTCGATAAAAATGGCACACACATATATACTCATCAAAATTAAACTGATTATCCGATTTTCTTGAAATTTTCAGGGAATGAAGAACTACTAATAAGTTTTGATTTAAAACATTTGTTTGATTCGTCTCCCATCCCGAATGCCCGCACCTTCCTTTTCACTCCACCTATCAAATTTCGTACAACCGATTTTCCCAGTGTTTTTGTTGTTTTTACCCAAATTTCCTTCAATTCTAGCTCTGTTTTTATAGTTTTGGGATGTTTACGAAGTTCCGTTTTCATAATTGCCCAGAATTTTTCATTTGGACGAAGTTCCGGTGAATTTGGTGGGTTCATATCCTTTGGCACAAAATTGACCCGTTGGCTCGGTACCACTCCAATACGTTTCGAGCGTAGTGGCAGGATGCTAGATCAGGCCAAAACAGAGTTGATCCTTTGTGCTTCTTAATGAATGGCAAGAGACGCTTCTAAGGCACTCTTCCGTGTAAATCGCACCGTTTATTGTTCCGGAAGTGATGAAGGGAGCACTTATTTCACCACATCCGCAAATCGCCTGCCAGATTAGAAACTTCTTTGCAAATTTCGATAGTTTCTTCTTTCGAACATCCTCCGGAACATCGAACTTCGACTTGGCAACGAAATATTCTTGCCCAGGAAGTTGACGGAAGTCGGCCTTGACGTATGTTTCGTCATCCATCACGATGCAACCGGATTTGGTGAGCAGCTTCGTGTAAAGTTTCCGGCCGCGGGTTTTCGCAGTGATGTTTTGTTTTTCATTCCGGTTTGGGGCTTTTTGCACTTTGTAAACATGTAACCCAGCACGCTTCATGGTTTTCTGCACAAAACCGACTGACACCTTAGACTTTTTAGCGACATCTCGAATTGACATGTTTGGACGGTTCTTGAATTGTTGTACGACTTTCCTGGCCATTTTATTGTCCATTGGACCACTTTTACGACCACTCCCTTCCTTCCTTTGGACACTCAGACGCTCCTTGAAGGTTCTTATTACACGAGACACAGTTGTATTTGCAATTCCAAGCCTTTTAGCAATCCACCGGTGGGACGCCCCTGGATTTTGATTGTGAGTGCACAAAATTTTCTCACGGACAATTTCTTGTTTCGACGACATGACTGGAACTACTGAATGTATAACTATGAAACTTGGCAGATGTAAATAATACACTATGGATAAGATCTACTCAAATTTCTAGGTTTTTTACTCATACGATTCAAAAAAGTTGCAGAACATTCTTTCTGCGGGTGCCATTTTTATCGAATACACCCTTTATTGTGCATTGACGATCTCGAAACATTCAGATCTGCGGCCATTTTACGTACAGTGCGCTGTGATTTTCGTCTAATCAGTTCCCTGACAACACCGCACCGTACGAGTACGACCGGATCTCTTCCGGTCATCCCACGAGCAGGTGTCACGGTACCTTCGGTTGGTTCGGTACACAAAATCCCGCTTTTCTCCGAGATTTTTCAAATTTCTGAAAATAGCGCCTGGGTGCTCACCTTTCAAAAACTTTTTTATCACCACAACACGAATCTTCTTCATCGCTGGTAGGAGATAAACATCCGAATGAAAACAATCGGACGTAACTCTGGGAGTCGTTTGTATAAACATAGTGCAAAACTACACCAACACATACGTGAAGCACGTTGAGAAGCAGCACGACACCAATGTGCAAGGGAAAAAGTGTATGAGAATATATTGACACGGCGCAATGGAACCGAAAGTTCGGAATGTTACACAGAGAGAAGCGATTTACCTTCTCAATAAACTGTTTAACGGTTCATATTTAATTCTATTATGCTTAGAAATATCGATTTTGTTGAATTATGTCTAGAATTTTTAAGTGTCTGAAATTTAACGTGGACAGGCTTTATACGAATGGACGCTTTAAAATAGCCTCATTTAAGAACTGTGGAGTGCTTTGAATTCGCTTATCGTTTTCTTCCAATCAAGATTTCCATTCATTTTTTAAGCCTATCTCGAAAACAAAATTCTGCTCGAGCAACTTCCAAATGTCTTCATATTTAACCTCCATCCCGGAGCCTGCGAAATTGCAGATCTCCATAGTTGTTACGTACAACTGCATCCGCTGTACAAATTTATATTCAATCATATTTCATGAATATCCTGGAAGTCCAACAGACATTTTGAGGGATATTCTATGTTATCCAAACTGTCTTGTAGTTCTGAACTTAATAAAACATATTCAATTAATGTTCTGAAAGAACAACATACATTGTGGGATAATCATGGGATATTCAATGTTATCCATAATTAGTTCTCTATCCGATAATCTGATAATGAATGGCGACCTACCAGAAGATTCATGGAATGTGTTTGAGTACATATCGTCACCATTCATAGTATATTTAGCTACTGTTAGGACTGTAGATCCCAAATTTTGAACTCAAGGGCAATTTAGGTGACCTAGAACATCCCAAAACATCTCATTATATGTTGACTTTCCAGAAGACTTACTCAATTTGATCATATACGTATTGTTACTATGTTTAGTCCAGAAAGCTACAGTTTCAGCTAAAGATTTTAAATTTTAAACTTCAGGATAGTTTGAATAACCTATAACATCCGAAGATTATATCATAGTGTCTGTTGTTTTTCTAAGATATCCAATGAATATGTTTCTATGCACATCGTATCTTTGCACAGCCCAAAACGTATTTGTTACAAATGTAGGTCTTATGTTCTGATCGCAAGGATAGTTTGGATGACCTAAAACATGTCATATAACTGTGTTGTTAGTTATTGTGTTTCTTGACCGTCAATAATATTAATAGGGAATTTTTGAATAATAAATGTATATTTATATTACCAAACAATTACTATAACAATTGTAATTCTCATGTTCTGAACGCCAGGACAGTTTGGATTACCCAGGCCATCCCAAAATTATCTTCTTATGTATTTTTACGTTCAAAAAGACTCCCTGAATATGCATGAGTACGTGACGTAACTTTTTATAGCTCAAAGAGCTACTGTTACTACCGTAGTTTGCAAATTTTAAACTCCAGGACAGTTTGGATTACCCAGGCCATCCCAAAATTATCTTCTTATGTATTTTTACGTTCGAAAAGACTCCCTGAATATGCGACGTAACCGATGAATACAGGACGTAACTTTTTATAGCTCAAAGAGCTACTGTTACTACCGTAGATTGCAAGTTTTAAACTCCAGGACAGTTTGGATTACCTAGAAGATCACATACTTATAAAATAATGACTGTTGATCTTCCAGAAGATTAATTGAAAATGTTTGAATACATATCGTCACGTTATATAGATCCAGAAAACTACTGTTACAACTGAAGAACTTATCTTTTAAACATAAGACAGTTTGGATAACCTAGATCATCTCAGTTTACCTCATAATGTTTTTTCTTTACATTCGAAAGTAGTCACTGAATATGGTTGAATACGTAGCGTACTTTGTATAGCCAAAAAAGCTATAAATACTACTATAAATCTAAAGTTCTGAACTCAAGGACAGTTTGGATGACCTAGAACATGACAAAATTAACAAAAAAATACTTTTAATCTTCCAAAGGTTAATTTAATATGTATGAATACATAGATTGGATTAGTTGTTTATTGAAGAGTCTTTCAGCCGGTGACTGGTTCGTCTCTTGTGCGATGAATACATATCGTGACCTTAATTCGCCCTAAAACTACTGTTACATCTGTCGATCTGAAGTTTTGAACTCAAGTATATTTTGGATAACTTACAACACTCCCAAAAGATTCAAAAATGTTTATCGTTTATCAACGAGAATTTAATAATACGTATACATATGTGCCATATTCTAAAACAACGCTTTACACTATTAATAAGGGATTTATTTTTTTCGTTCAAAACTTCTTCATATTCAGGATGTTCTAGATCGTCAATTAAGTCAATTAGTTTTTTTTATTTTTCTCAATTAAAAGAATTGACGCAGAACAAATTTGGTCAAGGTATTGTAAATACACTTTTATTCAGTCGGTGATTTTATATAGCCATTTTCTGTTTGAAGTCATAGGGTCATACCTTAGGCCTGCAGGGGTTAAGGTATCATCTCCACTGTAAAGAACACGAAAAGTCAAAACCTCAGTCAGCAGTCTTGTGGTATATTTTTTCAACTTGGTGAACAGGAATTCCAGCACCGGAATTTTGTTCTTTTCGACATAGACTCAAGATTTCGCGCCAACTCGAAACGTTAAAAAGTCAAAAGAGGGCCATTGAAGTATAATGTTCTAAATTTAATCACTTGGTACCTTGTGGGACCAGTCATATGAGCCAAAAAATGAATATAATTTATATTGGACCATCTGGTCTTAGTGTGACCTCTATGGTAGTGATATGTGCAATAATCAATAGACAGCAAGTGGATTGCAAATTGGCTCACTGCATTAGAACCCCATTGGTTCCAAGTACACCATAGAGTACTCCATTCTTTCGCTTTTCGGTACTAGAACCATTGTTGGCCAGTTGTGAGTGGCCCCAACAGCATCCCTACTGTTGGTTTAGATCGGTCCACGAACTCGATGTTTTAACATATTTTTATATTCTGCTGAAATAAATCACTCACACTTGTGCATGGCCCCAACAGCATACTCACTGTTGGTTTAAATCAGTGCATAAATTTGAATAATTTTTAGGTGCATCTCTGTACAGAGAATAAATCGGGAACAGAGTTAAATATCATATTCGCTGCCGACGTCAGTTGAATTCAGCACACCGTTTACCAAAACGGATCCCGCTGCAGACGCAACCATTTTAACATCTCAGTGATTTCTCGTGGAAGTGCAGAGGCGTTCTCGGCTTCCAATAAAGCGAGTATTACGTCAACATATTTCTGCCCATCCGCTATTTGACCTGCATTCGGGCGAGGACGGCACCGGTATTGCCTTAGTTTTGGATAACCCGTGTTTACACATTGAGGATGTAGGGCTGCAAAATGGTGAGTAGACAACTGAAATGGAGCGTGCGTCCCCGCAACATAACTCTAGTCTTCACAAGTTCCTACCTCATGCATCCACGGGTCAAGAGATGACAAAGACCGCCAGCTAAAGGTTTCGTACTTAGCTGGTAGTGCAACCTGGGCGCTGTTGTCCTTCTGACTTCAGCTAGAATGAGGAGGTGCGTGCCGAGCGTCTGTTCACCAAGGAGGCGCAGCTCAAGCAGCGTCTTTTCTGGCATCCAGCGGTTGAGTAAGAAACGCTGGATCGTGTCAACTATACATAAGGTGGCAGCGCGACCTCGATCATCCATGGAATTCCCAAGTATTGTATAATAATTTTGAGTTAATTTCTTCCCTCGTGATTATGTTAGTGCAAGTTCGTCTACAATTGCAGCAGGAACAGCAAGCAGTTGAAGAATTTGTTGACTGGATAAGGATTCGTGGAGTCGCCAGTCTCTTGTCATGCGAAGACACGTGGCCTGCTGGCCGTAGTCTTCCAAAGGTCCTCACTGAGATTGACTGACCCTGCTACAACAAGCCACCACGTAGGCTATTCTCTCAGAGCAACCTGCTGAGAATAGTCCTGCAGCCATAGGTAATCCTTGCACTGATGGTGAGTTATTATCACATCACATCACATCACCAGTGTTTACACATTGAGGATGTATACTAGTCCCAAGCATCTTCTTTTGATTCTCTATGTAATAACAGCTAATCTGGCAATAAAGGGGTAGCAACCTCGGGCGGTCAATCTTGATCATGCATGCTCATGATAAGACCAATAAAAAGCAAATTAAATCCCCCCAACAATACACATAATTTGTAAACAAATTAACATAGAATTTGCTCTTCACTAGATCCTCTTTTGGTTGTTCGCTCAATTTTGCGATTGGTTGTAGATATGTCACTCGGCCAGGCGATAACAAAAGGTGCAAATCGAAATTTGTCCATCTCATTTCCAGTTGGAAAAAAATGCTAGTATTTCTTGCTATCTTATAAACAAGAATCTTATAAACAAGAATAAACAAACCCAGCCGATATTCATTTTATAAACTCTAATGTGAACTCTAATACATTTAGATAAGATAAAATTTGAGGATTGTTCTGGCTCATATTTTCATCTGCAATGCTCTAAAAGGACAAAACATGTTTCTTTGATTTCTCATTATTAGATTTTTTTTTGCTTGCTGGCGTTTTTCACGTTTTCATTAAAAACATGGCCATCTAGGTATAGTTTGTGCTCAATGCTGGAAGTTTAAACAGCATTGGCTGTGAGAGACGATTGTCAATTTTGGTTGCCAAATTATTGTTTTTGCGTCTTCCATCACAGCAACCATTACATGTCAAAAGGTTTGGATTCTTATTTATCGAACTTGCTATACTATCAGGATACTTACTTTGACAATCCCATTGTCGCAGGCAAGCGTGACATCACACAGCTTCTCATCTTCCAGGAGGGTTCTGAGCACGGTGGTCAGGTTGGACTGATGGTTGTTCCAGCGTAGGCAATACTGCTGGTCCATTGTTCCTGTGTCAGTACTGTTCCTGTAAACAAACCAGAAGTAAAAATCACGTTAGTCCAAATCGTCCTAATCACATACATTCAGTCTAATTTGCCGAGATGGGGAAAGTAACCCTTATGCCACATCATGAAAGAAACATAACCTTTTCATTATTTGCCACTTCCGCATTGTCTTTCCTTCGTCTCCGCTGGGTTGGCTTGGCAAACATGCCGTTTTCTTCGTTTCGAAAGGGCAGGTTGGTGGTTTTTCACCGGAAAACGAAAAGGCGAACCCACACATTCACACACACAACCCCTCTGGAAGGCAAAAGCCTAAGGTGGCAGACTCGAAGTTGGAGAAAATGTACGGGTGCGGTGACAAATTAAATATACCTTCTCGACCACGAAAACTCTCGAAAAAAATACACACACACCACACATACTTCCCATTTGATGTCTAGCAAGACGACAGCGATGACGACAAGAAAATGGGAACCGGAAACATTTGTTACCGAAGATTGTGGCTTGCAGTCTGCTGCAGCGCTCCCACCCTCAGTCTACACGGAGTGCATGATGATGATGGTGATGATGGTGATGATGATGGTGGTGGTGGCGATAGAAGAATGACAGAATAAGAAAAACCCTACTCATGTAGCAGGCTGATGGCGAATCAAGACCTCATCAGAACGGGACCAGACAAACGGACAGGGCGAGGACAAGGCGGTTGCCTTGAAGCAGAGTGTTTGCATATGACACTCTTCAGTCTCAGGAACATGCAATGTAAACATTTTGGCCTCCTTCAGAGTGCTTTTTGTCAACCTGCCCGTCCATCCGTCGGTCCAAAGTCCAAAGAATGACTTTATCTTCGAAAGCCATGAGCGTCGGACAGTTTATAAGACGATTGTTGGTTTCGATGACAATTCAGAAGGACGAAGGTAATTGTTTCTATCGGTCAAGTGGAACAAAGCTTAGTAAACATGATTTTTGGTTACCTTTTGATTTCGACACATTCAAGAAATCAAAGAATTGCTCAATTGTTCAGGAAGGACAAATAGAATTAAGTAGACCGAAATGTTGACCGAAACATTTGTCTTACAATTTGAGCTCAAACAATGCATATTCAACGAGTACTATTGAACTGTGCAGGTCAGCATGGTTCCTCTCACTTTTGGCCTCAAAATTGAGCCAATCCGGTTGACCAGGCGGATTAGTCTATTATCTAATAAAGTCCAATACGATCACCGTCATCATTGCCACTTGGGTGTCATTTTTGTGCGAAGCGATCTTCGTGTGACCGTCCTCTTTGGCAATCCCTTCTCATCCGAGCATTCGGCTGCCTAATATTGGCCCATAACTAGCGATGCATCCGTCGTGCGGCAAGTTGTCATAAATTAAGCGATTTTATTTTCCTACCTCTCCATTACACCATTAGACGACGGTCGAATAAATCCCGCAGCCGAAATCTAGCAGTTTTATTGTTTGGCTTTGCTGTTTGCCAGCTCTCCGTATTCGCAATTCGCACCGAAAGCTCAGTGCTAACCTTAACCTAAAAATTCAATTAAATTTATTTCAACCCAACAGCGACGCCATGCCATAACGAGAGCCGCCACGTGTGAGAGCTTAACCGAAGACTTGGGACACAATTGGATAGTAAGCTTGCCAAAAATGAGAAAACTTTCAGTTTACATAGGTACATGCGTAGGGTTCGGCTGAGGCCTTGAAGTTCGACAGCCAGAGGGTGAGTGTTGTCCGTATGAGGACAAAACCTGTCGAGGGGAGGAGGAGGGTCTGTCAGTCGGTAAATACTTGTTAGCGATAGGTTTGCGAATGAAAACTGTGCGTGGCGTGCCAGACATTTTGCACGACAGGGCACGTAGTTGATCCGGAGTTGGCTACACGATTTTGGTTCTACAGTTTGCATTGTATGAAAAGTATTGGAATCAATATTCAGGTTTGAGTAGGTTCACGTTGCACTGCACTTGTCTTTTAAAACGTGGAGCCACCCGGATGTGTTACCAACTATCAGTAAAAAACTAGCGATTAACAATTGGTTTACAACTCTTTTTTTTATGGAAGACCCATTTGGTCCCAACGACTCAGTTTCGTTAAAAGTGCAACTACCCTAGTTAGAGTAATTGAAGGGTTACTCATTTTTGATTAACTAGGTCACCTGTCAAAATTAGAGTAAACATTACTCAGTCACGCTTGTTTGTATTTTCTCAAAACTCAGTAGAAAGTGACTCAGTTATATTAAAAGCAGAACTACCCTTATTAGAGTAGCTGTAGTGTTACACATTTTTGATTAATTATATCACTTTTCAAAAATAGATTTAACATTACTAAGTATCTAATGTTAGCTGTTTTAACAATCTAAGTAAAAGCTAGTCATTTCCATTTAAATCTTATGCGCTACGACGGAGTGTTTTCAATTCTAAAATTCAAAAAATAAACAAATTGATTCAATTTGTCAAACGATGCCACCAGTTTGTTAAAGTCTTTGAAAAGCATATCAAAAGTGGATTGAATTCGGCCCTTCGATGTAAAAAAAATTGTTGATAACAACATTCAGTCGTACTGAACCACGTTTTTGGCATTGGGCAGTTCTATTATAATTACTCTATTTTAGATCCTCTATTTAGTTTCCTTATTTCAAGTTACTCAGTTTTCGTCATTTAGCAAGAAATGGAAATACGAAACTGAGTGAAAGTTACTCTATTTAGAGTAGATCTGAATGAGCGTGTACACTCTCGTTTCATTTTACTCAGTTTTTGAGTACAATTGTACTACACGCTATTTCTAAACAACCCAAATTTGAGTCCGATGGACTCAAATTCGTCGGAAGTATGGCTACACAAAAGTAAGTAAAGATGGTTAGAAGTAACACGTTGACAATTTGTAAACATCGATCGAATACAAGCCGATGTTGAATGTTTGTCATCTTACCTCTACGAACTATCTTTACACACTTTTGGGTAGCCATACGACGAATTTGAGTCCGTCGTACTCAAATTTGGGTTGTTTAGAAACAGAGTGTACCTCATTTTCGCACTCGGGAATGTTATTTAATTTTTGTTTCAAAGTGGACCAACTCAATTTTTGAATAGATCCACTTATTACGAAAATTGACTAACATTCGTGAAAGAAAAAGAGTTAGTATACAATTGTAATCTAAAATTGAGTACAATGAAACGAGAGTGTAGGGTGATCCTTGGGATGTCACAATGACGTTCGCATCCGCCAATTCAGTTTCCTTGACACTAGTATAGGGCGATATTGAATCGAGATTTCGAAAACCCGGCCACATACCATAATAAAACTAGCGAATCATTGATACACTTTAAAAGTAAACTAAACCTTTTGTGATTATTTTCTACATAGTAGAAGAAAACAGAGGCCTAAGTTCATAATTCACCGATCTCAAAACTCTTGTTTCTAGTTTCTTATCGCGGTAGCAACCACTCGCGTGGTTGTAAAGCAGATTATTGTATTATGGGGTACACAATTAACTCATCAAATTCTCGAACAACGAAGTTATTGGCGGAACAATTTAGACAAATCATCGTTTGCTGAAGATGAGTAGTTTAATTGAATTTAAATGAACGAAAATGTGTTTCCTTGTTATTTTGACATATTTTGATTGCTGCACTGCAGTACACATTTCATCTTCTTTGAACTTGATGTAACTTATAGCTCGTCAAATGTTGGCCCGTTATAATGCGAAATGTTGAAGAAAATTCAATAGAAAAGTCAAAATTCCGAGTAATTCGTGATTAGGGCCTAATATCCAATTGTAAACAATGACTTTAAATGTTGATTTTTCACGAATTACAGAAGTCATACGATATCCAAATACATCAAATGGTAGAGGAAACAGTCCTCTACCAGATTGCAATTCATAAGAGCTTATTGAGATTCGTGAGAAATCAACGTTTTAACTCATTGTTTACAATTGGCTTTTAGGTCCTAATCATAATCGAGAAACTTATAGACTCAGAAACTACTAAACCGAGTGGCGTGAAAATTTGTATGCAGGAGTTTTAGGGGCCAGGGAAGGTTCTTATAATTGTTCTAGTCCCCTCATCCCTCAGCAAGGAGGGCCTCTATACAAATGAAACACAATTTTCTCCATAACTCGAGAACTTAAAGGGTGTCCACGATGAAATTGCCACACACAAAATTGATTCGCAAAATTCGAGTTTTCATCCGATTGCCATCAAATTTTCAGGGATTGATAAATAACTATTAAACTTCATTTTACCATTTTACTCGTATTTTATTTACAGTCCATACGCAAATGCCCGCACCTTGGCCTTAACCCCGGCCATAAGATTCTGCACAACCTGTGAATCAACCGTTTTTGCATGTAAACCCATACTTTCTTCAGTCTTCACTACCTTAGGTCGTTTAAGAAGGTGCTGCTTCATAATCGCCCACTACTTCTCGATGGGGCGGAGCTCCGGAGTGTTGGGAGGGTTGAACATTTTCGGCACGAAATTGACCTTATTGTCCGCATACCACTTCAGCACGTCCTTGGAGTAGTGGCATGAGGCCAAATCCGGCCAGAAGATTGTTGGGACGTTGTGGGCCTTCAGGAGAGGAAGCAGCCGCTTCTGGAGGCACTCTTTTATGTACACATGTCCGTTCATCGTGTCCTGGGTCACGAAAGGTGCACTCCGCTTCCCGCACGTGCAGATGGCTTGCCAAACCAGGAATTTCTTCGCAAATTTGGACATCTTCTGAGTGCGGACATGCTCCGGAACGCTGAACTTATCCTTGGCCGTGAAAAACAGGTTGCCGGGGATCTGTTTGAAGTCGGCCTTCAAATATGTTTCGTCGTCCATGATGCAGCATTCAACTTTCGTCAGCATGTTGAGGTACAACTTCCTGGCACGGGTTTTGGCGGACTTGTTCTGCTTCTCGTCGCGATTAGGGGCCTTTTGTACCTTGAACGTTCGAAGCCCAGCCTTAGTTTTGGCCTTCTGGACAAAACTTCGGCTTAGGTGCAGCTTCTTAGCCACATCCCGAACGGAGGCGTTCGGATTTCGGTTGAAGGCCCCAACTACGCGGTTGTAATTTTTGGTGTTGTACGGAATACTTTTTCCTTCACTTCTGGGCTTCCGATCGGTGGTCAACCGTTCCTCGAACCGCTTAATCACTCGCGACACCGTGGAATTCGCGATTCCCAACGTTGTAGCGATGGAACGATGCGAGAGATCCTTGTTCTCGTGATGAATGCGCAAGATTTTATCACGCACGAGCTGTTCTTTCGACTCCATTTTCGCGAGTTTTGATCACAGGACTTTAAAACTTGCAGGATGTAAATAATGCACTATGAACTAAATCCACCCAAATTTTCATTAAATTCTACCCAACGGTTAAGAAGTTACAGCAATTTCATAGTGTGGCAATTTCATCGTGGACACCCTTTACAATAAAAAAAACAAATTTGGCATGTGGGGGTTTTTGGAAGCAAGAAATGTTTCTTTGGAGGTTTGAAACCTCTCATCTCTCTGAAAGGGATGGCTCTTATACAAATAAAACACAATTTTGCACAAGCAAATGGAGCCAAATTTGGCATATGGGGGTTTTTTGAGGCAGCATATTTTTTCTATGGTGATTTAAGACCCCTCCTGTCTCTAGAAGGGGGGCTCTCATACAAATGAAAGACACATTGCAACCAAACCTGAGAATTCTCCACTTTGTTATGGACATTTGTATGCTGGGGATTCTGAGGCCGGGAAGGTACTTATGGTGGTTCGAGATACGCCCCCCCTCCATGCGAAACACGAATTTCTGCATAACTCGAGAACTAATGGCGCAAGCAAATGGCACCAAATTTCGCAAGCTAGTATTTTTAAAGGCAAGAATTTTTTTCTATGATGGCTCGAGAGGGGCTCTCATACACATAAAACACAAATTTTAACTAAACATGAGACTAATACAGGCAACTAAAACATAAAATGTGTATTTCTCGGGTAAGAAGCATGTTCTGATAGAAGTTTGAACCCTTTTTTAGTCAAGAAAGGGGGATGCATGAGCCACTCTCAGTGCTAAATGAAGTCGCGACCAGTGCCAGTGTGCCGATAGAGTATCAACTTAGTTGTATGCAACCTTTTTTTGGTGAAAGCTTTTGAGACTCCATGGAACTTACGTAAGCCTGTGCAAGCCTGTGTATTGTGTGGTACTTCTTGCCCCAAATCAGCTTCCTCACGGTCTTGACGGTTCTTTGCGTCGTTGTCGAACTTGGCCGACCGGATCCCACACGGTCAGCGATCGAAGACGTGGACCACGGTGGATCGTTCCGGGATTCTATGATGTAGATTGCACGCACACATCAACGCACCTCAGTGGTTTTTGTTATAATTGTCAGGTGGTTCGTTTACTCACTCATATTTTGTTTTTAAAGACAGTACTCGAAAAAATGCAGCAGACAAAAATATTTTTGAAACTCTCAGGGAATAAATAAACACAGACTAGCAAGGGTTTTGCAAGATTGGTTTATTCAGTCTTCTCTCCTAGGCTAAATTCCCACTCCTTGGACTTAACGCAAACCCGTCAAATCATGTGTAACGTTTGCGCCATCTTTCTAACACAATTTCATTCATTCTTACTTCAAATTCTTGTCGTTTTTGAAGACTTTCACTGTTTTCCGGAGCCTGCCTTTCATAACCGCCCAGAAATTTTCTATTGGGTGCTGGCGAGTTTGAGGGTTTTGCCTCCTTCGACGCAAAAACAACATCGTTGGCTTCGTACCACTCCACTACCGGTTTTACGTAATGGCCCGATGCCAGACGTTCTAAAACGTGGGACCGGAGGAAAGGCATCAGGCGCTTCTGCAGGCATTCTAATTTATATATTTGGCCTTTGATGGTGCCGGTCGTTATGTACGGCTTGCTGAACTTCCCGCACCCACAGATCGCCGCCACACCAAATAGTTCTTTGCAAATTTGTCGATTTTCTTCATCCGGACCTTCTCCGGAACATATTGGCGGGATTTGCCTACGAAAAACTCCAGGCCTGGGATCTGCTTGGCGTCCACTTCAATGTACGTCTCGTCGTCCATTACGATGCATTTCGGCTGCACACAACCACTCGCGGCACAGCTTCCTGGCGCGGGATTTGGCCACCGTATTCTGTTTATCCGATAAATTAGGCACCTTCCTAATCTTGAAGATACCAGGTTCGTCCCGCTGCATTGTCTGCTGGACGAACCAGACGATGGAATTGACCTTCTTGGCCACGCGTCGAATCTAATTGTTCCGATAGCGCTAGAAGTTATTCCCCACCTTCACGGGGTCGGTCGTCTTCGCTTTTGTTCCACTGCCAGCTCGCCGCTGTGTCGTCTGCGTCTCTTTGAACGATTTTACAACACGGAACACGGTTGAATTGACGATTTTCAACTGTTTCGTGATCTACCTGTGGGACAGGGATGGATTTTGCACGACCGCGCCCATAACTTTATGTCAAACCACTTCTTCCTTGAAAGCCATTTCGATAACCACCTGACAGATTGCGAAAAAATGTTGCGCATGTAAACATTACACTCTAAACTAGTTTTAACTTAAATTCAATCAATTGTTACCCTAATGCATGCAATAGTTATGCACAAGTGTTATGCAGAAAGTGTAACAGTTAAACAGAAAGTGTTGCATTTTTTACGAGTAAAATCTTAATTCAGTCATTTTATTTGTCAAAAATTCCTTAGGGTTGAAAATTTTACTAGTTTTCTACTTTCTCTCAAAGCACATAATTGCGTAGAGCGCTCACAACTCCATATAAATCAATGCGCATGCTACCAATCATGGTAAGGCCGAGTCGCCATAAATATCGATGCCAATGAAATACTTGTTAGAAGCCCGTCAAACACCGGGCAGAACAACGGTCGCGTTCAGCACTGAAATAATCAATTCGTAGCATAACTTAATCGTGATCCTAATGTGAATAACCCTTAAAACTTCTTGAGAATATTGGCATGGTGCATATCTACACAATCAGGAAACATAATATTCGAACTTTATGAACGCCATCGGGTCAGTGAAGTGTTTTGATGTAAGGATGTGCTGAATAAAAGGTTTCATCATTGTTTGCCGAATCCAAAATTTAACATGTTTCGACACTTTGACGATAGTATTAACTACTTTAATTATAGGTTGAAGTAAAGTTTAAGACAAAAAACATGTAAGTTTTCCATATTATCATGAATATGCATATTTTTGTTGCAGAGGTTTTTTCAAATGGAGAATCAAGACAATAAGACAAACCAATTACTTAAAATCAGTTCTACCGAATACATTTTGAAAATATCTCTAAATTGCTTGCATTTCAGAAAGTTATTTCAGGACTTTTTTATTAGTAAAAAGTACATTAATTGTATTAATAAAATGCGGAAATAGAAAGTTTTGAAGATCTATAAAAAAGTTGCTTTTTTATATAAAATTTATCGGTCAACTGTCGCGTAGAATGTCAAGCAATTCTCTGCTGAAGTTTGAAAATGATGATGATAATGGTCTCGCTACATATCTCCCAAAAAGTTTAGGTTGGTCGATTTTTCTTTAAGATAATTAAATATTGAACGACAATGTAATCAGAAATAATAATAAAAACAAAAATATCTGATGCGTAAAGGCATCGAATTGAAACCATTTCTACCTTCTAAAACTTTTTTTTCTGTAAAGATCCGTACATAAAATATGGTGTTCAATTCGATTACAAAAATATCGAGACTGCAAACTGTTATTTACTTTAAAAATGAACACCATTGCCGCATACACAACTCTCGCGGATAGCTAATGTAGAGCATCTATTGAGAAAGAGCAGGGAGTGAAATATCTTCCCTTGATAATCTTGAGTTAAAAGTGTAGCATATCGCTTGTTTACTTAAACAAGATCTTATAATTTGCTTAGAATGTAGAGATTCATTTCGAATTCAGCACAAAATCCACCAATAATCTTGCTCTATTGCAATACCAAACAAGTATATTTAAAGAAACTAAACTTTAATAACACACAATCGATTAGAAGAGCTCTAACTAAAGCTAACCAAAATGATTGATTGTTAAACATACTCAGAATCCATAGAAAGCGCACAATTCAAGCAAGACAATAGGATCCTTTGAGATCTGGAAATTGAGATTTGAGAAATCGTTGAGATCTGGAACCTCAGTTTTTTTTAATATACTTTTTTCCATGTTGTTTAATTGTACATTTAACTTAGAAATCCACGAGACGTTTGATTATCTCCTGATTTTAGAATTTTAACAAATCATGATTTTCTCCAAAAACTTTACAAAAGGAAGTTTAAAGGCACCAAAAAGCACATAATTTCATATTTTCAATTAATCCCAAACCTTTGATCGCGGCAATATAATCTTTGGATGGCATGATAAATCGGAAAAAAAGTGTGATCACTTCAAAACAATTTTTAACTCATTTCAAATGCAAAAATACCAACTCAACAGTGGCATAGAGATAATCGAAACATATCTTAAAATAGAATGCATGAAATTCAAATGGAACTCATCCTCGGAACAAGTTGAATTATTCCAGAATCCATTGCTCCATGCTGATGAATTTCAATGTCAGTATCTATATTTGTAACTTTATTGTAATTTCTGTATAATTTCACTCTCCCGTATAAATTCTGTATACATGATTGAACGTCTGTTTCAGAAACCGGACATTTCTTTATATTTGGCAACCCTAAAAGTGAACTCTATGGTCTAAATTGGCACGATCGGCTCACGAACCTAACTCGCTAAATACTGCCCTCGCTGTATGAGTGTATGCGTTTAACGAGGGAGAGTTGAAAAGTCAGTTGGGGTAGCTTATGTTTCGTTTTATTTCGGTTGCTTTGTTTTTTTTGGCGCTCCGAAAGTTGTTTCAGCTTCGCACAAGAGCAGAAATAGCACAGCTTTTCATAGTTATGATTTAGTGATAAAGTGTTGGTATAATTTATTAATTGGCAATGTTTAAACAATTTATAGCTCCCTTCACCCTCGGTCCAATTCGGCACTCCGATCTTCACGAATGTTAGTGTTGAGGACTTTTTGTTTCGTTATTCGTTGGCATCGGTTGGTGTGTAGGTGAGGGTCAATTTTAGCAATATTTAAAATTGATTCCTAAATGGAAGACTGCGCGTTTCATTCGCGTTGCATAAAGCCTTCTCATCCCATGCCGCACCAAGCCATGCCATGTTGTTTTTGAATGTCAAATGGTGGCGGAGAATTTAAATCGATCAATGAATATTTCAGCGACTGTTTGCATTTTAGATGTCGTATGTGAGCAGACTGATTGTTCCTCGCGCTACAACACGCGGCTTATCCATTCATGAGCAGTGATGGATAATAGCCATCATTCCACCATCCTCTGCCAGCTTCACCAGAAACAATAGCCGGGAATTTGAATTTTTTTGCTCGATTTGCCAAATTTGAATAAAGCATGGCCTCATTTTGCGCGAATCAATATTGAAAAACATTCTCTCTCAGCATCATCCTCGGCGGAGCACGTGGTTGATACGCAACCTCACGTAAACAATCCTTCAATTTATTCACACTTTACCATCAACATTATGACCTCTCATACACAATTGGGTCCTGATAACGGGACGCACACGAACGAGCCATATGAATTTTCCACCGAAGCTGTAATCCAGCATGTATGCCACAACCCACAGTATCCTGCCATGTATCCTGTCGAAGCCCACTTACTCATTTCATTTGATCTGACATAACAAGCCACAGATTCTCAAAGCAAGCCAAACCGAATCGTTTAAGGCTCTACCCATGGATAAAAGACACATTCTCACTCACACCTCAACTCGACGCTCATCATTTCATCAAGATCAACGATGACAGAGACTGACGGCGCACAAAGGAGTATTCTGATCGAAATAATGGCCAAAAGTTCATTCCGTTGCAGTGATCGTTAACTGGATTTCTCGTTAAATCACTTTCAACAACGAAATTACCAAAATTGGAATTTGTGCTCCTATGTTCGGCAATTCGTACAATGTGCAGTTGGCATCTCATGCTGCTACGCCTACTACCAGCCAAGGTGACAAGGCCGAACGGCATCAAGTGGACGCTCGTTTCTATGGCATACTCGAACTCATATGTGAGCTAGCTCTCGGTGTGCCAGCATCACCTGACCAACCGGACCCCGGACAGAGGAAGCATTTAAATCTTCCACCACACGAATGAATGAACGAGATACGATCTCTGCTGTCCGGTAGGCCTTGCGGTAAAGTGAATAAATTTTGGAACTTCCCCGGAAGCAGCTACTTTACAAGAGGAATGGATATGGCAAAATAATACACAAACTTAGTGTTTGAGATTTGAAAGGATTTAGTTGGAGGAGGCTGTGTTTAGAAGTGGTGGATATATGACAGTGGCAAATATTTATTCCAGCTTACTTCGGGGGCAATTTCTTTCCTCGTTTTGGCTTGTTGTATTGAGAAATGAAGTGAAAAGTTATTGGACTTCACACCACAATCTGGACAAAGTATTGGTCCTGTTCCGTAATCGAATTTCCACGAAATGGGATGAAATTAGCTAGGGTTATGACCAATGCATAGACAACTGTGGATCCAAGGGGTGAGTCGCTTAGAACAGTGTGCCAGGCACGCCGTAGTAGAAAATCTTACACCATAACGGAACAGGTGTGGCACTTTTATGGCACACTTTTGACAGTTGTACTTTTCGAAGAAATAACCTGGCAGCCCTGGAATTCGAGGTTGTAAGTTTGTGGTGTTGTTTACGCAGGAAACCTAGATAAACTCCGGTTTCTATGTGGAGAAGTGATGTGCCTCCTAGATCTCGACAATATCATGTGCAAAACAGGTATCAATTCCACAACCGTCACATCCATCATCGTCTAGCTGTTTGAGGAAGATGTTGAACAGCACGTGTATGGAACTAAAAATTTTTGCTGAATTTAGATTTAAATAAAGTGTATTTAAGATTCACCTATGTTTTTTATGCCGTTTTGAAGAAGCTGAAAAACATTAAAATTAAAGTTTTTTTTCTAGAAGCTGTGGAAAGTTCTTGGTGGAGGCGTTATGTCCTAATTGGGAAATGGATGGGCAAATATCGAAGTTTTCATTTTCGATGGACGGAAGAGGAAACTGGCACATTTAATGCAATAACCTTCATTCTCGAATGTCAGAATACTCTTCAAGGAAACGACGTCAGGCATTGCCGACACATCGATATCAAGTGTAACTAGTCTTCCTCCTGCTGCAGCGCAGTTCATAAGTCTCAGCAATGCCGACAGAGGAACATCTTTGGAGACTACTAATCAGGAGTTGCGTCGCGTTCATCGTTTTCGCAGACGTACGTGGACTGCAGAGAAAGCGGATAAATCAAGTATAAACATAGGAATTCTCGCACTTACTTCCAGTGATTAGCTTCTTGATTTGTTCATGCATCACACAAAGTTGCTGTCTCAACACAAGAGTATTAAAACGCAATTTCCGCTCCAAAAACCATGGCTGACGGCTTACCCACAATTGATACGTTACGGATGCGTTTGCGTGAATTTGACAGTTTCCCAATGGGTTTTCTGTTACGTCATCGGAACGCAAACGTGTCAATTTTGGGCAGACCCAAATCGTTTGCAAAAATTTGGCAAAGCAAAACAAAACAATCACCTGGTTGACAGCAGGGTTGCCACATTATTTACCGTTCTCAGCTTTAACTTTCACCAAAAAATAATTTTTAACTGTTTTTAACTGCAAAACAGTTTTGCAAAAATCTTTGCTTCAAACTTCGTGTGGAACTTTTGAGTTGAATGCAAAATATAACAGATATATACTCATCAAAACACATTTATTTTGATGAGCCGATGCAAAACAATCTTTTTAATAGGGCTTAAGTACAATTATCGGTTTCCCTACATCACAAAACAGCAAAACGGATCTTATTTCTACAGGAACTAAGTAATACAGAAATTAGTATAAAGTTCGCAATGAACTTTCTTAGAAGGTAAAAGCCAGCTTCCCATCGCTCATTTGAAACAAAAAAGTTTTCTCCAACAATGTTGGCAAGTCATCCGATTCTTCCACCTTGATGTCCTTGCAGATGATTACCGTCCTCAGCTCACGAAACTGATTTTCGATGGCCTATTCCTCACGAAATCCGTCCGGCCTGTTCCTCCGAAATCGGTCCGGTATTTTAGGTAATCATCCTCACAACTATTTGCAAGGAAAACTATTAGCGATACTTCAGCTCATTGCACATGTTCGTGAATTCCGGGACCTCTGACTGGAAGACACGGTTGTTGTCGCAGTTGGATTGAAACGAGAGAAACAACACGAGTTCCGAAATCCGTTTTAAAGTCCTTTTGACAAGTGACTCTAACGATAGCCTGGTTCTGGTGGCAGATGAACGCAGAACTTTCAAAGGCTTCAATGCCAAGATACATTGTATGATCTAGAATTCCTTGAACCGTATCGTACCTGGAACATACAGCGGCAGCTTTTTGCATGCGTAGCTTGTACAAAGATCCAGTACATTTGACAATCATCAAATCAGGACAGTCACGTTTCAACAGGTTCTTGACGGTCCGGTTAGAACCCATCATTACTGATACTTCATTTGATCCAAAATCCACAAGCTTTTATTTTGCAATCGTTACCATCGATATGGAACTGTTTAACAACCCAGGTAACGGATAAGCATAAGCATATGCAGTAAATCAACCCTAAATCTGCATTTCAGATGCTACAAGCATTATATTAGCATTTTGTCATTATATTAGCATTATATTATATTGAAAACTATCGGTTGTAAAGCTGCATTTCAAATGCTATTTAAATGCTTGTAGTCTGTAATAAGCATTTCGAATGCAAAATAGCATTAATGAAGGATTAGCATAGCATTGCAGTAAAGCAGCCGTATATTGGGCCAAAAGTGACATTTATGTTGCATTTACGGCGACTAAAATGCTTGATAGGCTGCCGTAAAGACGCTTTGGAACTGCCTATTGGTTACCTGGGAACTATGCTTAATATACATAGGTTTTCACATTGTAAAAAAACAATAGAGGCAACAAAAAATCACGATAAAAAAAAACTGCAAAAATAGCTATAGCGAATAGTATTTCCAAAACTTCTCTGCGTGAATACATAAAAATACTTCTGAATAGGAAAAACAGTATTTTTAGGAAACCCCTGCAGGAAATTCTGAAGGAACTTTGAAACAAACACTTCTCCCGCGGAATACTTGAAGAAATTATTGAAGTATCTTCTGGAGAAGACACTTATCGTTGCAAACATCATAGACAAAATTTAAAATATTATATGATATTACAAAAACTCCTTCCAAAATTTCAAAAGTTAAGAATTTAATATATTGGACAATGGAATTCGTTCAAAACAATTCTTCTTAAATTTCTCCAGCACATCATCATTTTCTCCAAGAATTACATTAACGATTACCTTAAAGTTTTTTTGTAGTTCTCTCAGATATTCTCCTAAATTCCTTTAGAATCACAAAACTTCAGAAGTTCAGGGATTCCTTTCACCACAAAAATGTTTTAAATTTCATCACAAAAATGTTTTGAAATACTGCCGATGAAATGCTAGAAAATACTCCTGATAGAATCCCTGGAGGAATGTCTACAAACGCCTGAAAAATACCTATAGAAACGCAAGAAGGATTGTCTCAGGACATGTCTGAGAACTTTTCATCGAATCTTTGGTAAATTCTATTAAATTTTCTAAAAGAATCATCTCAAATTTTTTTGAAGAAATCATTTGAGAGAACACACACAAACTGGAAATCAGACTGTAATCTGTCACTGTAGTGTCATTGTCAATAGTTTTCTTTTGCTTTATGGGCCAATAATAATACACTGAAAGTAGAATTTCAAAAAAGATTGATCCTGAAATGGATTTTTTTATTAAATCTTCACTTTACAGTTTCTCAAAACCTAGAGGTAAAACTCTAAACGTATTGGAATATGCAGAGAATGTTACTTCGGAATATCATGTTCGAGAATCAAAACATTGTCCGTGATAGGGAATTTCTTGGTACTTGTCCTAACGCAACATTCTTTAAAATGTTCTAATGCGGATTCATGATTATGTACGCGAAATATATTCATCTTTTATTTGTAACATTTTTAATACTTGAGTAAATAAAATAATAGTCGTTCAAAACTCTAGTTGATAAGAGCAAAAATCTCAAAAAAAAAAATCAATCAAGAAATAATCGAGTTATTAGCGTCCGGTGTTTCAATTTTTCGTGACGGTTGCCATTTGTAAATTGTACACAATGGTCAAGGTATGCAACGAAAAGAAAACTAAAATTGTTTTAGCCACCGCTGGCTGCCAATTGGTAAGAACTTGGGAAGTAATGTTAGACAAACTCAAATCAAACAAACTCTCCCAAAATTGAATTGGTCATGCTGAAAAGGCCGGATTTGAATTCAAACCTTCTCTGTCTAGTTAGCCTCGGTCTAAATTTAGCCTGCAACACAAAATTATTAGACAACACCCTTTAATTTTGTAATTTTTAATAGTTGAATTGATACACGGGAAAATTTCCAACCGATTGATGTTAACATCTTGAAAATTTTTCGAGCGTTTATTAAGTTATCAGCGTTTAATTGGTAACGATGTTTCGTGACGGTCGCATATATCTAGATTTTCAATTGGCACCCTACCCTTGCCAAAAGACGTAGTCTAGGTCAAAAACGAAATCGTTATCGAAAGTTGTCACTTGATACTCATTTATCTACAGTGTGTCTCACAATAGGTTTGACCTTTTTCAGTATTGGTTTATTTCAGCTGGTAATTTTAACAGCGGAATTGATAATACCCGTGTTGAGTGTATTCTTCTGACAGCTTACCGTTGAAGGTAAATAAGCGATTCCGTTTGTTTATATCATGGAAGCCATACGGGATCAAGTTTTAAAATTACATTTGCAATAGCTTAGATCGTGTCAGATATTCAATAGCCTCAAGCAGTTCGGAGTGAGTAAGCGTTTTGTTTTTCGTACCTGAAAACGGTTCAAGGAAATTGGAAATGTCCATATTCAACACAAAGGAAGTGCCAGACGAACTGCCAAAACGAAGAAAAAGATCAAATGTATGAGGGAGCGAATAAGAAGTAATCCGGCCGTATCTGGCCGTAAATTGAGCAAACAATTTTAAATGTCCCCTGCTTCAATGAACAGGCTCCTTAGACATGTTCACGTGTTAACGGAGCTTCAAAAGCAAGCCAGGGTCCAAAGAAGCAGAGATCTTTTGGTTCGGCACGGTGACTGCGAGATTTTATTTTCGAATTGAAAAGCTCTTCCTCCTTCAGGACAGTCATAATCAACAAAATGATCGTGTGTGTGTGTGGCAAAAGTCTTGCCAATAGAGATAAACTAGCTGTAGAACGCTATCAGAATGTATCGAAAATCATGGTATTTGACGTACCACGAAAGGAAAACTTCTCTCTTCCGAGAATCTAACGAAAATCAACACTGAATATTACATCGAGCAGGTTTTGAAAACCATCTGTTTCTAATGGTCAACGCTGTATGGGAATACACCATGTTGTTTCCAACAGGACTCAGCCCCAGCTCACAAGGCAAAGAAGACTCAAGTGTGGTGCGCGGAAAATTTTGCCGATTTCATCACAAGCGAAGAATTTCCTGCACCTTCACCGGATCTCAACCCACTTGACTACTTTGTTTGGAGTTATATGCTTCAAAATGTAGGCCCAACGAAAGGGCTTACTTTAGATCGATTCAAGAAACATTTGGTTGGTATTTTAGACCAAACTGAATCCGAATTGAATAAATATGGTTTATTTTTAAGAGACGAACCAGCTTCCGGCTGAAATTCTCATTAATATAGATAAGATAAGTCAAGATAATATGGTTTATTTCTATAACATGTATCTTTCAAAGGAAAAAAAATAAATCCCTTGATTTGGTTGATTTGTTTTGCTGTAATCCCAGTTTGTTTTAGGGACATTTATCGTGAGACACCCTGTAGTATTTTTGATTAACCATGGTCTAGTGAGATAGACCACACATTTTATACAGTTCTTCCCAAAAGCCCAGAAACAGCTCCTCGTGGTTGTGTTTTTTTAATTTCATTTCGAGTCGATAGAACAGATCTAGCTATCATTCTTGAAACCAAAAGAGATTTATTTATTTTTTATTTGTAAAAAACATTCGTAGCTTTTGTAATATGTAAGAATGTTCTTCTAGGTCACATTGCATTACTATTATCTTTGACAGTTGCGTGTATGCCATTGAATACGAAGTAGTATAAAGCAGTTTCGTTACAGGAAACAACGAACAGATTCGTGAGTCCTTCCTTCAATTTCAAAACATAAACTAAATTTCATATTCCATATGAGGTCGATACTAAATAATGTGGTGTAGGTTTTCACTTGGTATATTAATTGCGCTAATAGTAAAAATGAATTTTATTGATTTAATAAACTTGTACAAATGACTACACAGTATTCATCAACGGAACGTGATCATTAGGACACTCGTATTAATCTTAGTGATATTTGTGCAAAGTCTTTGACGATGTTTAGCTTCACAGGCAAGCAAAGAAGGGAACCTTGTATAACGAGCTTCAATTTACAAATCACGGTGTTGAAAAATTAGAACGAAAATATTAAAGAATCCGTCATAATTGAATCGTCATAATCATTTTGACTTCTTTCAAATAACTGGTAATATTTAGTTTAGATCAATGCAAGTTTGAAAGAAAGATTCCATTTAATCTTAAACCTTTCGGAAGTTTTTCAACACTAATTATGATTTTCCTCAGTCTGATTTGTGTAGAAAAATGCTTGATTTTTTACCCAGAGTCTTCTGAAATGGAATTATTTTTCGGATTTTTTTTTCTCCAAAATATCAACCAACCAGGTACGCGTTCGATTCTTAGCATTCAAGCAATCCTTTTATTGGGCAGTATCGAATCGCTGTTATCAGCCCAACTCCAGTGAGGGAAAATCAATAAAGGTTCAGTCAAAATTGCAATCACAAAGTCCATCCGTATGTTGTTGTTTTTTTTGGCCAGGGATGGAAACTGGGCCCAGCCATTAAATTAATCTAATTCACTGTTTTTGAACTTTAATAGCCACCAATTAATCTTGCACACATCAGCGGCAGCCGAAACTATAGTGTGTCCTAATTTCGAATTCGCTATCGCCAGAGATAGATTGGCGGAATTGGAATGGCAAAAAACAAAAATAAAAATACATAAACCCGCACCATTCGCCACTACCACCATTATCACTGGAGTGCGTGTTGATTCCATACAATGCTTAATTTAAGAAGAAAAAATGTAAATAAATCCAACACACCCGTTCCGAGCGACGAACACCACTACAACGGTAGCGAACAACAATAAAAAAAATTTGCGCACTAGTTTGACCTTCAAAATATTTCAAATTCAAATTTCGCGCTCGGCTTGCAAACGACTGCAGCTTACAACCGTACGGAGCAGCATTTGTTATTTAGGACCATGGCCAATCTAGCTGGCTGCGTCAGTAGTAAGATACCACAAAAACACAGTCAACTTGGATGGAGTGTGTTGATATCATTCACATGCCATTATTGCGGCCCAGTTGACTTACGTGCATACATCATCGGAACGCCCAAGGTTCATAAACTTCAACGGGACCGTTTCGCGGCCACTGATTAGCACCTAGACCTCGAAAATCTACTACTTAATTAATTTCTCAATCTTGTCCCGCCATCGTCGTCGTCGTCGTCGTCGTCGTCGTCGTCGTCGTTTGGGCACGGAACATAACCAACTACAAGCCTTGTTCCACGTGCAGCTAGGCAGGACGGTAACGGTCCTCCTGTATAGTTGGACAATTGCTTGTTTCTCCGCCGTGTTCTATGCAAAGTTCGCAAAGCCTGCAGGAGATAACGACAATGATTCACACTTCATTGCGCGTCCTGAAAGATATCCTTTTCACCCGGTTGCCTGCTAGGCCGCCAACTACTTCTACTGCGTATAACCCAAACAGCGCCGAACGCACTGGCCTGGACGGGTGGGTCCTGTTGGGCTGCAGTTGGTCCCGGCACACAGACACTACAGTACCTACAAAGAGAGAAAACGGCAACTAATTTTCCGTTCTCTTACCCGGTGGCAGGTCCCTGCGTTGTAAGGTAGAGAAAGCACGAACACTCCCTCCGCCTATTAAAGCCGAAAAACTGGACCAAGCGACCAAGCGAGCCAGCAGGAGATACCGAGGTGGGATATTTATTACACCATTTAACCTATTAGCATTTCAAGCCCTTGTTTGGAAGGCAATTTATACTTTCATCTCCATGTAATGAAGCGGTAAACATGTGTGTCGGTGTGTGTGAATACCTCTTGTGGGCAGGATTTTGCCAAAGGTTTCAGCGAGTGATGGCCACCTTTGCGACGCTGCTGCTCAATTCCGGGGGTGGGTTTACGTGGAGTGGGGGATGATAATTATGTAACAATGGGGTGTGCACGCTTGATAGAAATGTGCACAGATTCGTCATTTGGAGTTCCTGGGGGACAGACTTGTACAGATAAGGATTGCTGGCTCTTTTTTGACTGTGGTTGCGAGATTTTCGAATAATTAAAGGTAAACTAACCACAAGTAATATTCCAGTCGTATAGCACTCCTACCGGCTTTGTTGATAAAACTACATTCAAAACTGTCTTGTCTGCCAGCACCTTCTCTATGCATCTTTAAAGCCAAAATGTGTACAAAATGGCCCATTCTATAAGGAGTGTATCGAAAATAAGCTATCCACAAACTTTCTTTCAAAATTATGTCGAAAGCCGATATTTATACCATACAAAAAATTGAAGTACTTTTATTGTACGAGGTTAAACTTGAACATAATGAAGACCGGATGAAATTTAAGTTATTCCTTCTTCACGAATTTTTCGAACTTTGGATCGAATGCTCTTCATCAAGTTCCGGGACAAAGAGTTGCAATCGTATTTTCGTGGGACGCTTTTCTGAGCCCGTGTTTTTTGAACTCCTGCATGTTTCCAGCCGCCTTACTTCAGTCTCTCTTCGAAGACCCTCTTTCACAGGATTGCACAGTAACGTTCGATGGGTCAAAGTTGAGGGCAATTTGGTGGATTGATATTTTGCTCAACGAAATCTATACTTTTCCGCAAGCCAATTGAGAGTGGTTTTGGCATAGTTAGCCGACGCTAAATCCGTCCAAAAAACAGTGGAGGTGTAACATGCTTCTTATATAAAGGCAACTCTTCTGAGACACTCAGATCGATAGATTTTATTAAAGTTCCGGTAGTGTAAAAATGGTTGACTTCAAAACTACCGGAACATATTGCTTGCCATACCAGTACCTTCGAACAACTTTCCAATTTGACCACCTGTCCGCATCGCTCACATCCTCCCTAACGACGGCAGTAAAATATTGTGGACCTGGAAGGGTTTTGAGTCCTCCTTGCATAGGTCTCATCGTTCATCAACGCGAATACAATTTCCGGGCCCATGTTGCTGCTCGTTTTTCGTTCTGCACTTTGTATCGAGATTTTATGCTTCTTGTGGTGGTCTTCAGATGGTTTCGCCTCTTGGATACGCTGATCATTCCGACACTCGTTCCTGCTTTTTGCCAAATCACGTATTGACATTGATTTGTTCCTCATGATTAGGAGATACCACTTTCTGCTCCAGTTTCGGTTGAAGAACCGGGTTTTCATTCTTCTGTAGGGTTTATCCAAGAATAAAAATTTCAAACTTATTAATGATGGTTTTAACACTCGCATGATGAATTCCAAAACTGCTTCAACACCTTTCGCATAGTCATACCCTTCAATAGCCATATGTCCAGAAACTTAATTTTCACTTTTCAATACGCGACATTTTGAAACGCAAAATTTGAACCGCACAAACAAGTAAACACAACGCGTACAACGCAAATGTATGTGGATAGCTTATATTCGATACACCCCTTTAGATGGTTGTGAAAACAAATTAATAAAACTTATCAAGACTCATAAAGATTCTGAAATGTTCTAGTGAAAGATGTTATGACTACTTGAGAACCTTCATAAAACCTATTGGCTGCCATCAAACCAGCATAGGCCAAATGGCTACAGCGACAAACTTCAACGGTGCTTTGTTCGATTCTTCGTTTTATTCATTTAACAGAAAATAATAGCTAAGAAAACAGTTCTAGTGTGCGAATTTAATTCTATGGTGAATATTGGCATGATACGAGCCGAGAAATAATGTTCTTCGGAGATTTTGGTGAGTTTAGCATCAACAAAAATAAAATTGAAACATAACGATAACGATTAGTAACTTTCC